>NC_061162.1:3339616-3547623 GCF_022113875.1 Hydra vulgaris
ATGGCTTGGCTCTAGTGTCAGTGACTCTGTAGGCATTAAGGCCCACAACTTTTGTCTTTCTCAATCCCTAACTCCAATAGTCAACTTTCCAACTCGCTTTCCAGACAACCTGAATCATTTACCTTCTCTACTCGACTTATGTCTTGTTTCTGATCCTAGTCAGTGCTCAGTTTCTCCACACTCACCCTTAGGTGCATCTGATCATGGTTTGGTATCTCTAAAACTATTATCTCATTCTTCTTTATCATCAGAATCCCCCTGTCATCGTACATCTTACAACTACCTTAAAGTTGACTGGGACTCTTTCCGTGATTTTCTTCTTGATGGCCCCTGGGTAGAAATCTTTCGTCTTCCTGTTGACAAATGTGCTTCTTACATAAATTCGTGGATTCAGGCTGGCATGGAATCCTTTATTCCCTCTTGATGATTCCAGGTTAAGCCTCACTCTTCTCCATGGTTTTCCTCACATTGTGCTGCTGCTATTGCCAATCAAAACCATTACTTCCATATCTATCAACAAAACAGCCGTCTGTTTATTAATACTAGGAACCATTGTAAAAAGGTTTTGTCTAACACCAAAGCCCGCTATTCTCAGATCATGAAATCTTGTATTTCATCACAAAAATTAGGCTCTTGTGACTTCTAGAGAATCTTTAATAGTATCAATAATAAGGGCAAGTCTGTAATTCCACCTCTTTTGTATGGTTCAGACTTTGTCACCTCAGCTAAAAACAAAGCTGAATTGTTTGCCAAGAACTTTTCATCAATATTATCTCTTGATTCCACTAGTTGCATTCTACCTGATATAGCCTTCAAACAGGTTGATCCATTGCTTGACATCCATATCACTCCAGCTTCTGTATCTAAAGTGATTTCCTGCTTAGACTCTTCTACATCTTGCCACCCGGACAACATACCTGTTATAGTCTTGCAGAAGTGTTCTCCGGAGCTGTCTTTCAAAACTATTTAACAAGTGCTTATCAGAGTCTTGTTTTCCAGCCTGCTGGAAAGCAGCATCTGTTATCCCTATTTTTAAAAATTCTGGAGAGCGATCCGATTTATCTAACTACCGTCCCATTAGTCTTCTTCCTATCATATGCAAGGTTTTTGAATCTTTAATTAACAAACACTTAATCTCTCATCTTGATTCTTATAACCTACTTTCTGATCATCAATATGGATTTCGATCTTCTCATTCTAGGGCTGATTTGCTAACAGTAATAACTAATAGGTTTTATCGTGCATTAGATAAAGGTGGAGAGGTTAAGGCCATTGCCCTTGACATTTCTAAAGCATTTGATAAAGTTTGGCATGCTGGTCTTCTCCATAAGCTTTCTTCTTACAGTGTATCTGGAAAAATCTTTAAGATTATTGAATCCTTTCTTTCTAATCGTAGTATAAAAGTTGTCTTTGATGGACAGCAATCTTCTTCTTATTCTGTAACCTCAGGGTTTCCTCAAGGTTCAATCCTTGACCCTATACTATACTTAATTTACATAAACGATCTTCCATCTAAGGTGGCATTGTTCGCTGATGATACTACCATTTATTCTTGTCACGATAAGAAGCCAACTCCCTCTGATTGCTTGCAGGGAGCATTTGAGCTTGAAAAGGATCTCACTTCTGCTACAGCATGGGGCTCACAGTGGCTGGTGAACTTTAACTCAGATAAAACTCAATTTTTTTCAGCCAATCGTTATCGCAATAATTTAGACCATATATATTTATGAACGGTAATGTAATCAATTTATCATCTACCCTTCATCTTCTAGGATTAAGTCTCACTTCTGATCTTTCTTGGAAACCTTATATCAAGTCTGTTGCAAAATTATCATCTGCTAAGGTTGCTTCTCTTTATCGAGCTCGACACTTTCTTACTCTGGATTCTATTCTCTATCTCTATAAATCTCAAATTCGACCTTGTATGGAATACTGTTGGATTATCTGGGGCGAATCTTCTAATGATGCCCTTTCTCTTTTAGACAAGGTGCAAAAACGCATTGTAAACATAGTTGGACCTGCTCTTGCAGCCAACCTTCAACCTCTGTCACATCGTCGTAATGTTGCTTCTCTTTCTCTTTTCTACAAATACTATAATGGGCACTGCACTAAAGAGCTAGCGTCTCTTGTGCCATCTACTAAAATTCATTCATGTGTTACTCGTCATTCAATTAAGTCTCATCTTTTTTCTGTTACTGTTCCTAAGTGCTCCAAAAACTCTTATTCATCTAGTTTTTTTCCTCGAACATCAGTTCTTTGGAATTCGCTTCCTTCTTCTTGCTTTCCTGATTCATATAATTTGCAATCTTTTAAGTTGTCTGTCAATCGTTATCTTGCTCTACAATCTTCATCTTTTCTCTTCCAGTAACTTTCAACACTACTTAGTGGTTGCATGCAGCCTTGTTGGAAGCAAAGATGTTTAAAAAAAAATAAATAGAAATAAAAAAAAAAAAAAAACTTACTACAAATATTTTACTACAAATGTTTTACTTACTACAAATGTTTTACTACAAATGTTTTACTTACTACAAATGTTTTACTAAAAATATTTTACTTGCTACAAATTTTTTACTTGCCACAAATGTTTTACTACAAATATTTAACTTACTACAAATATTTTACTAACTACAAATATTTTACTTACTACAAATATTTTACTTACTACAAATATTATACTTAATACCAATATTTTTCTTTCTACAAATATTTTACTACAAATTTTTTACTTGCTACAAATGTTTAACTTGCTACATATGCTTATGCATTTAATTTACAAATGTTAGTACTCATTGATATTATTTGTATTTAGTAAATATTTTAAAACTTTACCATACCAAAAATTTTTTTGATAAAAATGATGATTCAGTTTTTCTTTTTTTTTAATCAATAAATTTTGTTGTCTCAGGATGATGGAGTCTTATACACCCCAACTGATGAGAAATTTCAACCTGATTCAAATCACAAAAATGAATCGAGTGTATGCATTTTTTAATTCAAAATACTTTCTCATACTTTTTAATTTTATTAGTATTTAAAATATATTATGAAAAACGTAATGCATAAAAAAACTTGATTGAATGCCCTCTGATCATTGTATTATACCATTATCATGATGTCATACCATAATAACATGATACGAGTTCTTATGGTACCCTTAGTATTTTACTCCATTATTATGTTATTATACCATAAATATGGCTTCACTATATAATCTAAGGTATTAATAAAATAATAAGCAACAATAAGCAAAAAATGTGTAACGAGAAACGAAACTTAGAAAGGCAGCTTCACAAAAGAAAAATTAAATAAAGCTTGTAAAGCTTATAAAAAAATGAGCGACTGAAACTCATGACGAACTTATTATAAAGACTAAAAAATCAAAAATAAAATATTACAAAAACATTTGCAAGAAAATATAATTTTTTACCATAAAGATCCCTATCTCCCCTCTCCCCCAGTGTGCATAAATGTGGGCGTGGCATAGTGGTTAGAGCACTTGCATTATTAGCAGAAGATCCAGGTTCAAAACGAACTCTGGACGTCACAGTACGGAAAGAGGTGTGAACTTCCTAATTAAATGAACTTCCGCGGTGCTCTGTGATAACACCTTTAGGTCTTCTTGGGGCACCTAAATAACAAAATTAAAAAAAAAAAAATTTTGCTATACAATTTTTGTGTACTATCCACCTCCTTAAAAGTACCTACGCATTTAATCTACACCCAACATTTTATAATTTTTTTTTTTAATTAGTGTCTCCTTAGATATTAAATAATGATTATAGTATTGTGCTATTATCAGTTTTTTATGATAACTTTTATTATGGCATTGTATCATAATCAGTTTTTTATCTTTTTAATTAGTATGAAATAAACTTTGTTGAAGTTGAAAAAAGTTTGCAGAGCAATGGTGTTGATGGAATCAAAACAGATTTAAAAAATGATTTCTCTAAGAAAGTCCTACCGATTAAAAGTTTTAAATCTATAGTTTGGATGATATTTGTTGGTGATGCAATACATAATTTTATGGATGGTATGGCTATAGGCACTGCATTTTCAGACACTTTTCCTGCAAGTCTAAATGGAGGCATAAGCACATCAATTGCAATTCTTTTGCATGAGTTGCCGCACGAGCTAGGTATTAACTACTATTAAATTATTTGTTGTTGATGATTATAGTTGAAAAAAAAATTTTTTTTTCTTAACCGTGGAGTATGAATTAGCGGTATGGTAGTGTTATAAAGCATTAGGATCAGGGTTTGGATATCCTTTGTATAAATAAAAAATATTTTTAGCTTTGTTGTCAGCCTTATTAATAAATATTCTCTTTTTTTCTTAGCATAAATTTTAAGTGTTATTAACAATTGTTTTACATTGTTTATGTAGTATTGTATATGGTTTGATACATTTTTAAGTTAGTGTTTAGATAATCGTTTCTTTGTTGAATAAAAATTTTTGGTATTTTTGTTTTTTTAATTAAAAAAACAAAAATAAAATTTTTTTTTGGTATTTTTGTTTTTTTAATTAAAAAGTTTATTGTTGTAAATAATACATACATTAATGTACATACATTTTCAATACACTTCAATGTAAAGTTTTTTTTGTTTGAAAATTTCCAAACCCAAAACATTTAATTTAAAAACAGTAACTAAGTTTTTGTTTTTTTTTTGTTTGGTATTGTTGTTTTTTAATAATTTCAAATTTCAAAGTTTTTAATCAAAAGTTGCAAATTTTCGTTTAAAAACTTTAAAATTTAATTATCAGTAATTTTAACTTTTTTTCTGCAACTTCTACACTATTTTTTCAGACATTTTTTCTTGATATTTTTATATTTTTTTTCATTTTTCAGCATAAAATGCTGTGATAGATGAATAGTGTTTTCTATCTTTTTGCAAAAAACTAATTGAACTTCCTATAAACTGGTTGATATTTTATATGGTTTACCAGTTTTATTTTAATGATGCTCTTTCTTTATTGTCTTAAAGTTGCAATTTTTTCTCTTTTCTACAAATTTTATCATGGTCGTTTTTTAAATGATCTATCATCTCTAGTTCCATCAACTAAAACTCAATCTCCCTTGATTCGTCATTTAGCTAAGTCTCATTCTTGTGCTATATCTGTCCCTGCATGCTCCAAAAACTTTTTTTGTTTAGTTTTTTACCTCGCACTTCAATGCTTTATAACTCTCTCCCATCTTTATGTTTTCCTGAGTCATACAACCTTCAACTTTAAAAAAAAAACATTTGTAGCAAATAAAACATTTGTAGCAAATAAAACATTTGTAGCAAGTAAAACATTTGTAATAAGTAAAAGATTTGCAACAAATAAAACATTTGTAGTAAGTAAAAAGTTTGTAGTAAGTAAAATATTTGTAGTAAAATATTTGTAGTAAATTATTTGTAGTAAAACCTTTATAGTAAGTAGAACATTTTTAGTAAATCTGCTCGAGCTGCTACTTTTCTACAAATACTATCATGGTTTTTGCTCAAAGGAGCTATCATCTCTAGTTTCATCATCTAAAATTAAATCTCATTTGACTCGTCATTTAGCCAAGTCTCGTTCTATTACTGAATCTGTCCCTGCATGCTTTGAAAGCTTTTTTTTATTTAGTTTTTTTCCTGCATTTCAACATTTTAGAACTCTTTCCTATTTCATGTTTTTCTGACTCATACAACCTTCAAATTTTTCTTAAGTCTTCTGCCTTGCTCTATAATTTTATCCTTTTTTTTTCTAGTAACTCCCAACTTAATAATGGTTGCTTGCAGCCTTGTTGGGACTTAATCAAAGTTTAAAAAAAAAAAAAATCAATATGGTGTGATTTAGTTGTTGAGTCTGTAGAGTTTTTGATTATAATAAATTATGAATCAAAGTATTATAGCTTTTAAATTCATTTTTATAGACTTAAAATTTTTTTTTTAACTAATAGAAACCATTACTTTTTATTATGCAATCATTTACAGCAATTAATTTAAGTTCAGTTACCATGGCGTTAGATTTTGCTCAAACATTTTTTTACTTTAGTTTTGCTTAGATGTAATTATCATTTTACTTTTTTTAGTAATTTTGTAATTTACTAATTTTAATTAATAAGTGAATAAGTTATTTATTTTTATTATATTAGTAAATTAAATTTCTAATTCATTAAAAGTAATTTTATGCAAAAACTGCATCAAAATAATATTTTTTGTTGCCTTTCAAGAAAATCAGTCGTCTAGTGCCATCGGTTATATCTGTACAACATTAGATAACTGTTACCTGGCTATTTTTGAGTGTGCCTAATCCAAATATATAGAGCAGATAACTCAATTAAAATTTTTTAATTGTCATTTTATATTTTAAGAATGCAAAGTTTCTGTTGGGCTTACATGAGTTATATTTTATTAACAACGGAGTTGCCTTTGTCTCCTGAAAAAAAAATTTTTTTTTAATGTGACAAAGATGTTAAACTAAGTATTAAGTATGATATTGGTCTCTTAAAAAACGGTAAACCATTTTAAAATGAAGACCAAAAACTCCTTATTAGGAATCGTATAAATGAATGAAAATCTATAAATATGTTGATTACATACTAGCTTCATTTTTTCCACAGTGACATACACAAATATAATATCACTGATTGAGTTTTACGGTATTCAAACATAGCTTTAGCAGACAAACCTATGGTTGAACTCTGCATGCTAGCATTGGAAATAAGCCTTTTTACAGTGCCACCTATACCATTACAAGGCAGTATGCAGTTGCACACAAATCCATCAGAATAAAAATAAATTTTTTGTTAATGCAGGGCAGAGATTAGTTTAAATATATTTTTACCTTGGTAACTATATTTTTACCTTGGTAATTCTGTATCTTGACATGTACTACAAGTTTATTTCTCTGCAAAAGCTACCACGAATTTTATCTCATCATAAGTAATTGTCTCTGAGATAATTTATATGACTTGATTGTGGTTTTTCGATAAAGTAATAATAAAAAAGAAAGGTTCCAACAAGACGTTTCTAAGATGTAAAAGTATTACTAACTTACGATTTTTTAAATTTCTTTTTACTTTTAACCACCTATTAAAGTAAAAAATGCTTTTAAAGATTTGTTGCAATTTTATTTACCAGTGTTATAAATATTTTAATAAATATAATTTTGACAGATCTTTCTATAAATTTATTAAATACAGTTTAAACAGTTTTAATTTATAATACGATAGTTACAGTCGTTAATTTTAATTGCAGTTTTTTAGTGTTACAATGCTATATAATATTCAATTTTTTTAAGGTGACTTTGCTGTTTTGTTAGCATCTGGGCTTTCAATTAAACAAGCTTGCATCATGCACTTTATTTCATCAATCACTGCATTTGTTGGTGGATCTTTTGGAGTTTCATTAGGAACTGAATGGAATTCTGGTTTTTGGATTTTATCATTTACTGCCGGCTTGTTTATTTATGTTGCTTTAGTTGATATGGTAATATGTTAAAACATCTCTAATATATTAAATTACATATTAACCTGAGAAATGTAAATATATTATACGTACATAGTTAGTCTTATATTTGAAACATGAATCTTCTAAAATAGGGCATGAGATGGCCACTCATCAAAGGAAGCTTTTTTATAATTATTGTTTTACATTCCTTTACTATAATGAATGTGAGTTGAGATCAAACTTGCTAAATGAATTTATATTTTAATCATTTTCTAATTAAACATTAAAGTGCTTTTTTAGTCATTTGAAAGTTTGAATTACTGAATCAATTGAATCAAGTTCTCTCAATGATTGAATCAAGTTGTTAATTTAATTGTGTTTAAAAATCACAAAAATAACAACTATAAAAATGAGTCCTTAATATTTCTAAATATTTTTTATTTTTTAAAAGTTTCAAGACGATTGTTATTTTATTAAAGATTTTTTAGATTTTAATGAAAATGATTTTTTATATGAAAAAATATTTTTACAAAGTTTTTGGATTATATATATATATTTAATGTTTTTTATTAAGGGACGGTTTCGAAATTTTTATATAGTTAAGTCTTTTTTTTTTTTTTTGATAATACCAGGAATTGATGTTTAAAGTTCTTGAGCCACCCCTAAAAAAATATTTAGAAAAAATTTTGTAATTCCAGAATCTTTTTATTATATAGAAAGATTTAGGGGTGAAGAGCAAACATTTTCAAAAAAAAATGTTGTTTTAAGTGCCTCTCTCTCTCTCTCTCTCTCTCTCTCTCTCTCTCTCTCTCTCTCTCTCTCTCTCTCTCTCTATATATATATATATATATATATATATATATATATATATATATATATATATATATATATATATATATATATATATATATATCAATTATGTTTATATATATTTACTTTTTTAAAACTGTAAAATATATTCCTGGAAATTAATTATTAATTTTTCGAAAATTATTCGATACTTCAAAAAAATCGTCAATCGATTAGTTCAAAATACCTATTGATTTAATTTAATTATATATTTAATTTTTTAGCTACCCGAAGTTCTGCATAACAAATTATTAAAAACGAGACCGCTGATTGCTTGTTTTCTCAGTATGTTAGGAATGTTTATCGGTTTCGCAATCATGTTTTGTTTAGCTGCTTGGGAAGAAGAGTTGGAAAAAAGTTTTTAGTCAATGCATTTTTCTATTTATATTAACGAGATCTTTTTTGACGATATACAAAATATATTTTTTATTATTTTTTTTTATTAATATTTTCAATAGTTATTTTGTTTATGCGCGCATTTATAATTAAAGATTTAATCTTCTCAAACTGAATTCTGGTACTGATATCTGAGTACTGGTAAAAGTACTCAGATATCAGTAAAAGTAAAGTTTTAATGGAGGTGAAAAAACAAAGTTTTAGGTTGGTTCGGTTCTAATATATACATACTTTATGGAGTAAATTACTTTAACGTATTGTAAATGATCAAATGAAGCACATCAAATTAGTTTAAAAAAAGTAAAATTATAAATAAATAAAAAAACTAAAAAAATAAATAAAAAACGTACGACAGCGCACTATGCGTCGCTCTAATATAAAATGAGGAAATAAGCTAATGAATAAGTATTTAGCATATTGAACAGTTTTCACAAAGCATCGAATTTTTGTCTATATTTCTATAATTAAAAAAAACATTTTTTATAGAAAAAAAAACAAAGTTTATTGTATTTTTTGGTTCATCCGGACTAATTCCTGCCTAAATCGAAAAACCACATAATTCCGGATAAATTTATTTAAAATATATAAATTAACAGTAAAATATAAATTAAACAGTAAGCGCCGATATTTTATAGAATATTATAAACTATATCACAAACACGATTTAATAATAAACGTCACTAAGTATAAACTTATTAAAATTATAAACAAATCCGATTCTTCGCTCTATGGTTTTTTACATCGTTTCTCAGCGTTCTTTTCTAATTGATGTTTTGAATAATTGAACCTGTCATTTCGAAAAGAGTCCAAAACTTTTAACAGTTAGATTTTAAATTTGAATTTTCTCTATGGTTTATGTTTTTTTATAAAAAATGAAAATCACAAAAGTTATATAGATTCTTTACTTATCTACTTCTATGTTTAATTCCTTTAGCAGTCTAGAGATTATTTTAATAAAAATCATGTTTTTGTTAATTTTGAAAAGTTTTTATAAATGGATTTGTGCCCTTTTCGAAATGACAGGTTCAATTTGTTGGTATTAAAATTGTCGCTTTTAATAAATTCAACGCAAAATGGCTTATCAGTATAGCATTTAAGTTCATGATATACGTCTTCTTAGTTACTTAGTTTTTTTTTTAAGAAAAAAACAAAACTTAGAATTGTTAGTATAAACAATATTGAGAATTTTTCTTTATAAAAATTGTTAAAGAAAATTAACAAAAACAATCAAAACTATTAGCAATAGCATAACATTCAAAAAAGCACTCAGCATTCTATTTATTTTACCATTATTTTAAATAGTTATTAGAAAAACTTTTTATTAAAAAATTATTTTAAATAGTTATTAGAAAAACTATCACTGCTTTTTTAAACTGTTTTAACTTCACTCTTTTTTATCTTTTTTTTTTTTTATTATGCAATACAGGTACATACTAGATGTCATAAACAAGTAATTAACTGTACCCCTTGTATTTTCTGCCGAGAAAATTAGAAGTGCATGACCAACTCGTGCAGTTTTGTTTTCCTTGTTTCTGGTTTCAATAGCACTCTCAGACAAATAACCTATCAGAGGATACATATATCATAGAATATCTAATTAAATAATCCAGGGGCGTGTCTAGAGGATGTCTACTACGTCGTTGGGCGTACCCAAAAAAATAAAATAAAAGTCTTTCAATTTAATTTTATTGTTGAAAAAAAATAAAAGTTTTACTATATGTTACTATTACAAACAAAAACTAAATAAGTCATGCACGGTTAATTATCTGATAAGGTTAAAAAAAAATTAAAAACCGATAAACATAAAAGTATTTCGGTTTCACAATTATGCGGTTATCAAAAAATAATAGTTATAATATTTTGATGGAGGTTAAACTAACTTTTGAGTTGAATAACTTCATTAGAAACTTGAATTGACATACCTTATTTCGTTAAACAGAACTTTTTTTTTTTAATTTTTTCTTTCATTTAGTATAAAAAAATCATAATGGTTATTTTATTTAGAACAAATTTTGGACTTTCTTTTTCATACCCTGAGTAATATTTTTATCAAGATTTTTTGTTTAACTATCATCATTAGGTAACAACAAGAGTACATCAAAATATATCAATGGACTGTGTATCCTTTTTAATAACTTGCATTTTAAGTAATAAATAAGGAGAGAAAAGGTTTCAAATATGGAAAATAAAATTCGGACTCCCTTTTCGATATACACCCTCCTTAATTTGTGTTTTATTAAATTTTATTAAACACAAAACATGAGCGTTGATTAGTTCAAAATGTCGCTTGATTTACAAGTTTTCAAAAAAAAGTTTTCATTTCAAAGAAAAAGTTAATACGTTGGAGAAAAATATCATTTCCTTTTATTCTATAATATTATATATTTTTATTCTATCTTACATCTTTTATTCTATAATATATTATTCTATAATATAATCTATAATATCTTTTATTCTATAATATATTATATATATAAAGTTATTTACCAAACAACATAATTTTAAATTGGTTGTCACTGTTCTTTCGCCAGACCATCTGAGAAGGGTAGAGCGGGGCTAGTTGAGAAATTTTTACTAAATCTAACAAATCTCATGAACGGTGCGTTGAATTCAAATACTTTTTTCAATATTCAAACGATAATTTAACCTGCTAAAAATTTGTTATGAAAAAAGTATAGTTTTTGATTTTTTTGAGAAGATATTGCCTAAAGTTTGCAGAGCTGCTCAACCTGCCCCAGCGGGGAGTAGTAGTGTGTGGTAAGTTAAAAAATCAACATATAAATAAATCTAGGTTCGAGAAGAGATCTGGACATATTTTTGCGTCACTGTAAGGAAGGAGGCGTAAACTTCCTGGTTAAATGCACTTCCACTGTGCTTTCTGACAAGACCGTTAGATCTTCTTGGGGCACCTAGAAAAATTAATAAATAATAAAATAAATATATACGGTACGAAACTTGTGTGAATCATTAATACAACTTTAACTAACAGTAAGCAGTGTATAGTTTAACTAACAGTAAGCGTGTGTATAGTTTATAAACTTTTTATTTTATACACTTTAATAACGTAAGTAAAAAAAGAGAAAAAATTAAATAGTAAGAAGTGTCATAAAATATAAAAATATAATTTTATTTCAGTTTTATTTGTTTTTTTCAAAACTACTCAACTTACCCGTAGACAAGGTGACGTTTTAGTTAGGTTTTAAAAGGAGCAGTAAGACTTAAGAGAAAACAGTTAATTTTAATCAAAAGTCCGATAAATTGATAAATTATCAACACTTATGTGATGGCAGATAAAAAAAAGTTTCTTTAAAGATAAAAAAAGTTTCTTTTGAGCGGGGCTCAACTAGCCCCGCTCAACCCTACTGAGTTTATCACAATGATTGAGGGTACAAAAGTGTTATAAAGCACCTGTGTTTTAGTTTGTTTGTTCTAATCTTCTGTTTCTTCTAAAAACAATTACAGAAATTCAGTGTTCTTGTTATAATAGTTGGAAAGACCACATCATATCATTAAGTGTCTTTTATTTAAAGAAAGGCTTTATTGTGTTTATTTATTATTGCCAAACCAAAACCTTTATTACCTGAGTTTGACCTGTTTGGAAATAGAGTTGTATTTTACTTAACTGGCTGAATTTCAAAAATGAACTTTAATCTAATAATATTGAAACATTAAAAGCTACAAACCTTTTCTTTACTGAGGGGCCTAAAAGGTTAGAGCAGTAAGAGGAAGTTGTAAAGAAAAATAATATATAAAGTTATTTATAATACAGACTATAGATAGTAAACAGGCTTTTAACAAGTTTGTTATAAACACTTATGTGTTGTTTTAAATAAAATTCAAATGTAATAAAAGAATAATTTCAAAAAATGTGTTAGCTACCTTTTGTTTAACAGCAATTTTCATAGCCAGACATCTTTGTAAAAACAGTATTTAGCATTGTGCAGTTATTAAAAAAAGTTTTTTAACTCTTGGTAAATATTAATAAAGTTTGTTTATAATAAAAAGTTATTTGTAAAGTTATATAAATAAATTTCCACTGCAAAATCTTGTACTTAGAAAACTATAACTTGTATATATTATAAATTATGTTAACTGAGTATTTTCAAAAAATAATTTTTTTAATATGCAAAAAACTTATATATGCTTTAGTGACCATTTAAGCAATGTTATAAGTCATTTAAAGATTTATTAAAACATCTTTACAAAATTCAATCCGGACAAAACTAAAAAAAATGAGGAAGAGTAGTGGGGCCTAAAGTTTTTTTTGGACCAAAAAATTTCGTGTACACGCACCTGAAGAATTATAAGCACAGATTGTGACAGGAATGGAAAAAACTTCTAATTGAAAAATAATACCTTTTTTCTAACATGAGATACACAAAATTAAAGTAAGAATATGTTTATTACCATGACTTTTAATATTTTTACCCTTTACCCTTCCTTATTTTTAAGTTGCATTTATTGCATGCCGAACGATTCGGCATGCAATAAATGCAACTCAAAGACATTTTTTTCAAATGTGCATTATGGTTCCAATGCCAAATAAGTTAAAATTCAATTGGATCCTATTTGTGACCTTTTCTAGCAAAATTTCTCTCTTTAATAGTTCCCATACATTTTCTATAGAGTTTAGATCTAGAGAGTTCCCGGCCAATCCAAAGTGAAATTTTTAGAGATGCCTAAAAATTTTTAATGGATTCCATCGTGTGCTCCAGATTATGTGTTCACCGGATTATGCCACGGCATGGTGCTCTATCTTACATAAATATTTTTTTCTGCTAATTTGGAAACCATTGAGGTAAAAGACGGGTTTTAATGATCTTTTTGTAATGGTCCTGTTTTAATATTCCATCCACAACGTACAGTTGATCAAGACCTTTTCCACTAATAACTGACTATGACATGACTTTAGGAGGATGTTTAGTTGTTTGGATTATGCACTCTTCATAAAATTTTTATTGTAAGCTCTTTTCCCATATTGACCCTTTTGAGTCATAATTTCTATGGTAGACTCATCACTAAAGCAACCTGGAGAAAACAAAATGAAAACAATCACTAAATACCAACACTGGAATATTAGGAAAAAAAATTACTTTTGTATTACAATGACTTGCCGATTTTTAGTCATCAACAGTGAAACTATTGTACTTCTTTACCTAATCCAGATGCTTTTTTCTCAAGTATTGGTTAATTTTAGCTTTTGTGCTGGTCTTTTACTTCTTATCCCCAATATGTGCAAACTTCGTCGAACAGTGATTGTTGCTGCATTTAGTCCCACCTCGTTTAATTTTTTAGCAATTGCTGAGTATGTAGCAAATCTATTTTCTTTCACTATTTTCCCTAGCTTTCTCTTATTTTTTATTTTTTCAATTTATTTAGATGCCCCAAGAAGACCAAACGGTCTTATCACAGAGCACCGCGGAAGTGCATTTAACCAGGAAGTTCACGCCTCCTTCCTTACCGTGACGCGAAAAATGGCTCGTTTCGAACCTGGATCTTCTGCTTATAAAGCAAGCGCTCTAACCACTGCGCCACGGCCGCATCTTATTCCTTGGTGTTATTTTCTTTTTACTATTTTACATTTTTCTTTTTACGACCACACTTGCCTTGCCTCTGAATATCTAATGGGAGACTATTTTTCAATTTGTTTTGATTCTGTTTACAGTGTGTTTTGATATCTCAAGACGCACTGTAAACAGAATTAAAACGCAATATCAAGACCCTCTGTTTACAGTGCGTCTTGATATTGAATAATTGACCATATAAAGTTTATGACCATAAAAAGTTAGGTTTCCTTTTAGGACCATATAAAGATAAAAATATGACCATATAAAGAGATAGTACTATGAAACTTAAAATTTAAACTTAAAACCATATAAAGAGATAGTACTATGAAACTTAAAATTTATCGATGAATATAAGTCTAGTTGAAAATAATATAAAAAAATATTTCATCGACTTGTTGCTATCACGTTTGGGGTAAGAATGGTTAAAACTTTGGGGCTTTTTTTTTTCCAAGCTTTTTTGTTCCAATCATTGTAATTTTTTTTTCTTTTTCTTTATTACAATCTTTATACAATTATAAGTAAAATAAAAAGTAATCTTACATTAATTTAAATTAACTAAAAATAAAGATATCGTTAGAAAATAAAGGTAGCATAATAAAGAAACGGAAAACTCGTAGAAAACCGTGATGTCTTGTCACCGAGAAACCGTTCAAGCTGATTGAAATGATTTTGCTGATTTGATATGGAGCTTTAATGTTTTCTTGTTTTTTTTTTTTTTTTTTTGTTATAACTGGTTTTATGAGTAACTTTTCGTTAAACTAGTAGAGCTGATGATTTTTCTTGGTTTTCAAAATTAATAGTATATATATTTTTTATTTTAATAAGAAATAAACAAGATACACAAGACAATAGTAAATAAGTAGTGATGACTTTTTCAGGTTTAATTATTTTAGGTGATTTTAGAAGAAATCTTTAAAATCGAAAGTTTTTTCTAATAGAAAACGTTTAGATTCTGTTTTGAATTGTTCTAAGGAGATGCCTCGAAGAATTTTATTTTTAATTATATTTTTTAAAAAACCTTTCCATATAAATGGTCCCCGGTATTGAATTTGAAATGAATTGAGTTTTAAATAAGATCTTGGAATAACAAAATTATCAGATGAAAATTTAGTGGGATATTTATGAGATATTTCGGTAAAGTAAGACTGAAATATATTAGGAGATAACGCATGTTTTGTTTTAAACGTAAATAGCATAACTTGGTATATATTAAGTTTGTAAATATTAAGCACATTAAGTTTCTTTAAAAGAGATTCACCATTAACAGTTCTGTTAACGCCAAAAATAATCCTACAAGCATGTTTTTGTTTGCTATAAATTTTTTTGAGCTTCCCATAATTGGTACTTGCCCATGCAAGATTACAATAGGAAAGATAACTATGAATAAATGAGAAATATATAATTTTTAAAGATTCCGTATTAAGAAAAGGTTTAACTTTATATAGCATTGAAATATTTTTGGAGATTTTATTTTCAATAGATCTAATATGATATTTCCATGATATATTTTCATCTAATATCACTCCTAGAAAGTTAATAGTTGACTCTCTTTTAATAACTTTTTTGTTCATAAAGAGATCAGGTAGTTTTAAAAAAAGGTTATCACCTTTACTAGGTTTGTGGAACAACATAAATTTAGTTTTCCCAACATTTAATGAAAGTTTATTATTCGTAATCCATTCATTTATTTTTAATAACTCTTCATTAAAAATTCTAAACAGATCTTTAATATTTCTGTTAGAGTAAAAAAGATTTGAGTCATCAGCAAACAAAATAACGTTTAGAATTTTGGATGCTAAATACAAATCATTAATGAACAGTATGAATAATAAGGGCCCTAAGATTGATTCCTGGGGAACACCACAAGTTATGATATGTTTTTTTTTCTTCATTTTCTGTATATATTATGTATTGTTTCCTGTTTGAAAGGTAACTTTTAAACCATTGTAAGTTATTGTTTAATACTCCATACATTTCTAGTTTTTTTATTAGAATATCATGATTAACAGTGTCAAATGCTTTTGACAAATCAATAAAAACTCCTAATGTATAGCAATCATTATTGAACCCATTGGATACATAATTTATTAGATCGACTACTGCATGGTCCGTTGAATGATTTTTTTTAAACCCAAATTGTTTATTATACAGAATATTGTTCTTAGTTAAATAGTTGTTAAGTCTATCATACATAATTCGTTCTAACAATTTAGAGAAACATGGTAAGACAGAAATAGGTCTATAATTGGACATATTTGTATCATTTTTAAAAATAGGTATAATCTTAGCAATTTTTAATTTCTCCGGTACAATACCGGATTTTAAAGAAAGATTAAAAATGTGAAACAGTGATGGTTAAATAATATCAAACACAGCTTTAACTACATTTACGCTAATTTTATCAATGCCCGCACATTTATTATTTTTTAGACAGTTGAAAGCATTGCGCATCTCACTTAAGTTTAAATTAGATTCTATCATAGATGTGTTGGGTGTATTTATATAAGATTCGAAGTTGTTTGAGTTGGTTTTTGGAATTTTATCAGCTAATTTTGGTCCAATATCAAGAAAAAATTTGTTGAGCTTGTTAATTATGACTTCTTTATTATAAATTATATCCCCGTCAACTAAAAGTTTTTCTGGCAATTTATTATTTTGACATTTATTTGTACCGATTATCTGCTTAATTACATTCCACGTCTTTTGTGTGTTTCCATGTGATTTTTCTAGCAATTTTGCATAATAATTTTTTTTAGATTGTTTCTTTATTTTTTCAAACAAGTTTTTATAATTTTTATATTTTGTTTCATTTTTATATGTTTTATGTTTTAAATATTTTTCATAAAGGTTTTGTTTCCTCTTTGATGATTTGAGTAAACCTTTGGTCATCCAAGGGTTTAAAAGTGATTTAGGATTTATAATTTTTTTTATAACTGGAAATGCCAAATCATAGTTTTTACAAAACTGCGCCAAAAATAATTCATACGCATTATTCACATCTTGCGATTGTAATATAAGATCCTAATTAGTTTTTTCAGATAAAAGATTTCGAAAATATATTATGGAGTTTTTATTGATTTGTCGCATTGATATTGTTGATTTAGAGACAGAATGATTAAGGGTTATATTATCTGTAGTTAAGAATATTGGGTAATGATCTGTTATGTCAGTTTTATTTATACCCGATTCTAATTACATTTGATTCTAATACATTGAATAAAATACATTTGATTCTAAATACATTTGATTATTTTATATAGTATTTGGTTTCAATAATTCTTTAATAACATTTAGTTCATTTTAGGAAAACCATTATGCAATAAACAGCTAAAATTAGAATTATTCACACTCCAGAGTATACTTGGTGTCTCATAAGTAATTGTTTTCGTCGGTACTTTTAGTAACAACTTTAGTAGAATGCACGACTTTTAGAAAGTAAGCTTCTGATGAATATATATGTATATATATATATATATATATATATATATATATATATATATATATATATATATATATATATATATATATATACATATATATATATATATATATATATATATATATATATATATATATATATATATATATATATATATATATATATATATATATATATATATATATATATATATATATATATATATATATATATATATATATATATATATATATATATATATATATATATATGTATATGTATATACAATTACTACAATTTTTTTACCTTGTGCATTTTATTGTCGTCGAAATGTCAAAGTAATTAAATTAATGCGGAACAACATTAAATTTTATTGTTTTTTAAAAAACCGGAATTATAATGACTAGAAAGTTTTTTTTAATTAGTGGTGTTTTTGTTTATGCATTATTAAAAAACATTTTTAAAACATGCGTAAGTGTTGCTACATCGACTATCTAATAGCCTGCTGCTACAAGGGAGTGTTGCTACATCGACTATCTTATAGCCTGACTCACAACGGAGTGCTGCTACATCGACTGAAAATAGCCTGACTCGCAACGGAGTGCTGCTACATTGAATGACAAACAGCTCGACTCGCATATATATATATATATATATATATATATATATATATATATATATATATATATATATATATATATATATATATATATATATATATATATATATATATATATATATATATATATATATATATATATATATATATATATATATATATATATATATATGCGCCCCATACAAAACGCATTGCATCGATATAGGTGTTGATTGAATTTTTTTTTTTGCTCATGTGAATGTTATTAATAAGTTTTACTAATTATTTTAATTTTTGTGTAATAATTCTCAATTTAGTGACCAGATTAAGAAAAATTTCACTTGTCGATCACTAAGTGAAATTTTGTTACATATAAGGTTATTATGTTTATTTTTAGTGCTTAAATAAAGAAACTGTGAAACAATGTCTGGTTACATACGATTATTCGAAATAAATGAAACAGATATACAGCAACTGTTATTTGCTGACAACAGTAATGATGATGAAAAGAAATGGTTTCTTAACCATGAAGATGAAAGTTTCTTACTTAAAGATGTTGACTTTGTTGCACAGAAAGTTGTCATAGAGCGACTAGATCTTTTTTACGAACCTAGTAACACAACAACAACAAATATTGGGGTCAAACATGTGACATACTATGGTAAATCAAAGCAAAAATGTACCACCAATATTCCAGAAGAAGCAACACAGTTAAAGTTAAAAGCTTACCTTAAACGATTAACAAAAGCAATATACACTCGTCATAGGCGTAGAGTATGAGGTGCAACAAGGGCAGGCTGCCCCCCTCTTTGAGTCAAACTTATGATAATATATATGATATTTATTTATGATAAATATTATTTCGATTTTTTATTTTTAAATAGAGGAAGATATCAGAGGAAGGAATCAAACTTTTTCCGTAAAAAGAAAAGAAAGAAATAATTTGCTATAATCTTTGCTATAAACGTACCCCAAAAAATTGTTTTTGGTCAAAAACGTTTTGAAAAAAAGATATAAACTTGGAAAACCTGACGACAGAAGAAATCTTTTTTTCATATAAAAATACGTTTTTTCGATCAAATAAAACTTCAGGTTTTTGAAAACAATTTAAGATTTTTTCAAGCTGTATACTAGTGCTTTAAAGTAATTTTTATGATTTAGAAAAGCTCATGTCACCCGTTCAAAAGGGCATAGTTTTTATCAGAGGCTCACTAAAGAAGTTGGTTTTTAAGTCTAAAAGATCAAAATGAAAGTCTAAAAGACCAAAATATAAGACCAAAATGAAACAGCATTTAAACTTTTTTTCCCAACCAAATAGGTAATGCGTAAGTCATCACTAATAACTATTACTAGTAAGTACAGATCACTTCCAGTTTGGCTGGAAGACCTTACCACCAACCCTGACTATACCCAATGCTAAGTGAAAGCAACGATCTTTTTGTCTTTCCGGGTATCGACACCTTTTATAAATTGGAATTTATTTGAATCATTTTTGAATTTAAAATGGAAGCTCTTTTTATGTTGTGCAAAATTAATCAAATACAGCTGAAGCACTACAAGTATAATCAAACTTGTCGTAGTAAGAATCAGTGCAACAGAGAAGCTGCCGGAGCCAATTCATTAATTTTTGTAGCTTTGTTGATGCTGGCAACGATTTGATGTGTGCAGAGGACATTTATAATGCTTTACATTACGACCAACGGCTGAAAAATTCTGTTGTTGGTGTTGCCACTATAAATGGCAAAAGCAAGATGAGTGGAACAAAAATAACTAAAATAAGTCAGTATTATTTTTATAAGTTCTTTCATAACTCTATGACAATGTGGCGATACTATGCACGTATATATGTATGTATGTATGTATGTATGTATGTATGTATGTATGTATGTATGTATGTATGTATGTATGTATGTATGTGTGTATATGTATGTGTATATATGTATGTGTGTGTATATATATATATATATATATATATATATATATATATATATATATATATATATATATATATATATATATATATATATATATATATATATATATATATATGTATATATATATATATATATATATATATATATATATATTTTTTTTGTTCTTTAATTTTACAACTTTGTGATTTAATAAATATTCGTTAACAATGTATATATATATATATATATATATATATATATATATATATATATATATATATATATATATATATATATATATCTTTAAAAGTCATTTCTTGTTATACGGTATATATATATATATATTTAATATGTAAGTTGATTTTAATAAAAAGACAGCGTATAACTATTTTTAAATATATTTTGATGTAAAAATATATCAACGATATTTCGCTGACCTATTGTGGTCAGCGTCATCAGGTAATAATAAAAAAAAACGTTACAAAATAACATAAAAACAAACCGTTTAAAAAGAAGACATTAAAAAGCGTCAAATATAAAAACCAATTAAATATAATAATGACGTCAGTTAAATTTTTGTCAAAATGGGTCCCAAAGTTCTTGTTTTAACCTTATCCCCGTCATCTCGATTTAGAACACCTTCCCCAATACCTATCTCACATCGAACTTTCGCTTTGTTAATCTCCAGAGATTCTCTAATTTTTCGTATCTTGTATTCTTGAACGACTGCCAAGGTCTTAGGATTTAGCCAATCAAAGTTACCACGGCATGTTTTGAAATGTTCCGTGGCTCCTGAACTCGACCATTTTTGATTTTTGCAAGCTCTTTGGTGTTCTGCACTTCTTGAAATGATTTTCTTTTTGGTCTCACCAACATATATATTTCCGCATGAGCATTTAAGTTGGTAAACCCCCGGATTTGAGTTCGGAGGTAGTTTAGTTTTGTTGTTGCATAATATATTACTTAAACTAGAAGCTGAAGTAAATATAACTCTGATGTTTTGTTTTTGAAATTCTCTTCGGAGTTTTGGGCCAATAATAGGTATCCAAGGTAGTTTAACAAACTTTTGATCTAACTGCTTAGATGTAGTATTTTTTGAAATGCCGTCTAAATAGTTTTTGGTTATTTTAATAAGATTATTTTTATTATAGCCGTTTTCAAAAAATGTATTTATGAGGAAATCAATTTCTTGTGAGAGATATTTTTGAGAGCAGATTTGTTTTGCTCGACATAAAAAACCTTTAAAGACGCCAATGGTTATGCTCGGGTTGATGTTGGAGTTTGGTTTTATTTGAACATTTGTTATCGCATCTTTACGGTGTATTTGAAACTCATAAAATCCATTCATTGTATTTGTAATACAAATATCTAAAAAATTAAGTTGTTTTCTTTTGTTTTCAAGTTCAACGGTATATTTTATGGAGGGGTTTTGTTCATTTAAAGCTTTAAGAAATAATTCTTGCTTTTCTTTTGAATCGAAGCGAGCATGGCTATCATCCACATATCTTTTAGAAGTTATTGGTTGGAATGAATTAACAAAGGCTATATCAAGTGCTCTTTTTTCTATATTTTGCAAAAATGCTTCAGCTATGACTACCATCAATGATAAACCAATTGGACCTGAATTAGGTAAAATTCGGATTTTATTTTTGTATAAAAAGTAACATATGCTTAACGATAGTTCAATTAATTGGTGTATATCTATAAGAGTTAATTTAGTCCTAGTTTTTAAATCTTCAAGATCATCGTTCAATATGTTAATAATAACAGGAATTGCTTCATTGATCGGTACGGATGGATATAAATTAATTGCATCGAAAGAAACCTGAATTTCATTAGGGTCTATCTTCCATTCTTTAGCATCGTTGACAAAGCTTCTTGAATTAATTAGTCGGGTTATGTTTTTGTTTAATGTTGGTTGGATAATTTTAACCAGATACTCAGATGTTCCATAAGGAGGTGTGTTAATAGTGGAAACAACAGGACGCATTGGGTAGTTTTTTTCCGGTTTGTGTGCTTTAACCATTCCATAGATTCTAGGTGGAACGCAATCTGATGGATACATTTTAAAATAAGTAGCATTGTCTAACTTACCTTGTTTTCTTAATTTACATAATAGTTTTTGAAATTTAGTAGTGAATGTGGGTGTTGGGTCGTAATCAATAATTTTACTATTTTTTATTTGTTCTTCTAATTTCGCTTTTGCTTCATTTTCGCATAATAAAGCAAAACCTGTTCCTTTGTCAAACGGATATATCTTTAGATGTGAATGTTTTTTCAGGTTTTGTAAAGAAAGGCGTTGTTGTTTTGTTAAATTATCTTTTATTTTTAACTTTAAAGAACTGGTTAGAATTTTGGAACAGTTTTGTCGAAGAATCTCTGCTTGTGTTTGTTTATTTTGTTGTTCGAGTTCCAAGGCGCAAGTTTCAATATTAGTGATTATGTCCATATAAGGGATGTTCTTTTGTATTG
Organism: Hydra vulgaris; assembly: GCF_022113875.1. Taxonomy (NCBI): domain Eukaryota; kingdom Metazoa; phylum Cnidaria; class Hydrozoa; order Anthoathecata; family Hydridae; genus Hydra; species Hydra vulgaris. Next base: position 3,362,245 of record NC_061162.1, read on the forward strand.
GGACAAATTTTGGACCAAGATTAAGTAGTTCAGTAGTTGCTTTATCAAGATTAATATTTGTTAAATTTAGTATAGCTGGTTTTAAAATTCGGTTAGGACGATTTTTTTCAAAATTGATTTTATAACTGATGTCATTTTTCAATTTATAGAATTTTTCTTTCATTTTAGTTTTTTTTTAAGAATAATGGTAGTTCTTAGATTTGTTCGTTACATTATTAATTATCTCATAGTCATTAGATCTTATTTGAGATTGAAGATATAAATTTAATTCATCAATTAACTTCTTACTTGAATATAATCTTTCTTTTGCTTCATTTCGAGCATGAACTAATAATTTTTTCCTGCATTCTTTCATTATATTTTCAGCTTTTTTGGTACGTAGTAGACTTTTTATTTTAAACGATTTTGGAATTATATTGTTTGATATGCATTTTTGAAGAAAAACGAGTTGATTTTTCGCAATTGCATTTCGTATATTCAAAGTTTGCAATTTTTTCGTTTCATTGTAAATCTCTTTGCCGTAAAGAGCAGTGATAAAATCTTTAAAAGTCATTTCTTGTTATACGATATATATATATATATATTTAATATGTAAGTTGATTTTAATAAAAAGGCAGCGTATAACTATTTTTAAATATATTTTGATGTAAAAATATATCAACGATATTTCGCTGACCTATTGTGGTCAGCGTCATCAGGTAATAATAAAAAAAACGTTACAAAATAACATAAAAACAAACCGTTTAAAAAGAAGACATTAAAAAGCGTCAAATATAAAAAAATGGTTTATCATTGATTGTAGTCATAGCTGAAGCATTTTTGCAAAATATAGAAAAAAGAGCACTTGATATAGCCTTTGTTAATTCATTCCAACCAATAACTTCTAAAAGATATGTGGATGATAGCCATGCTCGCTTCGATTCAAAAGAAAAGCAAGAATTATTTCTTAAAGCTTTAAATGAACAAAACCCCTCCATAAAATATACCGTTGAACTTGAAAACAAAAGAAAACAACTTAATTTTTTAGATATTTGTATTACAAATACAATGAATGGATTTTATGAGTTTCAAATACACCGTAAAGATGCGATAACAAATGTTCAAATAAAACCAAACTCCAACATCAACCCGAGCATAACCATTGGCGTCTTTAAAGGTTTTTTATGTCGAGCAAAACAAATCTGCTCTCAAAAATATCTCTCACAAGAAATTGATTTCCTCATAAATACATTTTTTGAAAACGGCTATAATAAAAATAATCTTATTAAAATAACCAAAAACTATTTAGACGGCATTTCAAAAAATACTACATCTAAGCAGTTAGATCAAAAGTTTGTTAAACTACCTTGGATACCTATTATTGGCCCAAAACTCCGAAGAGAATTTCAAAAACAAAACATCAGAGTTATATTTACTTCAGCTTCTAGTTTAAGTAATATATTATGCAACAACAAAACTAAACTACCTCCGAACTCAAATCCGGGGGTTTACCAACTTAAATGCTCATGCGGAAATATATATGTTGGTGAGACCAAAAAGAAAATCATTTCAAGAAGTGCAGAACACCAAAGAGCTTGCAAAAATCAAAAATGGTCGAGTTCAGGAGCCACGGAACATTTCAAAACATGCCGTGGTAACTTTGATTGGCTAAATCCTAAGACCTTGGCAGTCGTTCAAGAATACAAGATACGAAAAATTAGAGAATCTCTGGAGATTAACAAAGCGAAAGTTCGATGTGAGATAGGTATTGGGGAAGGTGTTCTAAATCGAGATGACGGGGATAAGGTTAAAACAAGAACTTGGGGACCCATTTTGACAAAAATTTAACTGACGTCATTATTATATTTAATTGGTTTTTATATTTGACGCTTTTTAATGTCTTCTTTTTAAACGGTTTGTTTTTATGTTATTTTGTAACGTTTTTTTTATTATTACCTGATGACGCTGACCACAATAGGTCAGCGAAATATCGTTGATTTATTTTTACATCAAAATATATTTAAAAATAGTTTTACGCTGCCTTTTTATTAAAACAATTTACATATTAAATATATATATATATATATATATATATATATATATATATATGTATATATATATATATATATATATATATATATATATATATATATATATATATATATATATATATATATATATATATATATATATATATATATATATATATACGATCGTTATTAAGAAAAAAAAGAACGCGGGAACTCGTAGAAGACCGTAAGGTCTTGTCGTCGAGAACCGCTAAAAAATTTTCGTGTTAATATTTCGTATTAATAAAATATTCTCAAAATAAATAAACTTTCAATAGGAATATATACTTAACATACTTGAAGATAACAAATAATTAAGAATTGAAAACATAAACAAATTTAAATAAAAAAAGAAAAAGAAAAACGGTTCTGTTATAAATACATAGATGCGTTATACAGTTTTAAGATATCTTTAGCACAATTGTTAAACTTTTTGTTAAAGGTTTTGTTATACAGTTTTAAGATACCTTTAACAAAAGTGTTAAACAACTATTTACAATTTGTTAAATTATAAAATTTATTAATGCAGTGTTAAATATAAAGTTAAAAAAGAAACAAAAAGTTAAAAGAATATAGATATATCATGTAATAAAAAAATGACTTTTTTAAGTTTTTGTTTGAAAGAGTGATAGCTAACTTCTTGAGAAAAGTCAAAATTCTTTAAAACTGTTTTATTCACACACATATATATATATATATATATATATATATATATATATATATATATATATATATATATATATATATATATATATATATATATATATATATATATATATATATATATATATATTTTGAATAACTTACGAAATTTCTCAGTTAACATATGAACGTTTTTAAAACGTTTTTTTAACGTAATAAAAAAACGTTTTTTAAACGTATAGCGCGGCAATATCTAAAAGAGTAAGTATGTTTACGCAAATAATGGCGTGACCTTCGATTAGGCGAATTGATTTATTTAAGTAAAAATTATATAAATTAACGTTACTTTAAATCAACCAAGTGTATGTATTGTTTTCTAGTAAAATTAAATTTGAAAATATATTGGAGTATTTTTAGTTTAAATTTGCATGCCTTCGTTGAAACTAGGTTGTGTTTCTATTTCTACTTGAATCAAGTAGATATGATTAATGAGGTTTTTATGGTGTGTTTAACTAGATTTTTTTCTTTATTAAATAACTTAATTGTTGAGTAAACTTGATTGCTGAAGAAACTAGATTAAGTTTTTAATTTTACTTGATTATCAACTGCAAAAAAATTTATTTGGATTTGAGAAAAGATAACAACATTCTCAGAGTATTTCTTCTTAAACTCTAAAAATAAAAAATGATAATATCAGTGGTTATTATAGAGGAATTACTATAGTTGAAGAGGCTGAAAGGTAAAAATATGAAGAAATGTTTCAAGAAAGTGAGTGACTTAGTTCAAAATGCAATTTTTAGATTTTAAATCTTTAATGATATTCTGGTGTTATCACCAAATATTTGGCAGTATGAAACCTATAATATTATATATCATATTATATACCCTATTTTACTTTTTAAAATAATAATCTGTAAAGTAATTTGTGAAAAATTTTTAATTGTAAAATTGCTACATGAGAAAACAAGTTTAGATGAAATTCAAATACTCTATTCTTGTGTTCTGTAAGTCAAAAAATAATAAATATGCATTTTAAATTTATTTATTTACGTAAATTTGTTAAGACTATGTAAGATTTAGTTATTGTAAATTTGTTTAGACTTTCAATATTGTGTGTTACTTCTCTTAAATGAGGTAAAAACCAAAGGATGCAAAAAACTTAATACAAAATAGTGTGAACAAAAAGTAGTAACTGATATGAGCAGCCTAATAGAACTTGTTAAGTTTGACTCAGCACTTAATGTTTCATATAGTAACTCTGTAGTAACTCTGCAGTTGTAAATTGCTAAATACTGAATTGACAGATTTTCTCGTTTTAAATTTTTTTTTTTTACAATGTATAATTTTTACTACTAAATTAGGAATTGTCCGTTTTTCCATTATTTCTTTCTATTAGAAACAAAGAGTTCAAAATATTGGTGGTAAGAATTGTCAAAAACTTGTGATAGCTATGATGAAGAGGTTAGTAAATTAAAAGTGCATTCCTATAAATACTCTGTTTAAGTTTATAATGATATTATTCCCATCTTACAATCCATGATACAAATCCCATGCAAGGTTCGTGTGTATCCAATGAGTTACGGCACCGATTATGTAATCAAAATCTTCGACCATTTTATCAAAGCGTGCTTAGCGTTTGAGTTGTAAGAATGTATTTTGTTGTGTTTATTTTAGGATTTTATATCAGCATAGACTTTTTTTGAAAAGTGGAAAAGTTAAACTTCATTTTTTGATAGTTTTTTTATTTAGAGTTACAACCATTTTTATTGAATTTATTTTTCTTAAAAACTTCGTTGTTGATCACGCGTCAAATTAATATTGAAGGAATGCTGAGAACATTTTTGAAACTATTAAAATTTTAAAAAAAAATTTAAAAACTTAATTTCTACGTGCATGCCAAATTTTATTTAAAATGATTATGTAGCAGACACCTAATTTTTTGTAGCAGAACATGTACCTTGGTTAAAAAATTGTAAATAAAGCAAAATATTGCGCTTCTAGTAACAAAGTTCCATAACAAAACTAAAGTTAACCGAAACGGATATTTTAAAACTGGTCTTAGTTTTTTGAGGCAACCCTTGTAATCAAACTTTATTACTTAAATGAGAATAACTTTTTGTAAAATTGTTATTTTGTTATGAAATAACAAAATAACAATTCTAATTTAGTATTAATATTCTAGTCTAATAATAATTTAATGGTCAGGTCAGGTTTATCCTGCTACTGGTAACTTGTAACCCAGTACAATCTGCTTCATGTTCTGCTGCCTTGTAGGATATACTTTTTTAGGCAAAGGCTAGGAGACGCAAACTTCGACATAAAACACCCCCTGCCTTGGGGCTCTTGGTTGAGTAAAGACTAGAGATGTTGTCTCGATAAAAATACTCGTTTTGGGCAGATGTTAAATGCATCCGGCAGCTGTCTTGTAGAAGGCCTCCAAGGCAAAGGCTTAAGGGATAAACAGATTCTATCTGTTGACCAGCTACGCACCCCTTTTTCATCTATTAGGCTTGCGCAAATGTATTTTTAATACATTGTTTCCAGTTTAGGATGTTGAACGCTGGATCTTTATGACTCTGTGCATAAGTTTTGCTTGTGGCTCTGTTTTTATGACTAGGCAACTCATTTTATTATCTCCAAATGAGGGTACAGCTCTAAAACTCAGTTTTATGGTTCTGAGGCCGGCTGGTAGTCAGGTTTCCTGAACTCTGTGCTAGCTCACAGAGAGGCTGATTCCATCAACAGCTGAAAAATATCAGAGTACTAACAGTGCCATGTTGCGCATGGATGGTGTCTCTGTTTGTACTTTTGGTGTGCGTTGCCAAGGCCACAATGCAGCCCTTTGTTACGGCTTAGGGTTTATTAGTGGAAAAGAGGCAATTGCTAGGGCTATAAAACAGTGTACTGAGTACTATCTATGTTTCGAGTCAAGTTCTTTAACAAATTTATAAATGAATAAAGTAGCAAAAACTAGAAAACACAAAAAACCACAGTCATCACCAAGTTCGCTAAACCGATCATTCACCAATATTCGTGGTCTTCGAAGTAACTTTCCTTCTGTTGAATCTTATCTCTTGCAAAGTTCACCAGACCTACTTGCTCTCTGTGAGACTAATTTGATTTCAGCTGTCTCATCTTGTGATCTTAGTGTTGATGGTTATCTTCCTTTGGTTTGAAAAGACTCCAATAGTCACATGCTTGACTCTGCATTTACATTTGTAAGAATTTACCCATTTGTCAGGAAACTAGGTTTGAATCCATAGACTACTCTTTTATGTGCTTTCGTTTAGCACCACTTTACTCTATCACCTTTCTCTTTGTTCTATATCGCTCTCTCATCTCAAGACTGAATTCTTCTTGAGGTTATTTCTGATCATATTGACCAACCCTTCTCTATTTATCCATCAGCCAATATTGATGTTGTCGGTGACTTTAATTTTCATCACACTGAATGGCTTGGCTCTAATGTCAGTGACTCTGCAGCCATTAAGGCCAACAACTTTTGCCTCCCTCAATCCCTAATTCAAATAATCAACTTTCTAACTCGCTTTCCAGATAACCCGAATCATTTACCTTCTTTACTCAACTTATGCCTTGTTTCTGATCTTAGTCAGTGCTCAGTTTCTCCACACTCACCCTTAGGTGCATCCGATCATGGTTTGGTCTCTCTAAAACTATTATCTCATTCTTCTTTATCGTCAGAATCCCCCTATCATCGTACATCTTACAACTACCTTAAAGCTGACTGGGACTCTTTCTGTGATTTTCTTCGTGATGGCCCCTGGGTTGAAATCTTTCGTCTTCCTGTTGACAAATGTGCTTCTTACATAACTTAAAGGTGGAGAGGTTAAGGCCATTGCTTTTGAGATTTCTAAAGTGTTTGATAAAGTTTGGCATGCTGGTCTTCTCCATAAACTTTCTTCTTGCGGTGTATCTGGAAACACCTTTAAGATTATTGAATCGTTCCTTTCCACTCGTAGTATAAAAGTTGTCCTCGATGGACAGCACTCTTCTTCTTATTCTGTAACCTCACGGGTTCCTCAAGGTTCAATCCTTTGCCCTATACTCTTTTAAATTTACACTAACTATCTTCCAAATTTTCTCACATCTAAGGTGGCATTGTTCGCTGATGATACTACCATTTATTCTTGTCACGATAAGAAGCCAACTCCCTCTGATTGCTTGCAGGGGGCATTTGAGCTTGAAAAGGATCTCACAGCTCACAGTGGCTGGTGAACTTTAATTCAGATAAAACTCAATTTTTTACAGCCAATCGTTATCGCAATAATTTAGACCATATTTATTTATGAACGGTAATGTACTCGATGAGTCTCCTACCCTTCATCTTCCAGGATTAACTCTTACTTCTGATCTTTCTTGGAAACCTTATATCAAATCCGTTGCAAAATTAGCATCTGCTAAAGTTGCTTCTCTTTATCGAGCTTGACACTTTTTTACTCTGGGTTCTATCCTCTATCTCTACAATCTCAAATCCGGCCTTGTATGAAATACTGTTGCCATATCTGGGGCGGATCTTCTAATAATGTCCTTTCTCTTTTAGACAAAGTGCAAAAACGCATTGTAAACATAGTTGGACCTACTCTTGCAGCCAACCTTCAACCTCTGTCACATCGTCGTAATGTTGCTTCTCTTTCTCTTTTCTCTATATATATATATATATATATATATATATATATATATATATATATATATATATATATATATATATATATATATATATATATATATATATATATATATATATATATATATATATATATATATAAATATATATATGTATATATATATATATATATATATATATATATGTATATATATATATTCTCAAATTCGACCTTGTATAGAATAAATGGTCGATTTGGGGGTGAGAGCATTTTTTTCTCAAAAAAGTTGTTTAAAGGGCCACTCTAAAATATATATATATATATATATATATATATATATATATATATATATATATATATATGTATATATACATATATATATATATATATATATATATATATATATATATATATATATATATATATATATATATATATATATATATATATATATATATATATATATATATATATATATATATATATATATATATATATATATAAATATTTTAGGGTGGCCCTTAAAACAACTTTTTTGAGAAAAAAATGCTCACACCCCCAAATGTGTTCTATCTAATACAAAAACACAAGGTTTAAATTTTTTTTGAATAATAAACATTTTAAGGGGTGCATTAAGACCATTGAATATTTAATCGCACCCGAATTTTTTCAAAAAAAAGTTTTTCAAAAATAAATCAACTTGGTACTTAAATGAAGTAAAATTATATAAAAATTTCAAAAACTAAATTCATTTAAAAAAAAATTTAACTTAATTATCAAAATTATTATAAAAAATTATTATAAAAAATTATTATAAAAAATTATTATAAAAAATTATTATAAAAAATGAAAAAATGCATTTTTTCATTTTTTGTTAAAAAACGTAATTTTTTAAGTAATAAAACCAAAAATAACATTTTTTTAAAAAATAAATATTATTTTTGAAATTTTTATATAATTTTGCTTCATTTGAGTACCACGTTGGCATATTTTTGAATAACTTTTTTTTTGAAAATATTAGGGACCAATTCATATTCGAGGGTCTTGAGGGACCCCTTAAAATTTTTTTTATTCAAAAAAATTTTAAACCTAGTGTTTTTGTATTAGATATAACACATTTAGAGGGTGGAAGCAGGTTTTTCTCAAAAAAGTTGATTTAAGGGCCATCCTAATATATATATATATATATATATATATATATATATATATATATATATATATATATATATATATATATATATATATATATATTATAGTTAAATCTCAAATCTCAATCCTATAAATCTCAAATTCGACCTTGTATAGAATACTGTTGGCTCATCTGGGGCGGATCTTCTAATGATGCCCTTTCTCTTTTAGACAAGGTGCAAAAACGCATTGTAAACATAGTTGGACCTGCTCTTGCAGCCAACCTTCAACATCTGTCACATTGTCGTAATGTTGCTTCTCTTTCTCTTTTCTACAAATACTATAATGGGCACTGCATTAAAGAGCTAGCGTCTCTTGTGCCATCTACTAAAATTCATTCTTGTGTTACTCGTCCATTTAATTAAGTCTCATCCTTTTTCTGTTAATGTTCCTAAGTGCTCTAAAAACTCTTATTTGTCTAGTTTTTTTCCTCGAACATCAGTTCTTTGGAATTCGCTTCCATTATCTTGCTTTCCTGATTCATATAATTTGCAATCTTTTAAGTCGTCTGCCAATCGTTATTTTGTTCTACAATCTTCATCTTTTCTCTTCCAGTAACTTCCAACACTAATTAGTAGTTGCTTGCAGCCTGTAGGAAGCGAAGATGTTAAATATATATATATATATATATATATATATATATATATATATATATATATATATATATATATATATATATATATATATTTTTTTTTAAGATAGTGAACCAATAAGTTTTTGCATAATAGTTAAAATGATAAGTTTTTGTGTAATAGTTGAAATTATAAATCCTAATAGCTCTTTAATAATTGGTTTATTAAATTGGTGTGGTATATCAAATGATAGCAAATTTAAAATATTAAATAGTGGTGTAAATAACTCCATACTGCCAAAAATGGACTTGGTGCACTTCCCTTGCTTACCGATTTCGTAAAACTACTGCATAGCAGGATCGGCTTTTGGTGCGGGCGAGTTAGTCCATTGTTTCACCACGGTTTCAGATCTTGCATGTTACATGGGGAAAAACCATGAACTTGCAAAACGCCTGCAGCAAGCTGGTATGAATGGGAGAATTGCTGCAAAGAAGCTTTTATTGCGACCTTATAACATCGCAAAAAGAAGAGCATTCGCGAAGATGCACAAGACCTGGACTGTCGTACAATGGAATAAAGTGTTATAGAATGATGAAGACTTTTACTGTTTTCTGTGGAGCTAAAAGAGCTTATGTGAGGTAAAGAGTTGGTGAATGATTTAGTCCTCTGTGTTTAACTCCCACAATAAAACATGAAGGAAGCTCTCTTGTGGTATGGGGTTGCATGTAAGGATTAGGTGTAGGTCATTTATATCGTTGTAGAGAACGGTAAACTAGAATAAATATTTGGAAATATTAAAAACAGAAATGAAACCATCAGTAAACAAACTATTTGGTAAAATCAAACCATTTTTTTTTTCAACAGGACTATCCTCTATGCCACAAAGCTAAGAAAGTAATGGAATATCTCAAACCTGCTCGTACCAATGCTATTGAATAGCCTCCACAAAGTGCTGACCTGAACCCCATTGAAATTTTTGGGAGGAGCTCTTCAGAAAAGTACAGAAAATCAAACCCAGCAATCTGGATGATTTGTGGCAACATTTGCAAGCTACATGGCTAGCAATCCCTGTTGACACCATCCAAAAGCTGGTATAGTCTATGCCAAGACTTGTACAGGCCGTGCTTGATTCGCATGAAGGGCATACAAAATACTAGTCTTTTAGTCAGAATTTCTTATGTTTTATTAGTGGCGCTTATTACTGACAATGCAGAGTCATTTTTATTTCTATGTGGTGCTGTTTTATTTTATATTGTGCTAAAAATGAATAAAATTCTCTTGTTTTTCAACTGTGGTCATGACTTTATGCCGCTACTGTATATATGTATATATATATATATATATATATATATATATATATATATATATATATATATATATATATATATATATATATATATATATATATATATATATATGCATTGTCATACAAAATACAAAAATATATATATATAAATATATATATATATATATATATATATATATATATATATATTGATATATTTGTATATATATATATACATATATATATATATATATATATATATATATATATATATATATATATATATATATATATATATATATATATATATATATATTTATATATATATATACTATATATATATATATATATATATATATATATATATATATATATATATATATATATATATATATATATATATATATATATATATATATATATATATATATATATATATATATATATATGCATTGTCATACAAAATACAAAAATATTTAAACCTCAAAAAAATATTTACTAAATTTAATATACTTTTTATTTGTGTGTATTATGAAATTATATATATATATATTTTTAAAACATATATTTGTAATTTAAAAATTTATTACTATTATTATTATTATACTATTATATTATTATTATACTATCATACTATTATTACTGTTCAGATTGCCTGTTGTAAATATATAGTTTATTCTTTTAGTTGGAGCATCGACTGCTCACGAATCATACACAGAGTCGATCGTCGATGCAATAATTACTGATTCGTTAAAGCGGGCAACTTTTGCTTTGAAAATAAATTTAAAAATAACTTTTAAATAAGTTTTTTATTTTCCTTGCTTTTTTAAACAATAGGTTCTTTCAAACAATTTAATAATAGTACCTATGGATTTGTGAATATTTTCTGAAAATGAACGTTTTTTAAACGTTCAAAAGACGTTTTTTTATGGTTTAATTTGGGTTATTTAAGAACGTTTTCTAAACGTTTTTTTTTAAAACGTTTTTTAAACGATTTTTTTAAAAACGTTTTTTAGGTATTGCCGTTCTGAACGTTTAAAAAACGTTTTTTTTTTTAGTTAAAAAAACGTTTTTTAAAAACGTTCATGTGCTTACTGGGTAAGAAATAGTACGAATAGACTATAATAAGAGATAGTGCGAATAGACTATAATAAGAGATAGTGCAAATAGACTATAATAAGAGTCTATTCACACGTGCGTGCAAATAGACTTACCTTTTCAAAAAACAATTGCGAATCGGCGAGTTTATTTTTTGTTGCCATCCTCAAACTCAACATGTTGCCATCTAGTAGGAAGTAGCAAAACTTAAGATTTACTTAAAATTAAAAAAAAAGATAAAACAGGGCTTGAATTGAAAGTTTGTGTTGTTAAATGGCAACATTCAAAAAAACAGGGTTAAATTTATTTCATACTCAATAAGTTTAATCTTTTTTTTTTTTTGAATTTTGATTTAATTCTGAACTAAAATTTTTACAGCTAAACTATAAATAAACTAGCAAAAACTTTGCAAGTTTATTTATCGTTTTATAAGTAGTTATCATGTAGTCTGTATTATTAGGGTGGTAAACATACCTTATAGATATAAGTGTGTCATGAACGTCTCGAATACAGTATGGATTCGTGCCTTATGGTACAGTATGAACGCATGAAGATCTCCAGCTTTTATCTGAGAATGGTATCCCAAAAGAAGTTCCACTCTGGGTCTACACTAGAGTATCTTTTCAAGGTACCCCATTGTGTTATCCCAAAAGGACTATTCTCAGAGTATCCCCTCAGGACAATTGACACAGACTTCTGAATTGACACTTAGACCAGAGGACATTTAGTGGGGTTCATACAACTTGCAAACAATAGTAATTAATTTTTTGGCATGAGTGTCCATAAGTAAAGTGGTTTGTCACAGTATAACATGGGTCAATGAGAGTTGTGAACTGTTATAAGTTTTTATAGCTGTTTGTGTACTGTAAATAGTCAATGTGGTGTACTCGTGTGTGACCACTGTAGTAGCATGTCTTGATAGTAAGAGTTATCAGTATAAAAATAGTTGAAAGTCTTTTAAACTGGTGTGACGTAAGCTAGACGTGAGTACTAGGAGTCCAATAAACGTGTATCTTAAAAAATAATAAATTATTACAACTCGATAATCTAGAAATGTTAAATAAAGTTATACCAATACAGTAACAATGACTTGTATATGTGTTTTACAACTAATAATATGTATATATATTTTACAACTAATAATCTAAAATTATATGGAGTTTTGTTGCCTAACAGGTAAATGTATGTAATACAAAAGTGTGTTTTGTATTTTGTATAAGATCAAGTGTGCGTATGTCACGTGACTGTAGTGTAGCCAGGAGTATCTGAAGTCGAATAGAATTTCATTAAAGTTTAATCTTCGAGGCTGCCTTAAAGACATTTTTAACAGTATTGAAAATGCGATTATCTGAAATACAACTGAAGCATTGGTAGGGGAGACAATTGGTGAAGCTACAAATAAAAACGTGAGTAAAGTCCAGATTTTTGAAGAAGGTAAAAAAATGAAAAAAAAACATTTCATTTTGTTGCAAAGTAAAAACCAAATTTTCCTCAAATGATAAGCGACAGCTCATTGCAGAAATCATGAAATATTTGAGGGTGTTAAATACTATTTACACATGTTGCTTCCGATGGGTTCAAAGATCTTATGGGTTTTACAATGCTTGAAGGTAATCTTAAAGCACCTTCCACATATTCAAGGAGCAGGTTACCCATCTTAAACCAAAATATCAGAGAAGCAATTTTAATTATTATGAAAAATGATTTAGCAAATGTTGATGCTGTTGGTTTCATAACGGATCATGGTCAAATAGAAGTAGTGATGCATATACTGCTTTAACTTTCCTGCTGGCAAATGTTGCATCAAGAGATGCAACATTTGCCAGCAGCAAGCACCCCTCAAGAGCAACAAGACTTTTCCCCAGCTGAAGCACTCCTTCAAGAGATGATGAGCCACAACAGCCTGGAATTAGCTCACTTTTGCACGTCTACAACATCACCATTTAAAACTGAAATGGAAGCGTACAAGCAACTAGGCTTTTCACCAAAAAAATTTGACATTTTAAATTGGTCGAAGATTCACTCTCCTCAATTATCTCTTTTGGCAGGAGTAGCCAGAAAAAGTTTTGTGTATTCCAGCATCATCAACGTTATTCGAGAGTGTTTTCACAAGCAGGAAACATTGTTACGTGCAAAAGAACATTGTTAAAATCAGGCACAATTGAAAAACTTGTTTACATTAAATAAGACATTTCAAAAGCTGTTATTAAGAAGTGGTCAGTTAAAGAAGACGAGCAGATCATTGATGAAGAATTTGATTTGTACTTTCATTAAAGTTTTCTCGCTTAAATGTAAACACTATTTGAAAATACTCTTTCTGATTCTTTAATAAATTAGAGCTCAATAAATCATTTTTTTTTTCTCATCAAAATCTTTTATTGACGTTTATTGATTGCACTGATATTTTGCCAATTAAGTGGAGTATTTGTAAAGTTAATGAGTTTAAATACTGTAAATAGTAAGTTCTTTTTAGGTGGGCTAACCAAAAGATGTGTTTGGTTCTCTTGTTAGTGACAATAATTTAAGTTTACTCTATCAAACACTATTTAAATATATCCGTTCAACACCGAACTTTTGAAAGTGTTGATATTTAAAAAACTTACTTTCAATTTCAATATTATAACTTCGGTAGTGACTGGTTATTTATACCGACCAGAATATAATACTAACTTTTCTCACTACCGCAATCCCTTAGATGCATTACTTTGAAATTTATAGTTTTTAAATAAATTAGGATGATCCTACGTACAATGAGGCCCTTAGTACACGAATTTCCCCTATTTTCTAAGCGCTCTGCAAATTAATAGTTTTTATCTGTAGTATTTTGCTTACTAAATTAATTTTGAACAAGACATTACACCAATTCACCGAATTTGAAACCTATAATTTTCTGGACGAATCCCACAGAGGCACATTTTTCAAAAACATTTATTTTGTAGTAAAAATTGATTCATAGAGAGCACAAACCTCATCAATGTGGTATTGCAAATGTTCAAGGGCATCCATCCGGATGCATCCATCCGGATTTCCGAGCTGGTTTCACTCAGAGATTTTACAGTTTTTAACGGTTTGTTAATACACTTCATCTATGGGCTAATCCAGAAAAAAAATATCCTGAATATTGCTGAAAGAGTTATTACTCTTTCTAAATTAAACTTTTTTGTTAATAATGCAGCTCTTTACTGCACTGTAGCTGTTTTAACAGCTAAGGATTTAATGTTGCTTTTTTTTAAGACCATAAGGGTTTCTTGGGACAAAAATACTATAATAGTCAGGCAATATTTATTAAAACTAAAATAAATTTAAGTAAATTTTTGTTAACATTATTTTTATGAAAGTTAAATAACTCATGTTCAGAAAAATAAAAGAAGGAAAGAATAAAGTTAATTTAAAAAAATTTAAAAGTTGTTAGTTAACAAAGTCATTCATTTTTGATTTAAAACTTTATATTTGAGTTTTTTTTTTTTAATGTGGTTATTAAATTGAGTTTTAAACTTTATTTTTATTGTCGTTATATTACTTGAGTAATTAAAATCTATAACTGTTTATTTTTCATTTTTATGTCTACTTTACTAAAGATATGAATGCTCTAATTATATGTCTTATATGGCTTTCTCCAACATGTGGGAAAAAAACACTAAATAAAAAATTGCCATATTTTCTTTTGAGTATTTCTGTTTTCTTACATTTTTTTGTTTTATAAAAAGTTTTTTATAAACTTGTAAATTTGCATTGTTTATTTTTAGGCTGCTTTTTTAGGTTTTTTTTGATGAGGTGAGTTTTCGAAATATTTGATTAATTTTTTAATTTTAATGCTTTGCAGATACATTTGCCATAACATTTGAATGCACTTTTTACTGATTTACTGTTATTTCTTAAACTAAGGTTGGTACAAGTACTGATAATATTGTTTTAAAACTAAGGTTGGTGCAAGTACACATATATGAGTTTTTTTTTTTTTTTTTTTTTTTTTTTAAACTTATATATGAGTATTTTTATTGTTAAAAACTTAAGTTTTTAACAATATTTAAAACATTTTTTAAAATAAGAACACCAAATTGTATAACAATAAACATACAAAGTTTCCGATGTTAAAAAAAAAAATATTTTATAGAATATTATAAAATAATAATAACTATGATAACACTAATAATAACATTATTAATAATAATAACAATAATAATAATAATAATAATAATAATAATAATAATAATAATAATAATAATAATAATAAAAATAATAATAACAACAACAACTAAAAAAAACAATAGTAAAAATAATGAGGTCAAGGACCCTTTTTTACGTTTACATTCTTTTTATTAATGTTTGATCCATTATCATAACCTTTGCCAAGCATATTTTATAAGGATATTTTTTTTGTTGAAAGTTCTCTTACAAGCAAGCTGTCATCCCTTTTCCATATGTATCTGAGATTTGAACAAATCTAAGAAAATATTCTTTTAAGTTTATTTCTTCTACTGGAACTGCCTAGACAATACCGACAAACCGCGCCATTTGTTATTTACGACTTACGTCAGGAGTGCAATTAAGAATTATAAAATAATAACAAAGTTTTATACAGCTCCTACAAGATCAGTAACATTAAAGTTGACTAATAAAATCATATTGAAATATTTAGTTTAAATAATGTACGTGAGTAACATTAAAGTTGACTAATAAAATCATATTGAAATATTTAGTTTAAATAATGTACGTGAGTAACATTAAAGTTGACTAATAAAATCATATTGAAATATTTAGTTTAAATAATGTACGTGAGTAACATTAAAGTTGACTAATAAAATCATATTGAAATATTTAGTTTAAATAATGTACGTGAGTTACTTTGGCAGTTACCCAACGAAGATGTTCAAAAAAAACAGTGCCAAATTTTGAAATGTGTTTAACAAGTTTTAAAAAGGTTCCATTGTTTTCTTCAAAAACTGTTTCACTTTTTTCTAATCTAATTAAAAATAACTTTCAATCTATTGGCAAGTTCTTGATAAGAAATGGTGGTTTCTGTGAAAGGATTGATCTTTCATGCGTGCGTAAAATGCTTAACATGTTTTGCCAAACAGAGTACCTCTCTGTTCCAGAAAAATATATGTCATCAGTACTAAACAGCTTGCAAAAAACTAAAATATAGAATTTTTTGATATTGAATACAATAGCCAATCCTTGTTGACGACTTATTTAAGTGAAAGTTTAGCTTTGACAACTGTGAACAATCTACCTGAGCTGCTGTCAATATGAAAGTTAATACTTTTAACCTGTACTGGCCTTTATTTCAAAAAGTTATGGACGCCAAAAATTACTTTTAAGTGTATTTTTTTTAAGTCAAATTTAAAATTTAAATAGAAAGAAAAAAAAACTTCAGGTACACCAGCCCTATGCCCCAGCCATGCTGGCGCCCTATGCGACTGCATAATTCGCTTGGCTGTTGCGCCGTCCCTGAATTTAAGAAAAAGTTGTTATTTGACGTTTCGTTGTCGCTACTTTTAATGTTTATACTTGAATATTATTGGCGAACCGTTAAAGTACTAAATTTTAAAATTATTATAAACAAATGTATTTGCGTCAACGTATATAGCGTATATTTAAGTACAGTCTTGATGTCGTTTTCTTTTTTGTTTACGAAACAAAAGGTTAAAAGCATATTCTAGAAGCATTTCAATACGGTTAAACTTCCATCTGTTTTACACGAAAAAAGATTACTATATATATTCAACAACATCTGTAGGGTAGTCCAACAACATCTGTACACTTTTGTCCAAGATCATCTGTATTTTGTTTTTACTCCAACAACATCTGTCCAATATCATCTGGAAATTCAATGACCCTTAAGAACATCTTTAGGAAGACGTAGCTACATATTTTTAATTATTCTCCAAATCCAGTAAAATCTGTAAAAATTTCTTCTAGATGTAACTACACCTGAAAAAAAACCATATATGAAACTAAATCTGCTTAAAATAATTCATTTATATTTATTTAATTTTTTCAGATATCTGAAAAAGCCATATAAGAAACTACATCTGGTTAATATAATGCATTATAATTTCATAAATCTTGTAGTTTAACATAATTGAAAAGATATAACTGTAATCTAACATAATTGAAAAGATGTAACTACATCTGTAGAATTCACAGATGTAGTTTTACAGCGGTAGTTATTCTTAAAATAATTGAATATACTCTAGGAAAAAAATTTGGAAAAAATTTATATTGTAACACGTTATTTAGCATATAAGACAAAATAATGTCTTCTTTTTGCTCCGGCCATTAAATGCTCCGGCCATCAATTTTAGTAATATTTATTCAACAGCAATATATTATATTCAAAAAAAAAAAAAAAAGTATTGTTTAAATATGTAGCAAAAATAAAACGCAATGCGAGTGGACTAAAAAAAAAAAAAATTTAATATATTTGAACAAATAATCCAAAGTTTGTTATTTTTATTTCTTTAGTAAAGTAAATAGCGTCAGTTTCTCTGCACAGATTATAAGTCTCTTATAGAAGGATATCGGCATATAACACTGTTACTCAGCTATTTTTTCGCTCGATTGGTGACATCCAATTAGATTTGATTTGGATTATACTCTGGATTTTAATTAAAAACATTTGGAACTTTTATTTATAAAAAATAAATTCTTAAGCAAAAACTTGTTTTATATTCAAAATGATATTTAAAATTTTTATACAAATTATTTTTTTAAATACATTTTATTTGAAACCTAGCTAGACCTAAACCATCTTTTATTTGAAACCTAGCTAGAACTAGACCATCTTTTGAACTACTTTTTTGGATATTTTCAGAGACCCGTTAAATATTTTCAGAGACCCGTTAAATATTTTCAGAGACCCGTTAAATATTTTAAGATCTTGAGCTTTATATTTATTTTATTCTAGAGAACACATTTGGGAGGAAAGCTTAATTATAATTTAATCATTTTTTTTACTTTATGGAATGCAAATTTTTTTATTCTCTAACTGTTCCACCTTTATTATAATTAAAGATAATTAAAGATAATTTAGATCAAAAACTGAAATAAAATGATGGGGATTAGCTTATTTAAAGTGACAGTAACAAATGGTTGTAAATATGGCAATTTACAACAATAAAATGTTATATAATTTGTGCAGTTCTATTGCATAATTAGAATCCAGTTTACATTTTTAATAATTTATGCAAAGCTAACTGCATAATTAACTAAGTACACATTTGTCTTTTACAAAGTTGTTATTTGGCTATTGAATACAATTCAAATCAAGTGATTTGCGGTCGTGTGCAAAATCTTATGCCACTTTTATGTATTTTTTATACTTTCTTGTTTTTACGTTCGAAAATGGCCATTTGGATATGGATTACTTTAATCGTAGTAACAAACGCTAAATACTCCGAGAATCAAAAAAATGAATTAGAAATCTTAATAAAAGATGTTTCGATTGATTTAGCCGTTGATGTTAAAGGCATTTTTACTCCTAAAGATGTTAGCAATCTTTTGACTAAACTCAACTTTAAAAATTGCAGCGAAAATGAAAAGTCTGAGTTTTGCAACTTGGTATGTATAAAACTTTATTTTTACACTTTTGCTTTTTTAATTTTTAAATATTAACTTTTTTCATAGTGTTATACGTATGAAGATTTTATGCAGCTTTTTAATAAAAGTTATTATAATCAAAACTTGACTAATCCAGAATTCATGGAAGTTCTCAGCGCTTGTATTTATTTATTAACTTCAGCATCAAAAAGTAGTGTCGAGTGCAAAAAATTCCGTTCCAATGTTTCCAACGTTTCGTCATCTTATGACAAGGAATTAAAAAAAAAGTATGGCGTTTATATGATTGATAAGCATTATATAAAAGAAATTCTTCTTGATATCAATTCAACATTAGGACTGTTTCTAAACAATACAGAGGTAAATTTTTTTTTATTACGCATAACGCAGTATGCTCTACTGTAGTTGAAACTTATTGTTTTTGCTATCAATTAGGAAAGTTATGATTATATTGGGATAAGGGAAGTGTTGCTAGATGTCCGGTTTTTAAAAAGGAGAACACCGTAAAAAAATTTATTTTTACAGGTTTGGCACAGTATTCTCCTCCGTAAAAGCCGGGCATCTGGCAACTCTAGGGAAGGGTATTACTTTATTGTTATTATAATACATTAGAAAAAGGTAATAATTATAATAGATTAGAAAAAGGTAATAGATTATTTATATTATAATTATATTAGATTAGAAAAGTTAAATTCGACAAAAATTTACATATCAAAAGTTACCAATATTTGATTCCAGACCATAAACAAAAATAATAATGGTATCTAGAAGTTGCAGTAGAATGTGGTGGTAATATTTTAACACACCCAATAGTCAAAAATGTTTAATCCAAAGCAATTTTTTAAAATGAGTGTAATTAGTACAGAATTTACAATACATAGAATAAAACTATGTTTTTTTCCGTTAACGGCTGGTAATTTAAAAATACTGCAAATTTGCAGTAAATTCAGACCCGTACAAAGAAAAATTATATAGGGGGGTAATACTGCTGTGTAGGGGAGGGGGTCAATACTGCTGTGCAGGTAAAATAGTAGTAGCTCAAAAATTTTTTGTCAAATTAAATTAAATTACGCCGAAAATACGGATAACAAGTTTGGTCTTTTCTATCCTTTTTTATTTTTTTTATATCTTAATTTGTAATAGTTTTTTTTAAAAAAAAAACTAACTTCAAAATTATCTATTTGAAAATTTATTGAGGAGGGGGGGGGAGCAAATGGTTCTGCTGCCCCCCACCCCCGGTTGCTACGGGCCTGAAGTACATAACTGTTTTGCAAAACAGATATATATATTTTTGAAAGCAGAAAAAACATTATTAAAATTAAAATACATAGACATAGTTGCAAAACAGATAATATATATTCTTGATAGCAAATAATAATAATTATTATATATTAAGCAGATAATATATATTCTTTTTTTTTTTTTTTTTAGTATTGTATTTGCCGATTGAAAATAATTTACACTCGTAATTTATAAAAACAAATATTTACATGACTGGGGCTTGAAGAAGACAATATTCATCTTATCATTAAGCCCCCCCAAAAAAATGCATATTCATCAAATAAAATATTTTAACAAAGTGTAAAAAATAAAATATATAACGTTTAAAATATTTAGTAATTCAAAGAGTATTTATATTTAAGAACTGATTAGTAAAATAAGATGATATATAAGTATTAATATTACAAAAAGAATTTACAATAACTTTTTTTAATAAAATTTGAAATTATAAAATTTTACAATATTTTTAGTAATTAGTATTTCAAATAATAAAACTTATAAGATAAGAAATACATTTACAATAGCAGACAATTGTTTAAAATATTAAATATAATATTAAAGAGTAATTAGTAGGTTAATTTTTGTTTTTGTTTGCTAGTTTAAAAAGCTTTTTAGAAGAACTTTAATTCATTTTCATGTATCATCAGTAATTCCTTAAGTTTTGTTTTAAACTGGTTTAAAGAATAATTAGATTTCAACTCATTATTTAATATTGTATTCCACAGCTTAGGACCTCGATTTGCAATTGAGAATTTGGTTGCTGAATAATGTGTTTTGGATTGAATGTAATTGTTTTTTGAAAATCTGGTAGGGTATATGTGGTTTATTTTTTCAAAAAGTGAATTAAATAACATTGGTGATATTTTTTTATCAAGTTTAAACATGAAGATAAGAATATGGTAAAGGTTTAGTTTATATACATTTAAAATATTAAGTTTATTAAATAATGTTTTAGTGTGAGAGAAACGGTCTACGTTTGTAATTATTCTTATAGCCTGTTTTTGTTTACTAAACAGTTTTTTTACTTTTGTTGCGTTTGTGCTGCACCAAGCAACGTTTGCATAATTTAAGTAGCAATGAATTAAAGAAAAATATAAGTTTTTTAAACAAGATAGATTTAAAAACTGCTTGGCTTTATACAAAACACCTATATTTTTTGATATTTTATTTTCAATTAGACCTATGTGGTCCCTCCAGGTTAAATTTTCATCCAGAACCACACCTAAAAACTTTATTGATTGCTCTCTTTTTAATAATGCGTTATCAATAAAAAGATCAGGAAGTTTTAATGGAATATCTTGTTTTATGAAGACGATGGAACAAAGTGTATTTGGATTTATTGATGTTCAAAGATAGTTTGTTTGATTTGAACCATTGGGTTAATTTTTCAAGTTCTTTGTTTACTGTTTGAAATAATTTACTGATATCTTTACTAGAATAAAACAAGTTTGTATCATCTGCAAACAAAATTAAGTTTAAAATGTTAGAAAATTTATATAAGTCATTAATATAAACGAGAAATAAAAGTGGTCCTAAAATTGATCCTTGAGGAACACCACAGGTGATTAACTTATATTCCGTTTTTCCGCTATCATATGAAATAAACTGCTTTCTATTAGTCAAGTAACTATCAAACCAGGACAAATTAGTATTTATTATACCATAACTTTTCAGTTTGGATAGAAGGATTTGATGATTGACAGTGTCAAAAGCTTTACTTAAATCGATAAATACACCTAGGGTATACTTGTCTTCATCAAACCCTTTAAATATATCATGAACAAGGTGAGTGATTGCATGATCAGTTGAATGACCAGATTTAAATCCAAACTGTTTATGATAAAGAATATTATTAACATTTAAAAAAGAATATAGTCTATTATACATAACCCGCTCTAATATTTTAGAAAAACAAGAAAGAATTGAGATTGGTCTATAATTCGTAACATCGGAAGGATCACCTGATTTTAACACTGGAATTACTTTTGCAATTTTTAGGTTATCTGGAAAAACGCCTTGTTTTAGAGATAAATTAAAAATATGTAGTAATGGAATTGTAATTTGTTTTATTGATTTGATAATGACATTACTACTTATATCATCAAATCCTAAACTTTTATTGGGTTTTAATAAAGAGACTGCGTCTAGTAATTCTTTTTCTGTAAGTTTATAATTAGACATAACATTAAGATTGGTTGAGGTTAAGTACGAACTAAAGTGTGATTGAGTAGTTGCTATATTAGATGATAAAGTAGGACCTATATTTACAAAAAACTGGTTAAGTGTTTCAGCGACTAAGGATTTATTTACAATTTGTTTGTTATTAAATTTAAGATTTAGAGGAAGTAAATTTCTGTATAAGCTTTTTTTTCCAATTACCTCCTTAATAATATGCCAAGTTTTTTTAGAATCATTTTTGTGCTTTATTAATTGTTCAGAATAGTAACGTTTCTTTGAGCGTTTTAAGATTGACTCAAATAGCCGTTTATAGTTTTTATAGGTAGTTTCATTTTTAAGAGTTCTTTTTTTAAGAAACTTGTTATATAAGCGTTGTTTTTTTTTTGAAGATTTAAGAATGCCCTTCGTGATCCAAGGGTTTAAAAGTGTTTTTGTTTTGATTACTTTAGTAACTTCTGGGAACGCCTTGTTATAAAGATTAAGAAACTCTGTTAGGAAAATATCATACGCTTTATTGGCGTTTAGATTTAGTTTTAGGGTGTCCCAGTTAACACAGGATAGAAGCTTATAAAAATGACTAATAGAATTGTCGGTTATTAAACGTGTTTTAATTATTTTTTTCCGTTCATTTTGGGCATTATATATGCATTTTTGCGATAGGATAAAAATCGGAAAGTGATCAGACACGTCAGTTTTAAATATTCCTGTTCTTATATTTTTATTTATAAATTCATTTGTTATAATTTGATCTAGGGATTCTTGAAAGCAAAAAAAATATTGAAGCACATAAACAAAGTTGTCCATAGTGAAAAAATGAAATTATCACTCTTCTTGAGTGATAAATTTTATGAGCTTTATGAAAATTTTATTAACCCTTTTTTATAAACTTATGAAAATTTTATTTACCTTAAGCAAGTTTGTACACTTTTTGACACTTTTTACAAACTGCATTGGCAACTACTTCACCACATTTATCAGTTGGTTCTTTTTCTAAATACTCATAAACAACAGAACTACTTTTGGCATTTTACATATAAAAATAGAAACAACTGTATATAAAAAAAATGTCATGAATTCTCTTTAAATAAAGATAATACGCTTTATATATAAAGCGCATTATTTTTATCTTTTTGAATATAAAGCGCATTATATATTTTTAAATCAAGTTACAAGGTTGTCAAATGTCCAAAAATGTTTTAAATGTTTGCTTAAAGCTTTAAAATAATACCGCATTTAATAAATGTATAAAATTTTCGTTTGTATAAAATATTTGCTTATATAAAATTTTTGCTTCAATAAAGTTTTTTTTTTTTTTTTTTGCTCTTTGTCTATTGTAAATTTTCTGTTTCATTTGGTCGATACTTTTTTCCAATGAGCAAATCCAGGTTTCTCGTTTTTTGAAAAATCAAGACCCAAATTGTTTAATTTTATTTAAACCGTTTATACTCATTTTCTTATGATAATTTGCGATAGGTAGACAATTATTATAGATATTATATTAAATAATTATTTTTAATATATTATAGTAAAATTTGATATAACTTATCACTATTAAGATTATTTATTTAATAAGCGCTTATTATATTCGAGTCAGAATTTTATTAAAAACGCGAAACCTGGATTTGCTCATTGAAAAAAAGTTTTGACCGTTTCATTTAATTGAAGTTGATTAAATGAAAGACAAAGAAGCAAAAGAGGGGAGGCGATTTATGAGAACACTTTTAATTAAAAGAGTATCTGACCAAACCAAAACCCTCAGTTGATGTATTTACATGTTGATTGTTAAATTAATTACGCCTAAATCTTACTTAGTCGATGTGTACACTCCGTTAACGGAGTAGTTACAGCCTGTTAACGGACTGATACGGCTGTATGTGCAATACACGTTCTGCACTTTGAATTTATATGGCTCAAGTGCTGAACTTTATTTAGTTGGTGCACAAAAGTGTGCAGGAACAAAAAAACAATTTTTGGGAACTTAAACCACTAATCTCAAAATATGAATAATATCGTTATATTTTGAGATCATTGACTAAAACAAAAACAAAAAATTTTTTCATACCGTGAAACGAACCTGGAATCCTCGGTTAACTAGAAGGAGGCAGAATCTACTCGGTCACGCTTACGTTGCTAGTGGGAAGAAAATTGTATTTATAAAATAATACATTTGCATGTATAGTATGTTCTTATTTATTATACATTATAAATATAATATTTTGCGTGTATTATATATCGTAAGAAAAAATTTTTAAAATTGGTATCATTATTGGTAAAACGGCGAACTTCTTTTTTTTGCTTACATCTCTTAGATGAAACCGTGCTAATTCTCATGCTTTATTTTAAACGGAAAGATTCAAAGATTCAACCTGAAGAATGAAAATATAGCCAACTACCCTGCTCGTTTCAAATCTTGAACCAATCTGCTGGATAAGATCATCTAAACCAACATTAAAAATGTTCACTTTAAATTCTTTTGTTTGGCTTTTATGGAAATGGACTGTGTTTGATGCCTCATCATAAAAGGGTTTTAGCTCACGCTTTCTTTTAGGAGCGAGTTCAGTTTCGAATCCTAGCTGTCCAACTACAACTACAGCCTCTTAGAAAACTTGCAACCAAGAGCCCCTAATCCGTTTAAGACTTTCCAGCAGCAATCCAATCAAACGTAGCTTGTCATCAATGTTAATGGCTACAGAAGACAGCTAACATTGTTAACAGTAGTAAGAGTTTTGTACCGAATCGTATTTAGCAATAAAAATTCAAAAGATGATAATCATTTTTTTAAATCTTTTGTTTGGCCGAGCTACTCAGATCCAGATTTTTCATGACATGTTTAAAAGCTGCCAACATTTCTCTCGGCCTCTTGGCAAGTTGTTTGATCAAGTTGGTATGAGATCTCCATCTTGTCATAGAAAATCTATGCAGTAAAATTCCAGTCGCCTTAGCGAAAATCTTCCATTGGGTAAGACTTGCACAAGAAAATACGCACCAAGATTCAACATTTTTGATCTCAATGGCTGATTCAACTGCGAGCAAATCAGCCAAAATTAGACTGTGAGCGCTACAGGGAGCGTACAGTGCTTCTGAATAATTTAGCCTGATCAAGCACTGATCTCCTTTGTAAGCACCTGACATACTGGATCCATTATCGTGTCCCTGACCACAACATTTTTGAATATCCATACATAGCTTTAAAATAACATTAGTGATAAGCTTAGCTATATCAAATCCTTTCTTCTTTTCAAAAATTTTAACACATAAGTATCGTTCTTTGATTTTCCAGCAATTAATTTCTCTTTCATAGAGGAGATAACGAATGACAATCCGCTCAGTATGAGATATATTGAGGGTACCATCAACTACGGTTGTGAAGTAGATACCATCCTGAATTTCTTCGACAACTACACTTTGGATAACATCATGTTTTTTGGTGAACTCGATGTTATTCATTATTTCTTTCCATCGTGAAGACGATGGAAAAAAATAATGGGTACTCATTGTGGAGCCTTCTTGTTGATGTTGTCATTATAAAGTTTTCTCAATACCAAATTAAATTATTTTTATAATTATTACAATAAATTAATTATAACCATTGTATACATTCTCTAAGTGGGATGTTACAAATTATTGTAATAATTATATATAAATTAAAATTGATATTGAGAAAACCTTATTATGAGTTACCTGAAAAAGTTTCTTGTCACAGAAAAACCGCTATGGAAGAAATTTGAAGATTTCTTTTTTAATAATTTTTTCCTTTTGTTATGGTGTTTACGGCTTTCATCAATCAAATTACTGTGTCTTCCGAACAGCTGACTCATGCAAACAATAATGTCCTTAATTTTCAAAAATATATAAATTACCGTTTTCCCCTTCTGACGACATAAATATAATTTTATAAATTAAAATAAAAATAAACATAGAATATTAACATAAAAGAGTTCTTAAACTTAAAAACTAAAGCATCTTAAATAATTCACTAAATTTAAATATGTAATAATTTTTTTTATCAACAGGCAACAAATAATTGCAAGTTTTGACTAGTTCAATATTTATGTTGGTAAAAAGTGTAAAAATGTTATAATGAGAAAAAAATAAGTTAAAATCATCAGCAAACATAACTGTCATTAGGTTAGAAGCTTTTGATAGATCATTAATATATATTAGAAATAGGTGAGATCCTAATATGGATCCTTGAGGAACTCCACATAAAATATTTAACAAACTAGATGATACGTAATCATCTGCATAAAAAAATAGTTTTTGATTATTTATAACTTTTTAGCCAAATTAATATATTTCCTGTGATTCCGTACCACTCCAACTTTTACAAAAAGATTTACGTGATCAATAGTATCAAAAGCTTTCGTCAAGTCAATGAAAACACCTAAACTAAATTCCCTAAATTCCTTTAAATTCCATTAAATTCCTTAGAAGCCAGGAAAACAGTCACATTCAAAATTTCACGAAGAATTGTCAACCATTTAGATGTCTCAGAATTTATTCACTTACGGAGCTCTAAATATTTACCAGTGGAGCTGGTAAGACAAATGTATACCTCTTTCCAATCATTGTTGAACCTTTAGTGCAATGGGCTGGATTGGTGCTGCTTCACACGACTTCACATGAGTTTCCTCCGTTGATCTTTAGTTCCAGTTTCAACAAAAAAGGAACAATTAGCCGTTTTTGAATACTGCTTTTGTGCCGGAGATCTCTTTAAAATAATTACATCTTGATCTTTTTGACTCAAAACAACAAAGGGTTAGCATTAATTATAATCAAGTTAAGTTGAACCTTGCATTCTCCACTGTTAGATAAAGTTCATTCTGCTGAATTTAATGATTCGCTTTGTAATTCATTAAGCTCAGCTTGAGGCAAATTGTTCAAGTCCCCACAGATCCACAGTCTTTCAAATAAAATATTGAGTAAATTACCATATTGAGTGCAGCCAAGATGCAAAAACTCAAGTATTTGATAACTGGCGGGTCCTGGTAGAGGCAAGGTCGCTTATTTGTCTGAAAAATGCATTGCTATGGTTCTCTCTTTTGCTTCAACAGTCAAATACTACTTGAAAAAAACAGCGCTTTTATCGTGAAATCGACCACAACTGTCTCGTTTGCTTCAACTTTTTCAACAACCGTATAGTTAAAGAAGTTGAAGCGAACCCATGGAACGCACTACCTATTGAAGTTGTGAGTGCTATTTGTGTCAACTCCTTCAAAGCAAAATTTGATGAGTTACCATTATTATTACCACAGCACATAATCTTCCTTACAATCGAATATGAACTAGAAACTTGCTAAATGTTCATAGGCTTACTGAACACGCCGGCTTCTGTCTAATTCTACAACAGCTAAATCCTATTTTCTTCGTAAAAATTAGTTTATAACTAATTATAAGAATAGAATTTAAAACTTAAATTATTTTTTTAATGTGCAATTTTATTCCAAATAATAAAGTTCTAATCTAAAATGCAAAAACTAAGCAGATTTCACATTGTCAGCCATTAAAATGTTTTCTATTTATTGTATTTAAAAAAAAGTATTCTCCGGCGCCCCTTCAAGCTTGGCGCCTGGGTCAATTTGCTCCCTTTGCCCCTCCCTCTCGAAGGCCTTGTCAAAGATAAGATAATATTGTATTATTAGTAAGGAGAAAATTAAAGTTAGTAGAAAGTTAAGTAAATAAAAGATTTTTTTTTTAATTTTTTTTTAACGTATGGAGTTGTTTTATATATGCATATTAACTTTAAGGTTTAATGCAATATTAAAATTAAATATTGAGTGTATATATGTGTGTGTTTACGCATGTAAACACACACACATATGCATACATACATACGCATACATACACACACATATGTATACATACACATTCATACATATGCACAGATACACACATACGTATACATACACACATGTATGCATACACATACTTACATATATAGATACATACACACACATATATAGGTACATACACAAACATATATAGATACACACATATATAGATACATACACAAACAGAAACAGTAACCAGGTTTAGAGCTTTTCTTAACTTAAAATGTTATAACTTTGTCAGTTCTTGTCAAAATTTATATTGAAGACATATCAGGGCATTAGAGGGGTGTCTACAAACCCTTCGAATTTATTCAAAATCTAGATTTTTTTAAATTTTTTAGTTTTTTAATTTTTTATTAAAATTTTAAAATTTTTTTTGAATTTTAAAAATATATTCTACCATATATATTGCGCCATCCCCACCCAAAGTTATTGTCAAATCTTTGTATTTTCATATCAATCATAAATTGTTTCAAGGATAACAAATGCATACAAATAGCATAAATTTTGTGGTGGTGATAGTAAAAACTATTTTTTTTATAAAAAAAAATAATATTAATAATAAAATACAAACTTTATATACAAAAAATAAAATAATAAATATATAAAAAAAATTTAATACATTCATATTCATAAAAATACAAAATTTGATTTTATACTCATTACAAGGATTTAGGTAATTTCCGATAAAATATTTAAAAATATTAAATACAAGTACATTTCATTATTTATAGTAGTTAAGAGACCGGACAACCTGAAGAACTTAAAACTTATCATCAGTAACCTTTGGTAATAAAAATTGGAAATAAAAGTGTATTGTTAGAAAAAGTGTAAAGAATCTTGATTGGCAATAAGTTCGTTTATGTTCTTTTTAAATTTTTGAGAGGTATTGTCTTCTTTAAGTTTGCAAATCAGGCTTGTTAAATGGTTCCATAGCATTGGGCTACAATAGGAAATGGCAAAACTCGCAGTTTTTGATGTACGGAAAGGTTTTTTAAATCTTCCGGTAGATCGAGTATTGTATCGATTTAATGTTTTAGAGAAAACGTTTTCAAAAACTTTTGGCGTTTTTTTTGACTGATGTTAAAACATAAATTGTGTAATTTTGCAAATATTTAATTCATAAATATCAAGTGCCCGCATGCTTTTTAGAAGAGGTTTAGCATTTGTGAAGCGATTTTGAAAATGAATAATGTGTGCTGCATGATTCTGTTGTTAAAGGAGATATTCGAGTTTAGATTTATTTGTACTACCCCAAACAATATTGTCATAAGATAAATAATTATTTATACATGCAAAATATAGTTGAGTTAATTTAGATTTGTATAAGACTTGTCTGGTTTTAAATAAAATGCCAATATTTCTTGAGATTTTGTTGCTAATATGTTTAATATGATCTCATCAAGGATAAGTTTTAATCTATTAAAATACTAGTAATTTATTTGTGAATGAGCGCTCAATTTTGATGTTATTTATATATAACGGGTGATGCGTAATTAGTGACACAAAAGTTAACTTAGTTTTGCTCGTAATATAATCTTTTTCATTAAACCATATAAATTTATTTTGGTAAATTGAATATTCTAGTTTTATTAAAAAAAAAAGTTATCCAAAAAAAATGTTAAACGGCCAAGAAAGAGCAGCTCTTCAAAAAAGCGTCAAAAATTTTTTTGTAAAAAACCCATAAAGCGACCAAAGCCGAAGCCCCTAACTATTTTATTAAAGAAGGAATCGCTCGCCAAACAGCATATAGATATATCAATCGACAGCTTGATGGACAATGTTTAAAAATAAAAAAAAATTCTGGTCGCCCGTCATCGTGGACTCAAGAAAAAAAAGCGAAACTTAAAAGGTTGACCAACAATCGAAAAGGTGTAAGTCAAAGAAAGCTCACACGTTAATTCAACGTAAATCAAGCAACAATTTGTAGACAGTTAGCCAAAATGAACATAAAATATCGGAAACGCGAAAAAACACCAAAATAAAATGATAACCAACGTCTAAGGGGCACAAAAAAGAAGTCGAAAACTCGTCAATCACCTCTACAAAGAACAAAGCGTCTCAATTTTGGACGACGAAAAATACTTTTGTTTTGCTGGCGATGAAATGCCTGGAAACGCCGGTTATTACACGAACGACAAAGAAAAATGTCCAGAAAATGTTCGTTTTGTGGAAAAGAGAAATTTCCGAAAAAAATTTTCGTTTGGATCGCATTATCTGAGCGTGGAATGTCGAAACCACTCTTCCAACAACTGATTCGGCGTATCGAAGCCTGTCTAAAAAAAAATTGATTTGACATTTTTACAATCCCTTATAAAGGGTATCAAAACTAAATTGAGATTAATAGCCGATCAAGGCGTTCAATCAATTTACAAAAAATAATTTTTAAAAAATAAATATTGTGTTATTATTTTTTAAAAATGAAATTTTTTTTTTCTTTTATTTCTTTAAAAATATAAGGCTTTGATTTTTGTGTCACTAATTATGCATCACCCGTTAACATTGGAAAGAATTTTGGAATATATTGAAACTTTCGTATAGAATGGAATAGGAAAACTTAGTTTTATCAGTGTTTAAAGATAGGCTGTTAGCAATGAGCCAGTTTGATATTTGTTCTAGTTCATTATTTGCTACTTGAAATAGAAAGATAATGTTACTGTGAGAATAAAATAAAGTGGTGATGTCTGCGAACATAATAGTAGACATAGTATTTAATGCTATATATAGATCGTTGACATAGATTAAGAATAGCAGCGGACCTAAGATGAAGCCTCGTGGAACCCCACATGATATTTTAAGTTTGCTTGTCTAAAAGCAGTCATTTAGTGAAATAAATTGCTTTCAATCAGTAAAGTAACTGGTAAACCATTTATGGTATTTGTGGCTTATTCCATAATATTTTAGTTTTTCTAATAAAATCTGATGGTTAACGGTGTCAAATGCTTTTGACAAGTCGAGGAATATACCTAAAGTGAATTTATTATGAGAAGATTCTCCACTGATAACTTCGACAAGTTGCATAAGTGCATGTTCGGTAGAGTAAATTGTTCGAAAACCATATTAGTTATAATAAAGAAAATTTTTATTATTCAAAAATGCAAATATCCATTTGAGGGTTTTTGAAAAAACAGGTAACACTGATATAGGTCAATAATTTGTAACCAGACTTTCATCTCATGATTTAAAAATAAGTGTAATAATTGCAACTTTCACTTTATCTGGAAAAACACCTGTTTTAAGCGATTTGTTAAAAATATCTAATAAAACACTATATTAAGTTCATAGCAGTCTTTGATTATGCTTGCTGAAATAGAATTATAGCCTGTTGCTTTATTTATGTTTAATTTTTTTTATTGAGTCATCAATTTCTTTACTAGTGAGTTTTTTAAATGCTTTTATCCGATTTCGATAGATAATTCAAGAAATGTGCATGAGCGTGTTTAATTTTACTGACTAAGTTTGGACTAATATTTACGAAAAACTCATTAAATTTTGTTGCCACCAATTTTACATCAGAGATCTGTGTGCCATCTACGGTAATCACGCTTGGAAAGACTTTGTTGTGTATTTTTTGTTCTAGAATCTTTTTAAAAGCATCTTACGTTTTTTTCTAGTTACCTTTTAGTTTTAACAGCTAGTCTTTGAAGTATGTAGTTCTGGCTATTTTTTTAGTTCTTTCATATAGACGTTTGTGCTCTAAGTAATTATGCTTGTCACAATCTTTCTTCGATTTAGTAAAGCGTATATATAGCTAGTAAACCAAGGAAGTCTTTTAGTTTTAATCCGGTTTGTTTTATTAGGAAAATGCTTATCATACAAATTGAAAAATTATGTAGGAAAAGGTTGTAGCTGTTATTAGTACATGTCTCGAGAAAAACAAAGTTCCAATTTACGGTCGATAGCTCTAGTTTAAACATATTTTTTGCTCGGGTTGTAAAGATTCTTCTTTTGAAGTACCAGTCCTTTTTTAGTATATCTTTTGGTTTTTTGAAAATTGCAAAGATTGGGAAATGGTCGGTTATGTCACTTTCAATGATGCCTGATTTAAATGAGGAATGGAAGAGTGTGTTTGTTAAAATATTGTCGATTGCAGAACAAGAATTTTGTGTTATTCTTCTTGGTTTCTTTATCATAGGCATCATTTAAACTCATTAAAGCGATCATAAAAGTGTTGTACTTTATTATTTTCATCATATTTTAAATAGTCAACGTTATAATCTCCAACGAATAAAAATGAGCGGTCTTTATGTTTTTTTGCGTGCTATTTCAAAATAATCATTCAAGTGATTTTTAAAGTTATTTAAACATCTGTTTGGTGGTCGGTATGTAGTTGTTACAATAATATTTTTAGATGACTTTTTGTAAATTTCTCAAGTGAAAAATTTAAAATCCGGTTCAGAGAACGACAGGTCATATCTAATTTTATAAATAAATTTTTGATGACGTTACTTAATTAGTGTATATGCGAAAAAAAAAAAAAAAAAAAAAAAAAAAAAAAAATATATATATATATATATATATATATATAATTATATATATATATATATATATATATATATATATATATATATATATATATATATATATATATATATATATATATATATATATATATATATATATATATATATATATATATATATATAATATATATATATATATATATATATATATATATATATATATATATATATATATATAATTATAATTATATATATATAAATATATATATATATAACATATATATATATATATATATAACATATATACAATATATAAAAATATATAACATATAATAAACAAATAACATATATATAATATATACAAATATATAACATATAATAAACAAATAACATATATATTATTTATACAAAACGAGCGTTGATTATCCCGTCTTTAAAAATTCTTTAGACCAACATTTTCTTCGGGATTTTACATCTGCCATCCCTCTATTTATTAGCAATCAGTAGCGAGACGGGGGCCTAAGAGGTTTGCCTTGGCGCAAACGATTATAGGGGCGCCAAAAAAAAAGGAGCAAAAAAAAAAAAAAGCTCGGTTTTTTATTCTCTTTTAGTAAAGAGGCGATTTTGGCCGCGGGCGGTAATAAGCCTCGCTACGCCTCTGCAACTATTTTACTTTCCTTTTATAAAAAACAATATCAAAACAATTTTACTTTGATTAAAAAAAAAAATAACCAACTGAAGAATTATAAAAGTTTGACTGCTTATAAAAAATATTTTAAATATTTTTTCTATAATAGAATCAATTAAACATTCTACAATAAAAGCGTTTATATTTTATGTTACAATTATTTTTATCAGAACATTTAATTGTGCATTTTTATACAGGCAAAAATTTCTGCACTGCATACCTGTGTTTGAGAGAAAAGAAAAATGTCTTTTTTTAATTAACTCTTTAAATACTTTGTATTATAATTATGTAATATTTATATTTATATTTATAATACTAAAATTCTGCTTAACTAAACACAAAATAATTGTTGTAATAATACTATAAAATCAACAAGTTTTTCACCATTCATATAGTAAAAATGACTTCTTAAGCACTACAAAAAAAAAAGTGACTTTACGCACAAAAAAAAACACATTATATAAGCAAAAAAAGTCTCTAAATTAACTAAATTTGGCAGGTTCTAAAAAAAAAGTGTATAAACAGTTGCAAATAGTTTTTGACCATGAACTGACATTCCTTGGGTGAATGCTTGATCTAATCATCATTGTCAGTTACTCACAGCTAATCATTGATAAAGATAACTTGTTTTAATGTTAACACAATAATTAAAAAAATAAATAACTTAAATTCAAAGGTAAAAGAGAAAAATAAAAAAATTTATTGTAATAGATATCTCGTGTGGTTTGATTTTACCTCTCACACTTTCTGTTCATATGTTTTTGTACACTATATTGTTATAATATCATTAGTGACTATTAATGACTTTAGTATGCCTTTCATTTTTGAAGTAAGCAGAATCTCCAGGTTCTACTTAGCTTAAAGCAACATAAGTGTTGCTATTGTTAATAATGATTGTGATGATGCTGCTGATAATGATGGTGATGATAATGATGATGATGATGATGATGATGATGATGATGATGATAATGATGATGATGATGATGATGATGATGATGATGATGATGATGATGATGATGATGATGATGATGATGATGATGATGATGATGATAATGATGATGATTAAAGTTTTCATAATTTCTACTTTGTTTTTAGTGTTTTAATCATGAGGATGTTTTGAAAGGTACACACGTTTCAAATATTGAATTTGATAACTTTAATTTCAATTATGTCAATGTATTCATCATTCTGCAGCTGATAAAAAAAAAATGCATTAAAAATGTGTTCAGTGTTCAGTCTTCTAGTTTAACACCACAGTTTTTTATAAATGAAATTTTAAGAAACTTTGGAAATGAAACACACATAACACTGGAAGGCTTGAAAAATCTTTTGAAGAAATTGAAAATCGGAAACGTAGCTGGTGTTGATATTCACAGTAGAAAAAAGAGATCAATACCAAAAATATATCTACCATTCAAAAAACGCAGGAGAAGGAGTTTGTCCTTTCAAAAAGTAAATTTAATTTTTTCTATAATAATTAGTAATTTTAACACACATTTAAACTGAATATGGTTTGTAAAACATTAAACTAATTTTGTTTTATTATTATTATTGTATTTGACATATATTATTTTAATATTGATTTAAGGCGTTTGTACTTTAAAAAGATATATAAAGTAATAACAAATCATATATATATATATTATATATATATATATATATATATATATATATATATATATATATATATATATATATATATATATATATATTTATATATATATATATATATATATGACAATCTTCTAACTTTATCATTATACCATTCGTCAATAGCAGTATCAGGTTCAAATTTGTCAATCTCAGGACCTTCTTTGCTTATCCGAAGTAGAGATTCTAAACGATATCGTCTAAGACAACTTTTCCAGTCATTTTTTACGCGATTCATACATGAAAACATTCTACTTTGCATTTGTAAAAGGACAAATTAAAAATAGTTCAAAAATATCAAGAATATTTCGGCATTCTTTGACCAAACTTGATTTGGAAAAAACAATTTCCCAAATTTTCAAATAATACTTATTTCGATTGTTACTTATGATGGGAAACATGTATGCTTTTAAAATGATCTACTCATGAAGTATATTATTCAAATCACATCCTATGCCAATTAAAAAATTCAGAAAAATGTTCAACAACTGAAATCTGTAAGAAAAGAAATCTGTAGAATTTATGATGTTTGTAATCACAGTCGTATATTGAATAAGATTGTGTTGTGTCTCTATTAAGTAATTTATAACTTACTAAAAAGATAGAAAAAATTATTTTCAGCTCGAGGGGTGATCTTTTTTGACAGTTTACATTAAAAAAAAATAGATTTTATGTTTATAAATATAATTTCTCCACTCATGGTAATATGGGGAATAAAAAATTCTAAATTTTTTTTTAGTCATACCCTAATATATATATATATATATATATATATATATATATATATATATATATATATATATATATATATATATATATATATATATATATATATATATATATATATATATATATATATATATATATATATATATATATTAGGGGTAGTATAATATATAATATTTTATATATATTATATTACCCCTAATTATATATAATATTTATATATAATTAGGGGTATTATAATTATATATAAATATTATATATATTTATATATAATATTTATATATAATTAGGGGTCCTTTATATATAATATATACATGGACAATTCCAGGAAAAAAATTTGGGCAGCGGTACCCCTATGTTCTGGCAACCTTTAGCGGAAAACCAGCATTTTTTTTAAAAAAAACAACAAAATTTGCTGTAAAAAATGTAAAAAAAAAAATTTATAAAAAAAAAGGTCCTCAATATTTAATTTAAGGAGCACCCAAGTACGGTCGACGCTATCAAAAATGGTCTAGAATAGCCCCTGATATATATATATATATATATATATATATATATATATATATATATATATATATATATATATATATATAGTAGCATCCAAAAGTTTGCAGACAGGCAAAAAAATAAAGAATTTAACTTGTATTTCAACGCAAACTTCACTTAAGCCAACATATTATATAATAATTAAAAAGTTTTCAAGTTTACAATTAGGTTTTGAACAAATTATGATTATCTAATTAATATTTTTAAATTGGTATATAAATCAACGGTTTTTAATAAGTTCAAAAATTTGCGGACAAGGCATTATTTTTTTAAATAGTATAAATATTTCAATAATATTTGATCAAAGTTTATGCAAAAGCAAAATCATATTAGTATTTTGTAGGATATCCTTTACAATCAAGAATAGCTTGGCATCTATGAGGCATAGAGTCAACTAAATTAATGCAAACGTCAATGGAAAATAAGTCTCATATTTCTTTAATTTTATTAAATAAATCAGCATAATTTGTAGGCTTGATTTCTTTTATTTGACGGTCAACATGTTCCCATAGATGTTCAATGAGATTTAAGTCAGGTGATTGGGACTTATATCCTGAGCTTTATATCCTGATAACGTGTTGTTTTGCATTATTTAAGCTTTTTATCCTGATAACGCATTGTTTTGCGTGGCCTTTCTGATTGATTTTTATTCTTTATAGATCTAGTAAGCTCATATCTCTTCATAATTTATCCAACAGCAGACTTACCAACTCCATATAGCTGTGCTGTTTTATAAAACATGTTTCTATTTTGAGCTGATCTCAAGATCAATTTTTTTACTGGAGATGAAATACATTTCTTAGATCTTATGATCTCATGATCTCAATCACTGATATATTAAGTTTTTAAATTATTTCCACAAAGTATTTGTTTATAAAATCAACAAATTAGCTATTTTGTGGTGAAAATGTTAAAAGCTTTAGTTTGTCGGCAAACTTTTGAACTTATATATATATATACACACACACACACTTGTATAAATCAGGGTTGGGCAGTAAGGTGTGCAAAGTCATAATATGACCCCGCAAATACTCTTTGGTTTTGAAAACTTTGCCATGACTGTAAATATGTTTTGAAAATTTGTATACATTTTAAAAAGACGCTAAGAATTCATCTTAACTTAACTATAAAGTAATTAACTTAACTTAAAAAAAAAATAATCATAAAAGAAGCAAATAAATCTTTGTAAAAAAATTACAAAAAAGAAATAAATATAACTTAGCTAAAACTAAAATAAAAAACTAAAATTAAAACTAAAATAAATAATAAAACTTTACTAAAATAAATAACTATAATGATCATCTAAATTTACGTTTGAAATAAATAACTTTAAATTGTTAATTTTTACTAATGATTTTATAATATTAAATTATGTGAAACCCTTTTTAAATAAAGTAACAACTTACATCTAACGATTGTTTAATAAATGCGTGCATTTAAAAGTTAAAAAAAGATTCTAAACAATTCTTCGCAATAACATAAAGAAAAGAAAAAATAATTAAATCTTTTTAAAAATTTCGAAAGTTAATATAATTTTGTTTTTAGTTTAAAGGCATTTACAATAGAAAATATATACTTATATAAATATAAAAAAATATGTATGTTATTCATTAATAATTTTATAAGAAATCATTAACAGTGATTTGTTACTTTATTGAAATGTTTTGTTAATAAAAAAACATTAGTAAAGATCAAAGTTATTTAATTTAAACGGCTTTCAAAAATGTGTCTTTTTTTCCTTCTCAACAAAATCTTTCTACTTTTTGAGTAAATTAACTCTAACTATTCTTATATACAGTTTATTAAAGATATCATTGCTGTTTAAAGTCGTCACTTATAAAATTAATAAATTTTTTTTAAAGTTTTTATTTTATAAATTTTTTTAATATAATTTAATAATATGTATATATATTTTAATAATATA
This sequence comes from Hydra vulgaris, assembly GCF_022113875.1. Lineage (NCBI taxonomy): Eukaryota > Metazoa > Cnidaria > Hydrozoa > Anthoathecata > Hydridae > Hydra > Hydra vulgaris. The sequence goes on from NC_061162.1 coordinate 3,400,550, forward strand.
TATATATTTTTATATAATATAATATTACTTTATGTATATTTAATAATAAAACCCTCCGTTGGGCGCGCTTGATCAAATTGATACATGTCAATCAATTATTTTTTTTTAATTTTTTTGAGTAATGACTCAAATTTCTCTTTTTTAGTAGCTTTATTTTTTTTCTTCTTTTATTGTTCTACATCATCAAACATGATTAAATCACTTTATATGAATTGATTTTTTATCATTTTGTTCAAATTGATACACTGCGCCCTTTTATGTTACATTTTATAAGTTTGATTATAATAAAAAATATTATATCTGGTAAATACATTTTTAAATTTGTAGACATAATTTGATGTTATTTATTATTCAATTCAATGGGAATGTATTTTTTTTTTTTATATAATTAGCTTTTTAGAATAGTCGCTCAAAATTTGTATCAATTTGATCAATGCACCTTTTTTATTGAAAATTGCAATTGTGATGAAATTTTTAATTATTTTAAATATTTTATATTTGTTCAAAGATTATTTAAGCAGTTATAAAAAAAAAATATATATATATATAATATATATAATATATATATATATATATATATATATATATATATATATATATATATATATATATATATATATATATATATATATATATATTATGTATATTATATATATCAGCGCTCGAAATAACGGCTGATCAACGATCAATGATCAGCTATTTTTAAAGAAAATTTCAAAAAATTCATGGGAAAATAACCTGTTTTTGTGAATAAATTGCATTTGATTGGCATATATATATATATATATATATATATATATATATATATATATATATATATATATATATATATATATATATATATATATATATATATATATATATATATATATATATATATATATATATATATATATATATATATATATATATATATGTAAGTATATAAATTTACTTGAGTTTTATAATTTTCCCTAACAACACTGTACCTTATTAACTAAATAAATTGTAAGCTTTTCCCATAATAAGTTCTATATAACTTTTAAATGAAGAATTTAAGATATAGAACAGGGTGTGTTGAAATTAAAATTTGAAACTTGGTGTTATTATTCTGTAGAATATTCTCAGTTTAAATAGTTAATTTTAATACACATCTAAAGTGGTTATGGCATGTAACTCTTAGCATATTTTGAACCATTGGTAAGGAAAGAGGTGTGATCTTCTTAGATACACAATCTTTTGCAGTGTTCTGTAACAAGACCATTAGGTTCTATTTGGTGTACCAAAACAAAAAAAAACAAAAAGACAGAAAAATTAAGAATAAAAACCGTATTAAACATTGAAGAAATAAAAACAAACATTTTGCATTAAAAAAAAAATTCTAATCAAATAAGTTTGCGTTTTTGCGTTAATTTAAAAAACAGTTATTTTGTAATTAATTTAAAGGTTTTAACTTTTAAGTCAAAAGTCAAAAGAAATTAAGAAACAAAATTTGTTTTTTATATATCCAGGCTTGGTCGGGAAGCGGAAGCCATCGCTCTCGATTGCTGACCATGTAAATAATATTTAGTTGCGAAAAGCTGGCCAGATTTTTCAGTCGTTTTGAGAACATTTTAAAAAGCAAAAAAAAAAAAGCGACTAAGATTAGTTGGACCGATGAGAGACAATTACAATTAAAAAAATAGACAAATAAAATATCTATAAACGCGAAAAAACTTAAAGCTAAATAAATTACATTTAGAAAAAATATTTTTGAAACATCGCTCTTTTATAATTTTTTATAACTCTTTTATAATTACTTTGTATGCGTTGTTTGTGTTTATTAACCAGAAACTTCTTATATGTTTGTTACATAATTAGTTTTATTAACTTTAACGATTATAACTTCATTGAAAACGCAATTATTTTTGTAAGTCTTTGTTTAAATCATAAAAATTGCTTTAAAAGATACATTACGATAAAGAACAAATACACAAAATTACATTTACATAAAGAATACAATCTCTTTTAAAATAAAAAAATTAGTATATACTAATAAAGTCTATGATTTATAATATACTTTTAAAATTTTAACAATTAATTAATACATATTTAAAACATTTATTTTCGTAAACAAATAATATATATTCTTAAAACAATGCTAGAAATCTCAAAATGTAACAAATCGTGAGTAATAATACAATTTCTAAAACATTTTAACAGAATACCCTAGAACTTTATTTCGCTTAATCAGCGTATTTTTTGAACCAATAGAATTAATTTGTTTGTTAATTTGGCTGGTTTTTAGTGTTCGCAAATATTTTTTTTTTCTTTCGCACAAAGATGTTTAGAGAACATTCAAGTTTTTTATGTTTCCATGTATGTCCGTATAGCAAAAATTTTTTGTTTCGTCCATAAACTTGAATCTCAAAACGACTAAAAAACCTGGCCAGTTTTACGCAACTAAATATAATTTCCGTGGTCAGTATTCAAGAGCGGTTGCTCCCGCTTCCCGACCAAGCCTGTATATCCACATTTATATATATATATATATATATATATATATATATATATATATATATATATATATATATATATATATATATATATATATATATATATATATATATATATATATATATATATATATATATATATATATATATATATATATATATATATATATATATATATATAAATGTGGGGATTTTCATTTCTGTGTGTATTTTTATTTCTGTGTGTATTTTTTTATTTTTCTTTGTTTTAGCAATTAAATGCTGGTTCTTTTATATAAGTCTTGTTTATATTAAAAGCTGGGGCACACACACACACACACACACATATATATATATATATATATATATATATATATATAATATATATATATATATATATATATATATATATATATATATATATATATAAATTTGATACAGCATTTTAACGAAATTAGGAGTTTGTCAAAGTATTTCCCAATCATTCCCCCTCCCCTCCGCTGAGATTAAAGTGTGGTCCATGAATGCGTGCGGTCTTTTTCTTATATTCTTTTTTTTTTTTCTACTCCACTGCAGCGCTGCATACATTGATTGGACAGCGCCAAAAGTAAAGTAAATTACCTTTTGTAACATTGATGAATATGAAATTAATACAAAATTAAATGTGGTTTCATAACGACACGGTAAATTAAGCTCCGATTTCCAAACGTATATTAGGAATTATATATTATAGAATAATTAGTGTAAATTAACTAATTATTATTAAGAATTATATAGTCGATTTATTTTTAATCATAATATATCGTTGCCGCTTTTATTTCAAGATTATTCTTTTAAATGTATTTTTTTTCACTGTAGTAATATAGCAATTAATGTTCAATAAAAATCTCCACAGAAGAAAGCCAATGATCCTCTACCCCTAATTATAATTTAAATTTGACGTACTTTATGGACGAACCCTTACATCATCATGTCATTGTGTTACATCATCATGTAGTTGTGTAATTGTGTCATCAAATGAAATGTTTTAAAAATAGAAAATGTTTAAAAATAGTGAACAGGAGCATGTAAATTTTATATTTCATATTTATTGCGAGTTTTATAATAATAGTTTTTATTTAAATAATTTGCATAGCAAAATAAAGTTATAATTACTCTCTCAGCAAAAACAACAACAAATGTTGTTTATTATTAATTATAGAAGAATATTGATCGCAAGCGATTGCACGTGCGGCAATGAAGAATATTAATAGTTATTTTTTCATTCATAGTTATAAAATGTTATGACTATGTTTATTCAAAATGTTACATTTTAAATTCAACCAATTGGTGAATCTTGTTTTCTGCTATTTAAACTTCTAGTACCAGTTTGTTGTAATAAAATATTTTTTTTTGTTATTAAACGTATTTAATTTACATTTTAATATACGTATTTACATTTTAGACACAAGCAAGCAGTAAAGTAAAGAAATCTATTTTCCTTGTTAAATAAATTTGTAGAACCAGTTTGTTATAATCATAAAACATTTTTTGTATTTAACTTATATTTCAGATTTGGTTTTTAAAAAAAAGTAAGTGAATTGATGGTAGTAAAAAAAGATTTTAGTCGATGTGATCACCTAATTCAGTTGATATAAAATACCAAACAAAAAAATGAAAAACAATAATTAAAAAACTTAGTGATCATCCATAAATTATGTAACGCAAACTTTCATAATAAACAAAACAAAAAAGATCAAATGTTTTCACTCGCAGGGTCTTATTTTTGATATAAAATCAAAATAGCCCATTCAGTTTAATGAAAATCAAATATCTTATTATATCTGGCTACTTTTTTTTGAATATATTTTGCGTTGCGTAATTTATAGATGACCCCTTACTGTAATATCCACAATTGATCAAAATTTCCAAAGTATCTGGCATTAACGACTTCTCAATGTTTTTGTGGGCCATGTACATGTAAAACTTGAAGTTGAATTTGCAGTGAGACTTGATAAGTTATTTAACCTTTCAGAAAAAAATGGCAAAAATTTTAAAGAAAGAACATTTGCGGGTGTTAAATCAAACTAATTTGTTATTATTTTAGATTGTTTAGAATAGTGCTTTATTTCTTGCTAACTTTTTTATATAATATTTGCTGATGCTGGAATGCATTGGAAAAAACCCTTAGCAAATTATAAGAATTTAATTTTACTAACAAGTTGCATAGAAAATCCCAAAAATTATTTGGAAAATCCCAATTCTCAAGAAGTTTTGTCAATGAGACATATTCACAGTTATGCAATCGTGTAGATATACCAATAATGGCGATTTTATTTTAAGTTTTTACGCAAATAATGAATTAGAATTTTTTATTTTATTTTTCTATTAGTTTTTAATAATAATTAATTGTCATTAATTTTGAGAAATATTACTTTTTGGTGAATGCGATTTTTCTAACTTTAAATTGGAAATTTTAATTTTATGAACATTTATGAATACCGCGTTTGACGGGGTGCCACAGGACTAGTTTACACCCTGATATATATATATATATATATATATATATATATATATATATATATATATATATACATATATATATAAGTATATATATATATATATATATATATATATATATATATATATATATATATATATATATATATATATATATATATTTACATATTTATATATATATATTTACATATTTATATATATATATATAAATATATATATATATATATATATATATATATATATATATATATATATATATATATATATATATATATATATATATATATATATATATATATGGTCATATTATGACATGAAATTGCACACCTTACTGGCCAACCCTGATTTATGTGTGTGTGTGTGTGTGTGTCTATATATATATATATATATATATATATATATATATATATATATATATATATATATATATATATATATATATATACACACACACACGTATAAATCAGGGTTGGCCAGTAAGGTGTGCAATTTCATGTCATAATATGGCCATGCAAACACTATTTGGTTTTGAAAACTTGACCATGGCTTTTAAAATGTTTTGAAAATTTGTATACATTTTAAAAATACGCTGAAAAAAATTAATTCAAATATGAACTTAAAGTTAAAACTTAACTAAAATAAATAATTATAACGATTATCTAAATTATGTTTGGAATACATAAATATGTATTGTTTATTTTTACTAATGTTTTTATAATTTGTAGAAAATTCTCATAAGGGCCAGTTTAGATAGTTGTAGGGCCAATTAAAGCAGAGGTGTTTTTGTTTTTAAAAAGCCAATAAGTTCTGGGCGTGCACAATAAAATATTATATCACTTAATATTAAGCCAATGTGATCAAAAAAATATATATTTTTGATCACATTAGCTTCTTAATGGCTCAAATATCTTTAAAGAAAAAATTGAGTTAAAAGTTAGTTTTATTATTGTAAGCTTTTATATTTTTAGTTACAGGATTTCAAACTTTCATTTCTTTTGTATTGTTTTATAAAATCTAAACATAACTTATGTACTACTTCATAATTTAATAAAATTGTTTTGAAGTTCGTGATAATTATTCTAATACTAACTTTACAGTGTTTCTCTGCAGAAGATATTCTTGAAATTTTCAATATTAATGAGACAAGTATTTCAAAAGAAAGTTTTCAACAGATATGTCCATCATTGATTCAGCAAGTTGTTAGTGGATATTGTGTGAATTCTATAGAAACATCACAAAACTCTGAAAGTACTTGGAAATGTAGGTTTAGTTTAGTACTATTTATAAACGAAAGTATTTTTTTTTGTTTCTCTTTTTCTAAATGTAACATCTTTATTTAGCAAGTGTTTTATGCCCTGACTTCAATATTTTTTACATGTCACATATAAGTGCTTGAAAAAGTAGTACAAATCCTTTTTTTAATTGCGACAAATGCTTTTTTCACCAAATAATTTAATAAAAAATTGTATAAACATAAAGCCCTTGCATTATAATCAACAAAATAAAACAAAAAGTTGTTGATGTTTTACAATGTAAAAATTATTTTAGGTATTTTTGATTGCAAAATTATTAAAGAAGAAAATAAATATCGAAATCTTGTTATTTTTGTTTGAACTCCATTTTAAATTGTATTGGAGTATTAACAATGCCAAAATGCATGTGAAAGGTGTTCATGTTAGTGTTTTTGGTGTGTATTTTTGTTTGGATAGCAAGAATGAGGCTACTGCAAAGCTTTTTGCTTTGGGTGTCATACACTATCTATAACTGAATTGATTTCTATTAATTACAAACATGAAACAAAGTACTATTAAACAAAACAAGCCAATTTTTACCAAACTGTTTCAATCACTTTTTTACAAATATTTATAGCCTTTGAAGTAATTTTCATCAATTCAATTTTACCTCTCAGTGTGCTGTGCTGGCACAGCACACTGAGAATATCCTTCAATTTGCAAAGCAATAGTCACATGCATGATCTGGGGCATACTTACGTGTCTGCTCATCTAGTTGTAATGTGCTTTCTTTTTTCATGATTAGTGAACTAAGATTTTTACATAGTCATTTTTCCTTTTATTAGTCAAGAGTTCTCCTTTTTTAAATCTTTTTCGCTTCGTCTCTCAGTTAATACTGTTGTCATTGGTGGCGCTTATCATATTAAATAGCTTAGGTCTAGTACTATTGACACTACTAATTTTGTAGATATTTTTTATTGTGATTTAGACTATATGTTCAATCTAACTTATAAAGGATTAACTTGGAAACAATTTGAAATTTTCTGTTCTGAAGATATTTTACATGCTCTTAAAAAAACCTTAAAAAGTATTTCTTGCTATATTTACAAAAATGTGGAAATAGAAGAATGAAATGAAAATAGAAGAATGCATTTTTTTTTTTAAATTAACGATTGTTTGTTTACAATGTATTGAAAATTGGTATTTTTGAAAAAAATGGTTGCTGAGAAGATAAATGTCTAAATAAAGATGATTTGTGGGAATTCAAACCAAATATTGTTTGTTTTAACAGTATCATCTCAATGGTTACTTGAATTAACAGCAGAATAAATAAATATACAGAATAAACAAATATGCAAAATATGGGGCAACTCATAATGAGCTTCATTGTTCATTATAAGTTTGAAATAAACTCATTGCAAAGAATAACATGTGTAACATGTTATTCTTTGCAAAAATAGCATAAACATCATCAACTGCTTAAAATATTGCTTGTCAGAAATTTTGTGATTTTCTTGATAATACTTATTATCTGAACTGATAATACTTATTATCAGTTTACTATCAGTAAATATTCACATCATTTCAAACTGCTCTTAGTCTTCCAACACGTCTAAAAATGTTGAACTATTAAAGACCTTTTTTAATAATTATTTTTATTTATTACTATTTTTTTTTTTTTATCGTAATAATTATTAAACTTTAGAAGTTTAAATGATATATATACTGAATTTATTAAAAATTGAGTCTGTAAGCTGTAAAATTCACATCTCTAAAACTCACATCTGAAGCTCAGATCTGTAAAACTCACATCTCTAAAAATCACATCTGAAGCTGTAAAATTCACATCTCTAAAACTCACATCTGAAGCTCAGATCTGTAAAATTCACATCTCTAAAAATCACATCTGAAGCATCTTAAAAGGTTGGTGAAATGCATGGGTTAAAAGACATAATTTCATTCTGGCTAAAACCAGAGCAGAACTGAAAACAAGAAATACATAAAAGTTAAAAATATTGTTCAGCAAGTTGTTATCAGATACTTAGTTGCTCGCAATTACTTTTGTGATACAGTTTACTCAGAGTAATTTTACCAATTTGTATGCTACAAATATATATTGAAATATATATTAAAAATAAAGTATATTTAGACAGTGGCTTAAAAAAGAATAAATAAATTTTAATTTGGATTTTTCAAATCTAGATTTCAAAGTATTACCATAGCAAGCTTCTTTAATTTTTGAGACAAATCTTTTTTTTTTAATTATGAAATCTTTCAGATCTGACAAAAAAACTATAAAAATAAAATTTTGAAATCTGCAAACAAATGGGGTAAAATGATAATGAGTGTTAATAATTGTATTTGAGTTAATCCTAATCTTTCCTAATAAAATATTTAATTTATTTTTACTCATTAAAGAGTACCTATGAATGAACTGCAGGAAAGAATTTGTTTTTATTCTAGGTTGACAACTCCAGTGGCGTGCTGGCCCCAGAGACTATGCGGGAATCCCGCTTGGGCCTATCGTTATTTATTCTAGGGCTTCTTTTTGAATTTTTATACTCTTTACTACATTCTAAAAATGATTCACAAATGATATTTATATGCTTTATTTTTTATTCCACAAGTTAAATTCTTTAAGAAATCTCTGATTCGAACTGTTGGACTTCCAGCACTTATATATTAGTATTTTGTATGATAAAATGCAACCGTTTGTAACTTTTGCCTCAAAACAAAGTCGATATTGGATTTATATAAAATAATTGATCGTTATTGATTGGATTTATATAAAATAATTGATCGTTATGTCATTTAAATCGCTTATTATATCAGTCATTATATAGATAAAATTATTGAAGTTAGCCAGTGTTTATTATGAGAAATAATTGTGTTTAATTTTAATTTATGGAAAAAATATTTATATTGATAAAAATTTTGTTAAATTAGAACAATTAATTGTTTTTTCATAAACAAAAGTTGTAACATTTTTAAATATAAATAATTTGTGTGAGTTTTTATAAAATTGCTCTTATTGTTTGTACTATTTGTGCTATTTAAAAAGTAGTTAAAAAGTAGTTATTTGTGCTATTTAAAAAGTAGTTAAAAAGTAATATTTTTTCTAAGTATACAAATATATAAATAAAGCATTTTGTTTCTATTTGAAATTATTCCGGATTCATTCATTTCAGGGACCGCAAATATGTTGAAACTAATATTTAACATTATAAACTTTAGCAACCGTTTTTTTTTTTTCAAAGAACATAAAAACCGTATTTGTTGTAATTATAGATCTTATTTTTTTTTAAGACTTGACATCGAATAGAAAATTTTATAAATTGTACACATTCGATTTGAACTTAAAGTTGATAAGACCGAAAGAACTTCTTGGGGCACGAAAAAAAAAAAAAAAAATTGTTATACCAATTTGTTTGGATCGCTAATAAACATTTCCTCTTGTACTAACCCTTGTACTTAAATAGTTTTTTATCACTTCTCTACGGCTCAGGGTACATCATATAGCACACTTTTTTTTTGTATATATATATATATATATATATATATATATATATATATATATATATATATATATATATATATATATATATATATATATATATATATATATATATATATATATATATATATGTATATATATATATATATATATATATGTATATATATATATATATGTATATATATATATATATATATATATATATATATATATATATATATATATATATATATATATATATATATATATATATATATATATATATATATAGGCTTTGTTATGAGATTTTGTTGCATAACGGAAAAGGGTAATGTGAATAAATGTAACTTTATTAAATAAAGATATTTACATCGTTAAAAGTTAAATTGCGTCAGTTGCGTATTTTAAAATACCTCATTGTAATTAAATTCAAAAGCATATTAGAAATTATTTTAAGTCTTTTTAAAGAAATATCTTTAAATTAAGCAATATTGTTATAAAAAAAGTTATAAATTAAATAAAATGGTGATTAAAAAAAATTTCCTTATTTTAAAATCTTATACTTATTTAAATTTAATTTTTTTTCTTTAAAACATTCTTTTTATGGTTATTTTTTTTAAATGAGGGGACACTTGTTTATGGTTTATTTTTTAAGGGATTTAAGTGTACTTACTATGCAATTAGATTGGGTTTTCCCCTTTTTTAAAAAACCTTTGCGCTAATTGGCTTTTCATAAAATAAAAATTGTAATTAAACAAAGTTTACCGCTTTTTGGCTTTGTTTTTATTTCCATTAAAATATTTTATTTTCATGTACCGTAAAATCTATGGTATTTTTACTAATTCTTACTAAATTCAAAAAGAACTATTAGTTTTGTTTTTAAAATAAAATAAATATAAGTTGGGCGTTTAAAGAGCTTATTTATTGATCGCATTATTTTTATTCGGTTTAAAGTTTGGTTCGTTTTGTAAAAAAAATTCTTCTACATAAAATTTAAACTCATAACATTAAAACTCGAGTTTGATAGAACTTTTTTGTATTGACGTCATTTATTAACTACACAAGCGCATTATTCAGACCAGTATTTGGAACTGGAACTTACCTGAAACTTAACTGAAATTAAAATAAAGTTATATGTAATGCGAACATTTTAAAGTGACTTGAATTAAGTTTATTACATTTTTTTTTTTTTTTTTTTTACATAAATTTTGGAAATTTTATCAGTAAAAAAATTGTATAATGGAGCGTTTTGAAATTTTTAAAAGAATTTTATCAAATAACTTACTAAAACTATGAATAATAATGAAATTAATTTAAATTTAATCAAATAAATTAAATATATATTTTTTTTAAAAATGGAAAATAGAAAAACGGATATCCATCTGTTTTTTTATCTAATAAAAAAAAATATTTCACAAATGTTTTTTTACAATTAATTACACTTTAATGTTTTCCGCATAATCTGTTTTAAAACACTGTTTAAAATAAACTTATTGATAAAAGTTTTTACGTAACGTAAATTGCAAAACGCATACGTCAAATCGTGAATACGTACATAAAGTTCAAATAGGGAAACGCTTCTTAACAAGGCCTATATATATATATATATATATATATATATATATATATATATATATATATATATATATATATATATATATATATATATATATACTTTCTAAATTATAACGTTAATGTTTTTTAAGCAATAAAATAGATATCCTATTTGGTTACCATAAAAACTCTTTGAAATTTGTTTATTTTTTGGAATGAAAACATAAAGACTGCTTGCCGCAGTACGGTGCCATTTTTATTTCTAAGGAAATCCAATTATAACTGAGTATATTCAAATATATACATATATATTCAAATATATACAAATATGGGCCTTCAAATTAAGCATATTTGGCGAAATATATTTGGGATATATGGACTTTTTTGAAAAAATCCGCATATATGGGCCTTTTTGAAAAAATCCCGCATGTGCCTTTTGGAGCCAGCACGCCCCTGGGCAACTCTCAGATTTATAAAATTTATACAATAGTTTTATAAAAACCTTGCTGAATCCAGCCCATACATCATCCAGCCCATTCATCAGCACTAAAATACATGATTGTTCCACATTCAAATTGCCTCACAAGCACTTAAATTTGCTTAGAACTAACTCAGTTAATGAAAAATTATTTCTTAAATTATTTTTTTAAATATAAAATTTTTTAATCTAAATGTTAGAATTGATATCAGGTTAAGTAAAAATGTATAAAAAAAATAAATAAATGGATTCGTATTTATTTTTTTTCTTTCTCAGTTTTTTCTTCTCTCAAATTGAAGAAAAAGTAAGATAGTTTATTGTTTATTGTTTTTAAACAAATTCTTTTTTATAGAACATGTAACTAGAATTTAAATTAAAGAACATGTAATTTGAGTTTATAAGATTGTTGTAAGTTAGATCTATATATTTTTTTCTAGCATGGGTTGCAACATTTATAGCTATTTTTGTCATTAATGTGGGCTCATTAATTTGTTTGTTTGCTGCACCTATAATTAAAAAGAAGTGGTTTTCATTTCTTCTTTTGTTTGTAATCAGTATGGCTGTGGGAGTGTTATCAGGTGACGCAATTCTCCATCTTTTGCCTCATGTAAGCTTTTTTTTATAATATTCTTAATTTTTGTTATAGTTCAGTTATTAATTTTTTATTTGATTTTTTTAAATCTTAGTTTAACTAGTTCAATAGTAACCTATTACTTAATAGGGGGATATTAAGAATATTTATGTTTATTTACAATATATTTTCTATATTCAATATTTAGTATATTTATTCAAGTATAATACATTCAAAAGGTTAATTGAAATAATCACATACTAAAATTGCTATTTTGACCTCCCTAAATGATTTTAAAAAGTAAGGTTAGATAAACAATCAAATTTCATAAAATGATTTAAATTTTAAAATAATGTTAAAAATAGTTTTATTGTTTACAATACACTACTTAAATTGGTAGCGGGTAGCGGGTCATTAATTGGTAGCGGATCATTAATTGGTAGCGGGTCATTAATTGGTAGCAGGTCATTAAAGCAAAAAGATTAAAAGCTAAATAATGTTTAAACAAATTTTTTTTTATGATTCTTTTTTTATAACAATACTTTATAACAATATTTATCTTTGTTTTTAAAATGTTGCAATAAATTAAATTTTTGTTAATAATTAAAAACTAATAGTTTGGTAATAATTTTATATTATCAATTCTTAATATACATATTTAAATTATTAATACTTAAAATACATCTTCATATATATATATTAAATTTATAGTTGTTAAAATTTTTATCTAATAATTATTGCATGTTGACAGAAACCAGTAATTTTCCTGCTTTAACAGCCCTGAACTTATTAATTCCCTTCGTTGAATAATATTATACACAACATTAACTATCTATTAAGTTTTTTGCTTAATTTATTCAAATTACTTTCAATTTACTGGTGGTGAAAGTTCTTTTTTCATAAATGATTGAAGTTTTTTTTTTACTGTTATTTTAATAAAAATATTAAACAAATTATATTAATAATAGTATTAAAATATATTCTGTGTTTAATAGGTGTGTTCGGTTTCGCTTTCTAACCAGCTTTAGAAACTAGTTTCCTCTGAGTTGGAAAGTGTTCATGAATTAAAATGAATTAATGACATTAAATTTATAATAATAATATTAATTAAATTTGACATTACTTCCCAAGACTTTCTAATCACTTTCGTTTGGTCAAAAAAGAAAGTTAAACGATCTTTTTTCTTTAATTTTCTTTATTTGATTTCTTTTTTACAAATAGTTGGTTATATAGGGCTTCTTTTAGAACTATTTAAAATTAATGAAAATTTTAAGTTTCTTGATAAAAGGCTACTTCTTTATTTTCTTTGAATAAAGTTTGCTTTACTAAAAGCATATTCTACTACAACATAATATGCTGGTATAATGCAATACTTTTGAACTGCACTAGCTAACATAGGCAAACTTGATAAATTTTTTTCAAAATTGACTAAAACTTAAAGGACTTAAAGAAGTTTTATTTCTATAAAAGTTCATTTCTCCCGGTATACGTTTATCTTTTGCATTTCTTGGAGTTGCTTGTGAGAATTTGTGACAATTAAGTCTAAACTGCCAGCCAGCTTGTCTGCTGCGAATTGTATTGTTAAGCTTTTTGCTAGATTATGTCTGAAATTGTTTTGTTGGTTAATTTGCAAAGGAGTTAATTTTTAAAGATGCTGACTAACTCCTTTTCTTTTAATTTCTTCTGCACTTAACCATTTTAAATTAAGTAGGTCTAAATAAATTGCTTTTAATATGATTTTTTTTAACATCTGCAGTGACCTATCCGAAAGTTTTTTAGGCATACCAGTCTATAAATCCTGTATGCATTAAGAGGATTTTTATTATTGCTAGATTTTTATTTCTTTATTGTTTTTTGAGAAGCAATAAGGAAATAAATTTGGGTACTCATTGGAGATCTCCTACGAGTACTCTTTGCGGGTACTCATAAGAGATGTGTTAACTATAGCATTTAATAAACGATATTTGTATGTTTCTTTTATATAAACTAAAAAGATTTATTACATAGCATATTTATTGCATAACAAGGTAAATTCAAGTTTAATTAATTCATTCAAAAGTTTTTTTGTTGTTGTTCCTATTTTACTTTACTCTTTTTTAATCCAATCAAAACGTGCATTTTACATTTTAATCTAATTGTAAGATATTCCATATTTCATTCACGTGAATTCGAATTAAGCATACTGATTGACTTAAAATACATTTGTAATCTGTTTTATAAGTCATTTTTCAAATGTTGGTTTTTCTTAACGACATAAATAACAAATTTGTATTTATCATAACTAATTTTATCATCATAATTATCAACTAATTTTATCACAAAACAACAAGACAATAAGTAATAAAGACTTGTTTTATTTTAATTTTTTATGATAAACTTGGTGCAAATATAAAATTGTTTTAAATTGAGTTTGGGGGCCCATACCAGTATACTGGTTATCAAAATTGGCCTCGATATGTTGCTTATCTGTAGTCTTGATAACTAAATGATGGCTCAAGTTGCTAAATAGGAATTCTTTTATTGGTTTTTCCTTAAAATCACCAGATTTAGTTTCAAGACAAAATGAAACAAAGTTCTTTTGGCAACAAAAGATAATGATTAAGTCTCTTAAAATCTTCCCAATAACATTTTTTAAAGTTACATTTTCAAAACTTGTTCAAAATGGTTCAAGAAGTTTGATTAAAATATCAACAAGTGCCATTTGTCCATAAGTTCTAACTTTTTCAACTTTTCTATTTGTTTTTTAGTTGTTTCTTTTGAATTTCCTGTGATGATAATATGATGAAAGGCGGTATCTTTTAACTTCACATGTCAATTGAGCTTTTAATATGTAGAATTCTTCTTCCTTTTCTTCTTTTTCTTCTTCTTCTTCTTCTTCTTCTTCTTCTTCTTCTTCTTCTTCTTCTTCTTCTTTATCATCATCTAAATTTGCATCTTCTAAAATTTCATTCAGTTCTAAATCTCGTTATCTGACTTAGTATCATACTCTTTTTCTAATTCTAAATTTATCTATTTCAGATTCAGATTCTAATTCATCTATTTTGTCTGTTTCTTCATTTTTTAGCTTTACTAATGGTTGTACAGTTAAATTTTTGACAGAAACAAGAAAAGACAGAAACAAGAGAATCTTATTCTGTCTATTGAGCTTTCACAATGTTGGATGCATAATTTGCAGTCACTGCAACTATTTTATTGAGTATCATCAGCTTAGTCATTTCATTTTTAATGAAACTTTTTAGATTAGCAGACAAATATCTAGCAAAATACTTTTGAAAACCAATCATGAAAGTTACATAGTTAAAGTCACCGTCAAAGAAATAAAGCATTAGTCCTAAAAAATGTGTAAGAGGCATATAGCCTTTTTTTTTAAAAAAGTTCCAAATGGCCAGCAGTCTTCAATCAGGCAGTTAAATATTGAGGTATTGATTGGAATTTCTTTTCACTTATTTTCTTTTGTGAAGAATACATGTATTCTTTCATGTTGGGTGTTTTGGATCCCAAATGCTTTTTTTGTTGAGTTTTGGCGTCGTTATGATGCTCTGATTTCTTGCTTACAGTTTAATATGCAGCATTCATATATACTAACAGATTTTTCAGCTATGAAAAACTTGAACATGCCACTACTTGATGGGACTTTTGATATCTTAGAGTCAACATCAGATGTAACATCAGAATCTAGCTCTTGAGTCTTATTTCCTTCCTTTACTTCTTTGGCTTCTGTGTCTTTTTTTAATGCATATGGTGTGTTTGAGGCAGTTGTTGCAGTCTCTTGTGGTCTATATTTTCACATACCAAATCAATTTATAAATTTATATGAAAATTATATTTATATGAAAATATAAATTTTCATATAAATATTTTCATATACCAAATCACTAACACCATTATTAACACCATTATGCATATTATTAGTTTGTGTACTATGTTTTTCCCACTCTTTTAGAGCGCATTATTACAGTATCGTGTGCTGGTAACTTGCATCTAATTGACTCAATAGTTCAATATGGCAATTTTGAATTTTAAAATTATAGAACCCCCCAACTACTAACAAAAAAAATTTTTTTTTTAACATACAAAACATAAAGAAAGTATTAGATATGCCTGGAAAATTCAGCAACTATTCAGTATTCTGTGTATTCAGCAATATTTTATACTATTCAGTATTATACTTTAACGGTATTCAGCTGAAAATTCAAACTATTTGGCCAAACACTTAATACTGAAACATGAAAAAAATTGCAAAAGATTCTATTAATCAAAATTTTTTTATTTAAAACAAGTTTAATACTTAAAATTTATCGGTGGTAATTTATGATGAATGAAAAGAAATTTTTTGGCATTTGTTAATAGCAAATGATTCCACTTTTCCTTGTAAATTATACATACTTCTGAAAATAGCCACTCACTATATGCACTACTACCTGAAGCTGGTAAATAAATCTTAGCAAATTATGCTAGGCTTGGCTATTAATTTGCATTAGCTGATTACCACTTGTAAGGGTCTGCTTCCGATTTAGGCAAACAGTTTACATAAATAAATCAATTTTGTTTGCTGTTGAAACTCTCTGTTCAACATCTTCATTTTACTATATCCAAGAAATTAGTTTTGAAGCACAGAAGAAAAGTTGCAACAAGGTGTTTGTCATTTTCATTCAAGTTGAAATGCATTTCAAATGTAGATTGAAGCAAAGATCTTATTGTTGATAAATTCGGTGTTCTCTTTGCTTTCTCTTTCTTTCTCAGGTATTTTAACAATGTGGCATGTGGAATTACCTCAGAAATGCAAGAAATACCGAAAAATCCAGGGTTGGTTATTTTTGTAATTTCTTTGAACATTTTGAAAAGTTTGATACATTGTTTCATTAACTCCCATTGAGCAGGTTAAAGAATCATGATCAGTTAAATACTACAAGACTCACTTTTGACAGTTCACTTTTGCTCTAATAATTACTCTAATAAATAGTATGTTGAATTCCAGTGTGTGCTTACATCTTATATAAATTGGTGGTCTGGCAGTTTAACTTTTGTTGAATGCATTTCAGTTTTAATTGTATATCAATAACAGTTATTATTTTATTTTTATTTTTATTTATTTTATAATATAATAGTGTAGTTAAAATGATTGATGATTTATGTTACAGCAGCTACCATCTGTGTTATTTCTATTTGAGAATTAGTGATTTGTGAACAAAAGAACTCAATACTATTACATAAAGTTATTGTTTATGCAACACAAAGATCGCAAAAAGTGACCAATTGAGCTATCCAGTTACGTAGACCTGGAAGATGTGAACATAAAAACAGATTGTAGATGGTGTTGTTGAATAAAAAATAAAAATCATAAGAAAATATAAAATGTGTGGCAAGACTTTTGTGAAGTAGAAGAACAAAGAATGGGCGCTAAGGGGGCATGGGGAGAAATAACTAAAGCTCCAGTCACTCTGTGTGTAGAACATATGCAACAAAGAACAAATATTTGATCTACTGATAGTAATGGGTGATAGTACTGAAATAGTATTGAGTTCTTAATATTATTATAAAAAATTTTTTATGATAATATTAAGAACTCAAACAAACTGCTAGTTTATTGTCTTCCCTACAAATTTCATATTTCTAAATAGGTGATTTTTTATTAAAAGATTTTCAAAGCTTTTTTCAAACAAAAGTTTGAAATAACACGACATAAAAAAAGGTTCACTAAATTGACTCTAGTGATAGGATAATTAATAATTAATGTATTAATGAAAATATTAAAGGTCTGTAATTTAAAATAAATTATTGAATTAGTAAATAAATAAATTGCATTTAGTAAATTTAATTCATTTATTTATACATTCTAATGACAATTCATATTATAAATATATTAACAACTAACATAAACCGCAAATAATGCAATTGCCACTAAATGAAATTATATATCTAATGAAACAGGTTAGAATAAATACAACCTATAAAGAACAAAGTTTGAAGTAACACATACTCAAACATGTAACACATACTCAAACAACATGCTCAAACACGCAAATAAAACAAATATATGTAATTACATGTAGCGTGACTGGGGTATTCACTTTATTAATGCAGGCTGGAAACTGTCACCCGTGAAATTTTCTAAGTGCTACCAAATATTTGGCTGTTCAGTCAGAGTCAAGCCAAATATTCAGTATTTGGCAAAATCACTATTTGTGGCATCTCTAGAAAATATATTATTTTAAAAAATGAAAAATAATTACAACAGCAATTGTAAACAATGGTTTGTTTAAAGCTTTAGCCACAATAAACATCTGAGTACCACACTTAAAATTGTTTAAGCGTCTGTTGTTTTGTTCCTCGCAAACCTTAAATTTTAAATTGTTTTCTCACTTTTTTTTTATTCTTCTTTGATTGAATGTTTCTTTAATTGTTTTATTTTTAATTTAAATTTCTTTTTTTTTTCACATATTTATATATTAGTTGATTGTTGATGTTGTTGTTCAAGCATGTATGACCAAGGATGATTTTGAGAAAGTTTCCTCAAACCCTCGTTTTCCTTTCAATTAATTTTCAATTTTCCTTTATATGAATAGGAAGTAAAATCACTTTTGGCGTCATGTAAAATCAAAGGTTAATTATTGAGGTTTGCTTAAACACATTTAAAAAAATTTCATATTTTATTATTAATAAATTATAGGAAGTGAGATTTTTTTTTTTTTACATCTTTGCTTCAAAAAAGGCTGCAAGCAACCACTATAAGAGTTAAAAGTTACTGGAAGAGAAAATATGAAGTTTGTAGAGCAAGATAACAATTGACAGACGACTTAAACGATTGCTTATTATATAAATCAGGAAAGCAAGATGTAGGAAGCGAATTCAAAAGAACTGTTATTTGAGGAAAAAAACAAGACAAATAAGATTTTTTGGAGCACTTAGGAACAGTCACAGAAAAAGGATGAGACTTTATTGAATGACGAGTAACACGAGAATGAATTTTAGTAGATGGCACAAAAGACACTAGCTCTTTAGAGCAGTGCCCATTATAGTATTTTTAGAAAACCGAAAGAGAAACAACGTTACAATGATGTGATAATGGTTGGAGGTTAGCTGCAAGAGCAGATCCAACTATGTTTACAATGCGTTTTTGCACCTTGTCTAAAAGAGAAAGGACATCATTAGAAGATCCGCCCCAGATATTGCAACAACAGTATTCCATACAAGGACAGATTTGAGATTTATAGAGATAGAGAATAGAATCGGTAGTAAGAAAGTGTCGAGCTTGATAAAGAGATGTAAACTTCTTTGTGTATTCAAGCCAGGGCATTTAACAAATATGACTGTCTTTCTCAATTTTAATTTAAAACTTTTTTTTCCTTTGAAGTTAATAAACTGGGACAGGTCTTAATAAGCTCCGGGCGGTCGGAAATTGATAAAATAGACAAGAATTAAATAAATTTTTTTAATAACTTTCCAATGGAAAGTGATTGGAAAGTGTAGGGAAGTAGGGTCAAATTTAATTAATAGTAATATTATATTTTTATTATCATGTAAAAACTTAAAAAAAATGACTTTTTTTACTTTCTACATTCTGGAAATTTGAATTCAATCTATAATTATAATTTCCACTCCCCAGAAAGCTGGAAACTCATTAAATTAAACTTTTTTTATGTCAAATAAATTGTATAAATGAAACAATTTATTTTTCATTATAAAAACATGGATTATTTGAAAAAATTTCCACTGGAAGAAAAGTAAAATCAAACACTCCTAATATTTAACTAAGAATATTTTTTCTTTCAACTTTGACAATTTGTTTTATATTTTTAAAATTTTTTTAATTTGCTTTCTTGTAAATTTTGCTGCAAATTGAATAAATGATTTATAGATAAATTTAAAATTACTAATTGCCTTTTTGCGCTTTTTTTTTCTATAATAGGGTTAATAAAAATATGTATTTAGTACAAATCTTGTTTTATATAACATTAGTAATTTTTATAGTAGTGTTTCATAAAACAATTGTCTCCTTAGTATTAAATATTCAGTTTAAATAGTATCTGTGCATGAGTTCATAATATTATTAACTTCTTAACATTAATAGTTTTTTGAATTAAATGAGATTTTAATGATTATAAATGATTTAAACTGATTTTAATGAGCAAAAAAAATATAAAATATGCTATAGTTTTTCTTCTTTAACTTCAGAGATTGAAGTTCTTATTTTATTATTATTCGTATAAATTGTTGTATGTAACTAAGAGCATTATCTCAACTGTACTTTATTATTTATTTATTTTCATTCAATATTTTGTTTTTCTCATAGCTTTTTTTCACTTCTTTTGAAGTCATTGCAATGAAATGAGTTGTTTTTTTTTAAAATTATTGCCCATGTGCAATTTTAAAAAAGCATTAATTTTATATAAAGTTATTATTATTAAGTTAAAATGAATTTGTTAATTTTCAACTTTTTTTTGTATTTAATTTAAAATTTTATCAAATAAAAAAAGAAATACTTTGACTGTTCATAAAAAACAATTGACCGTAATTTACATGTGTTAGCTGGTCGAATTGACCGTATGTATATGTATATATATATATATATATATATATATATATATATATATATATATATATATATATATATATATATATATATATATATATATATATATATATATATATATATATATATATATATATATATATATATATATATATATATATATATATATATATATATATATATATATATCAGTCTTCTCAGTTTGAAAATTAATGCCAGTGCACAAAAAAGGCAGGTGATTTTTAGGCTGGTTTTTATGCAATTTTAAAAATTCATCTTTATTTTTTAATTCTTTTTTATTTTATGTTAAAGTTAAAAAAGTGAAGAACGCTTTGAATAAATTCTAATTGAATTTATTCAAATACCAATTGTGGTATTAAACAATTTGTTTAATACTACAAATTTATTAATAATTTTAAAAATTATGTTTTTTAATTAATTCATTTAAAATAAATTCTAAATGAAATAGTTTAAAATTGTTCTGTTTAATGTAAGTGATAAAATAATTTTAAAAAAATGGCAAAAATAATATTTAAATTAAATTTTTAATAAAATAATTAAAATAAAAATTTCAAAAAAAGAAATAAAAAACGTTTAATATAAAAAATTAAACAAAATAATTAAAGTAAAAAGGTAAAATAAAAATTAAACTAAATGATTAAAATAAAAAGTTTTATTCAAATTCTAAATAAGGTTGTTAAAATAAAAACAGCAAACTTTTAATGAATTTAAACAAAATGAACATTTTGTTTAAATTCTAGGTAGAATAATTCATACACAAGTGTTTTACGATTTTTCATAAAGTTTGATGAATAAAAAATGATTTATTGCAATTTAAATAGAAGAATTTTTTAAAAAGAAGAATTTTTTAAAAAGAAGAATTTTTTAAAAAGAATTTTTAAATTTTTTTTAAAAAGAAGAATTTTTTTGACAAATACTTTTTATGCTCTCTCTAAAGTTTTTGCTGGCATGTGGGCAAGCGTGAAAAGGCTTGAGCGCAAAAGTGTTGGCTAAACGGAAAAGAATGATATATATATATATATATATATATATATATATATATATATATATATCAGGGTGTTGCCCAGGAAAAAATTTCATACAGCGTTTTTGTGAAATTAGGAATTTAGGTGCGGCTAAAAAAAAAAAAAAAAAGAAAAAGGTCCTTACATTCTGCAATTAAATTTTAATCAAAATAAATTTTCTATTTTTGCTTGGAGTTACATTTACAGCAGGATTATTTTTCTACTTTATATATGTTTAATTTTAATTAATCAACTTGTTTCGTTATGAGCAATCTACTAAAGTTTTTATTTAAATCGCTTCTTTTCTTTGTTTTTGATATACTGCTGCTGTTTTTCAAAATGCCTATTGAATGCCTAAAATGTATTTCGAGAAAAAATAAAAAAAATAAAAATAAAAATGTGAACTCGATAATAAGTGACGTCAATAAAAAATTTTTAAAAGTTTTTTTTTAAACTTTTGAATGAATGGTCTTGTTAAGGTTAATGACGCTTGTTAATGACAACACGTTTTTACGCATAAAAAAAAAAAATCGATCAATTTAATTCATTTTTTTGTCATGCATACTAATATTTACTAGTCTAGCGCGACACTTTAAATCTGAGACTGACTTAATTTTTTTTTTTTTTCAAAACTTTTGGGAATTTTAAACCAATTGGGAATACCGCATTATACGCGGTGCCATCAGGCTGGGTAACACCCTGTATATATATATATATATATATATATATATATATATATATATATATATATATATATATATATATATATATATATATATATATATATATATATACATACATATACATATACATATACATATATATATATATATATATATATATATATATATATATATATATATATATATATATATATATATATATATATATATATATATATATATATATATATATATATATATATATATACATACACACACATATATATAAATTAGTAGAAAATTACTTAACAAAAAAATTTTTTCATTTTACACTGTGTTTCATCAACAAAGACTCATCAGAAATAAATGCTCAAATTAATAAAACTTCAATTTATACCAAAAAAATTAAATTACAGGAAGTCGCAAATGTTTTAACTACTGTAAATTTTCACACATTTGTGGAATTTGCTAACACTATTATAAAAAGAATTCTTTAGAAATGATTATGTATGCTTTTTTTGGGGGGGATTTAATGTAACTATTACTTGAGCTCACTTGTTTTTATGATTTTCTACTAATTTATAATTGTTCTGTTCTTTTAAGAACATTGAGCACTCTATTTTGTACAATACATTTTTAAAATTGTTTAAATATATATATATATATATATATATATATATATATATATATATATATATATATATATATATATATATATATATATATATATATATATATATATATATATATATATTTAACAACTTATTAACATTTTCTAAAATAGATAATAAATATTTTTAACAACTTACAATATCTTCTAAATAATTTTTTAATAATATTATAATTTTTTTTTTTTAATTATTTTTATTTAGTTTTTATTGATTATATAAATACTATTGATATCATATGTACTATTGATAATTATATCAGGCCTTGCGATGAATAAGAACTGCGCGACGCATAAGCACGACGTGATTTTTAACATCATTAAATTCTTTTTATTTGCTTTTCATATTTATCGACATTAACTGCACCAATTTACTTAATTACTGCAAAACTACTTTAAATCGTTTATGTAGAAATGTTATTATTTAAAAATGTTTAGGAATGTTTCGTTTTTTAAAATGTAAAAACATTTGTTTATTTTCTCCACGTTTGTCACGTTTTGAAGGAATTTTATTTCTAGTAAAATAAAATAAAATGTTAGAATAAAAATCTTATAGGTATAAAAGAAATATTTCAGCGAAAAAATTATTCTTAAAAATTATTATTAAAAATTATTTGAAAAACTATTGACGTTTTATTTTTCAGCAGCTGTTCTTGAGCACGCTTCGTTGAGTTTGGGTAACTTTTAACATAAAAGCGATCGTTATTAAGTAATTTTTCTGAGTTACTTTTTACAAAAATTTTAATAACTGTACTTTTTTATTGAATCAAGTAGAATACGTTTTAATATTAATCCTTTTTTTTTTTTTTATTTGCGCTCACCAATTTTTAAAATGTTTCCTCGAAATTACTCTTAAATACTTTAAATACGTCTAACAGTTAATAAATATTTTTAAATCTATGGAATGATTTTAAGACCTAACAAACCCCCGTAAAATAATTATTTAAGTTTAAAATCTAAAACTAAAAGAAAGTATTTTTGTTCAATTTTATCGACAACTTTGCTATTGCTGAATAATTTTATTAAAATGTTAGCTTAAAAGATTTAAACTTTTTTTTTAATCTGAATTTTTTCTTCTTGTAAATAATGAGCATATTTAATTTTTTTTAATTCAAACTTTTATTTCAACTGCGTGCGGTTTTTAAAATACTTTATTAAATGTTAAAATAATCGTGAATTACTTCATTAAAATTCCGCTCAAAAATATCTTTAAATATACTCAAACAAAAAATTTTTTGCTCGATGCAAATAGCCCTAGCTACACGCAAAATCGCTTTTGGACAACGTAAAATTCACATCGCCCGACGCTTTATCGCAAGGCCTGTTATATCATACTATTTATATCATTAACTTTGAATTTTATTAGTTGTTTGATTTAAATTTGAAAAAATAGGGCTTTTTTTTTTTTTTTTTTTTTTTTTTACACTTGTTTAATTTGAATTCCACAATATCATTTTCTAAACAAAAAATTAGAAAATGGCATTAGAAAATGACATTGGAAAAAGTTTAAATAAAATTTTTACAACACCTAAGGTTTAGGAGTTTTTCCAAGCATTTGTTGAATAATTGATTTTTCCTAGATGAGATCTGTCCCAAGATTCTCTTCAAATGAATTGCTTCAAATTTAAGGTTTGGACAGTAGTAGAATCTTTTCATAAATCATCTTTTAATAATTTTCTTTTTATAAATCATTCAGTTATATAAAGTTCTTTTAAGCAAAATTCAAATAGTTAATAGTTTTAAACAATTAATAAATGTTTTTTTTTTAAACTATTAATAGTAAATGTTAATTTTTTATTAATTTGAAGACAATGGTTAATAATTCCAATTCCTTTTATTTGACAACTGAACATGCTCATAAAATGAATGTCCTGTGTGAATGGCGTGATTTTATTTTGAATATTGTTCAGAATAATGTTTTTTTTTAATCTTTTCAATTTTTTTTCCTCTTCATTTAATACATGTTTTTTTTTCTTTTCTTTTCATTTTTTGTTCAAATGATATATGTTTGATATATGTTTAATCTTTTTTGCTTTAATGTTGTAGTAGATTAATGATAGAACCTTGTTCAACAAGTTCTGTGTATTGAACTTTAGTGAGAGAGTTGTATGAATAATTTGTTCATACTTTTAACTTTGAAAATAAGTTTTTTAAATAGTTTTTTTATTATTTTAAAAATTTATATAGTTTTGTTGTTTTTTCTTTAGGCTCTTGGTTTGCATAAACATGATTCAAATGATCACAATCATGAACACGATTCAAATGATCATGATCATGAACATGACCATAATATATTTGCCAAAGATAGTTTTTTATGGAAGTGTTTGCTATTTTTGGCTGGAATATATTTATTTTTTGTGTTTGAAATAATAATGCATGCATTTGGTGCTGGTCATTCACACAATGTTCTCTCTCATGGAGATGAACAGCTTTCAAATGGTCACTCACACAGTAGTGGTATAGTAAATAACAATGTTCACTCTTACGGTGAGGAACACCACTCAAGCAAAATATATAAACATGAAAAATATGTTATAAAAAATAATTATCAAGAATGCCATGTAAGAAAGTATTTTTCAATTTATTTTTTTTTCACTTTTTGAAAATATGTTCCAAAATTTTTCACTTTATTATTATTATTTTTAATTCTGATTCACTTCAAACAAGACTGCAAGCAAACACTATTAAGTTGGGAGTTACTAGGGAAAAAAATAGAGTTGTAGAGCAAGGAAATGGTTGACAGAAGACTTATAGGCTTTCAAGACTTTTTATGAAGGTTGTATAAGTCGAGAAAACATGAAAATGGGATAGAGTTATATAGAGTTGAAGTGCAGGGGAAAAAACTAGACAATTAAAAGTTTTTGGAGCATAAATGATGAGTCAAGCAAGGACGAGTTTTAGTTGATGGACCAAGAGATGATAACTCCTTCAAGCAGCATCCATTATAGTATTTGTAGAAAAGAGAAAGAGATGCAACTTTACGATGATATGAAAGAGGTTCAAGCTTAGCAGCTTGAACAGATTTACTATAAATGTTTTACTTACTACAAATGTTTATCTTACTACAAATGTTTTACTTGCTCAAATGTTTTATTTGATGCATATGTTTTTAATACTACAAATGTTTTACTTGCTATAAATATTTTGATTACTAGAAATCCTTTACTTACTACAAATAATTTACTTACTACAAATGTTTTACTACCAATGTTTTACTTACAACAAGTGTTTTACTTACTAAAAATGTTTTACTTGCTACAAATGTTTTAATTACTACTAATGTTTTACTTGCTATCAATGTTTTACTACAAATGTTTTACTTGCTACAAATATTTTACTTGCTACAAATGTTTTAGTTACTGCAAATGTTTTACTTGCTAAAACATTTGTAGTTGCTACAAATGTTTTAATTACTACAAATATTGTAACCTGTTCAAATAGTATTTGACATTTTTCTCTGCAAAATAATTGTTTACAAAATATGTTTGCCTCTTCATTTGACAAAAATCAGGTTTTAGATCAGGGAACAAAAAGAAGTTGCTTGGGGCTAGATCTGGTGGTCAAGCAGTTCAAACTGTAATTCAGTGAGTTTTGCTATGACAATCACTGAAGAGTGATTGTCATAGCAATGTAGGTGGTGCCTAGTTTTGGTAAAACAAGGCACTTTTTTTCTGTAAATGTGACCATTTTTAGTAAATAAAAAACCATAACAATAATTTATTGGTAAAAATAAAGCTTTTTTTAATCATAACCTTTTTAAATCTTGTTTCAATCAAATTTTTTTTTATCAATCTTTTTTAATCATATCAGGTTGATGGAGTCTTATACACCCCAACTGATGAGAAATTTCATACTGATTCAAACCACAAAAATGAATTGGGTGTATGTATTTCTTCTTTTGAATTATTTTTTTTAATTTTATTAATGTTTAAAATATATTATAAAAAATACAATGCATAAAAAAACTTAATTTAATGCCCAATGATAAAATCTAATCATTATATTATACCATCATCATGTCATACCTTGTCATAATTACCAAAATTTCATGATATCTATTCCTAGGGTACCCTGATTATTTTATTATTCCAATATTATGTTTAGATACCATAATTATGGCTTCACTCTATAATCATGATATTAAATATTGTTAGGGATTATTTTGATTATTTTATTGGTATCAGTTTTTTCTTTTTAACTAGAGTGAAATAAGTTTTGTTAAAGTTGAAAAAAGTTTGCAGAACAATGGTATTGATGGAAGCAAAACACATTTAAAAAAAGATTCTTCTAACAAAGTCCTACCAATCAAAAGTTTTAAATCTATAGTTTGGATGGTATTTGTTGGTGATGCGGTACATAATTTTATGGATGGTGTGGCCATAGGCACTGCATTTTCAGACACCTTTCCTGCTAGTCTGAATGGAGGTATAAGTACATCAATTGCAATTCTTCTGCATGAGTTGCCACATGAGCTAGGTATTAACTGTTATTTAATTATTTGTTGTTGAGGATTAATTAATGTTTTTTTTAAAATCTATTTCTAACTATGGGATATGGGTTAGGGGTATGCAACCAAGGGAATGGGTTAGGAGTATGTCCCATCGGATATGGGTTAAAAGTATGTTCCATGGGATATGAATTAGGCGTATGTGAATAGTGTCATAAAGCAATAGGGTTAGGATTAGGATAAATATTATTTATATAAATAAAAAATATTTTTTTGCTTTGTTGTGAATTCTTATTGTTTTTTAATATGCCAAGTAAAGAAATAATCTCTTTTTATAATCTTTTCTTTCACTTAACATGCGCTCTTTTTCAACTTTCTTTGTCATCCAAGGGACACAAAAAAAGTTTTTTTATATAAAGATTTGCTTCTAAACTGCTTACAGGTTCCAGGTTACAGGTTACAGGTTACAGGTCTTTTACTTACAAGTAATAATATGTATAACAAACATTTTTATATTTAAAATAGGCTGATATTGCTTGTGGGTTTGTTTTTCTTTTTTTTTTTAATTTTTCTGTTAATTAAAATTGAGTTGATAATGCCGCCAGGTGGCAAATGTTAAAAGTGGGAAATTTTACTTCTATGCCATTGGCAAATAAATCTTTTTGACTGAAAAAAAAAGATTGACTGATTTTGGTAAAAGTTTTTTAGAACAAGTCGACATGCTAAAATTACGTATTTTAGCATGTCGACTTGTTCTAAAAAACTTTTACTTGTTCTAAAAAACTTTTACAATATTCAATTATTTTTAATAATTGAATATTGTAAAAGTTATTGAAAAAATAACTGCGAATGTTTATAAAAAGTTTGCGACTACGCTGTATTATGCTAATAGTTTTGCCAAATTACAACAAAAAAAAATAAAATTTATAAACTTTAAATATAAATACTTTTATAAATATTATTTATATTTTACTCTATAATTTTAAAATGTTTAAAAATATAGACTCATCTACTTTTACACGTTTTAAAGTTAAGCGATTAAAAGTTTCAAACGTTTAAAAGTTAAAAATTTATTCGATAGTCCTAGACTGCTCTGACAAAATAATTTGGCCATCTGGGAGGGAAAAGCTGAGGGAGGCGGCCTCCAAATGGTTTTGCCTCCAAAATTTCTACTGGAGGCGGCCACCATTGGCTTTCGCCTCTCTCTCTATTGGCATCGGCCTGAAAAACATTTTGCCTCCAAAAAAAATATCTGATTGTGGCCATCAATAGAAAGGCAGATGCCATCAGAGGCAAAACATAAAAAATTTTGCCGCTAAAAATTAATTGGGAGGCAACCGCCGCACAGTGAGTCAAAATCCATAAAAAATGGCAAAAAAACCCCCATAAAAAACTTTTGCTAGAAAATAAATAATTAGTTTATAATGTCACTAAATACCACTAAAAGACAATAAATAATTTTTTTTTGAATAATTTTTAAGATTTCACTAATTTATCAGTCTTTTTCCGAGACTTTATTTTATTTTATTTTTCCGAGACTTTATTTTATTTTATTTATCGGAAAACTTGTTAAAAAATGTCTTGCTTTAGTGTCACACTTTTAAGATTGATATAGGTAAAAACAGTTCAAAATTTAATTTGAAGTCATATATTTAAGATGTTTGGTAACTATTAACAACATTTTTAACAATAAATTTTAATTTTTGATTTTCATTACTGAGATCTCAAAAATATGTCATAAATTGATTTTTTTAAATTAGTTTAATTATGAGTTTAGTTCAAAAACTAAAAGATTCCACTAGATTCCATGGTAGTTTTAATATTTTCCCATTAATAGGTATATATGAAAGCAGAAAAAATAAAAATCATTTGCCCTAACTTGCCCCAATTAAAATAAGACCTTTTAAATACTTTGTTTTTTTTGTATCTTTTTTTTCCGTTTTTAATTATAACTTGCACATAAAGTAGCGAACAATAGTTCATTTCTTGCATTCATCACACAAATAATACATTTAGTTCCCATTACTAAAAAAACTCATGATCAAGCAGATGGTGCTAATTATCAAACCTCAAAACCAAAATATGCAATATTTGATGTTATAGTGCATATTTTAAAATTCAAACTTGCGTGTAAAATAACTAAAAATAGTTCATTGCTTACATTAAACATGAAAAGAATACATTTAGTCCCTATAATTCAAGAGTTAAGAAATAATCGTGATAATTTACTCGAAGCTCTTATACGTGAGTTTTGTAGACTGGAGGGTCTGTACTATGAAAGTATTGACAAACCTAAAATGTTAAATCTAAAGAAAACTCTAATAATATTTAAATGTAAATTCCGATCAAAATTGCAGAAATATTCAAGAACCTTCTCTAGACTTTTGGAACACGAGCAAACTTGGTTGAACAAAGATGTAACTGTTGACAAAAAAATTTTTGCAGCAGGTCCACGCAGAAAGAGCAAGAACTGGGAAGATTTAGGTGATAGAAGCAGAAGATCTAAGGTAATAATGAATAAATTAAGTTCAACCCAGTTTGAAAAAATAGTTTACAAACTTAAATATTAAATATTATCTTGTTTAAGGTTGCCAAATTGGCTGAACATCCTGCTGAAGCATTGGCATTAGCTTCAATTAAAAAAGCCACTAGAGATCCTACCAAAAAAGATTTTGTTGTTTTCATGAAAAGTGCAACAAACTCTGAAAAAGTTAATATCACAGAGATAAATTTTCCGATAAAAATGAAAACCGAAGATGCCTTAAGCTTAAAAGTTCAGTGTGACCTTTCTGATGAGCAGTATCAAATTATTAGAAATTCATCAATAATACATAATGCAGATATTTATCCTTCACTTCACGAAATTAAGAATGAGAGACACAAGTGTTATCCTGGGGGTTTAATTGTGACAGAAACATCTGCTTCAACTTCTCTACAGGGTATGTTTAATCATACTCTGACAAGAATATTAACTTTTACAGAATGCCAAGACTCTATGAGAATGTTTGCAGAAATTGGGGGGAAGTTTAAAGGTGTACTTCACTTTAAAGGTGGCTTTGATGGTGCTTCCAGTCAAAGTGTCTATAAACAAAAACATACTGATGCAAATATTGGTGAGGCCCAAGTTAACGAGCAAAGTCTTTTCCAGACAGCTGTTGTTCCACTTAAATTAACCATCACGAACAAAAATATATGGTTAAATAAGAAGCCTTCCAGTACACATTACTGTAGACCCTTACATCTCCAATATCAAAAAGAAACGGAAAAATTAATACAAAATAAGTATGAACTTTTAAAAGCAGAAATGAATAGACTAGTCAAGTTTGAAGTAAAGTTAGAAGTAGTGGAAGGCAAACCGGATACGACAATTACATTTAAGTTCAAACTAGATTTAGCCATGTTTGATGGTAAAGTGGTTAATGCCCTCACTAACACTCTGTTCTCCCAATCATGTAATATTTGCGGATCTAAGCCCAGTGAACTTAATAGCCCAGAATTGATCAGATCTAAACGAATTAATAAAAAAGTTTTATCTTTAGGCCTTTCTACTCTGCATTGTTGGCTCAGATCTTTTGAATATATTTTACATTTAGGATATAAGTTAAACATTAAAAAATACTTTGCCAAATCCCCCGCTGAAAAAGCATTAGTGAAAAGTAGAAAAAGGAACATTCAATTGAGGCTTAGAGAGGAGCTAAGTCTTATAGTTGATATGCCTAAAAAGGGTTTTGGCAACACTAACAATGGAAACACTGCCAGATGGCCATTTGAAAAAGCTGAAACTTTCGCTGATATAACGGGAGTGTCATTGATGTAATTATTAGATTGAGGACAATCCTTATATCAGTATGCTCCTGTTATAAGTTAAACTCAGAAAGTTTTGGCCAGTATTGCTATGAAACTACAGCTCTTATACTCAAAAACTATTGCTGGTATATGATTCCCCCAACTGTTCATAAACTATAAAAGGCATTAGATCTGCCAATTGGTTACTACTCTGAAGAGTCACAAGAGGCTCTAAATAAGGAAATTTGCAAAGCAAGATTAAACCATACAGCCAAGATATCAAGAAAGAATGTTATGAAAAACCAGTACCAATACCTCTTGATTAGAAGTGATCCTGTAATATCAAACATTTGTTTCAAAAAATACAAGGTTGAAAATGGAAAAACACCTACCCCTGAAGTTTTATCTTTGTTAATGCTGTAATAATGAAATAAAGCTTTTTTATAACTTTAGGTTTTCTTTTTTTGTTTTCTTGAAAGAAAATTTAGATGAGATAAATATTTATTTTGTAATTAATATACTTTAATATTATTATAATATTAAAAGATTTTTTGAATCCAATTATTCTTTTTAATAAGTATATGTTTTGGTTTGAAGAATTTAATTTTTTTAAATTAAGTCTTTGTGCGCGTAAAAGACTATAACACGTATACGCGTGTATACGTGTTAGAGTCTTATACGCCTGTACGACCCTTAGGCATAAGAAAAATTTACATTAAAAAATATGTGGTATTTTTTTATATGGTATTTTGGATCAAGGAATGCGATTTATTTAAATCATATTTGGCGCGCGTAAATGACACTTACACGCGTAAGCTTGCGTTGTACGCGTAAAAAATATTTTCAATAACAAATTTAAATTTTTTGACCCAAAATACGATAGTATTGATATATTACATGTTTATATATGATAGTTATATAATTTTTGCCGTTTTTTCACCTTTCTGACTCACTGTGCGCCGTCTGCTGCGAAAGAAAAGTATAAATACTTTTCATTTTTAAAGTTTGCTAAAATTGCTTGTGGGTTTGTATTTTTTTTTTAAATCTTTTAAAAATACTTTTATTGACAAAAAATTTTTTTTTCATACTAATATATCATAACTCTTTGTTAAGACTAAAAAGTAGAAAATAAAATATAGCAAAAACGTTAGCTAAAAAGTATAATCTTTTTTGTACTAAAAAGTAGAAAATAAATTTTTTAATTTAAATTTAAAAGTTCCGTAAACTAAAGATTGACAGGTCTGCGCAATGTTTATTTAGAAATATACCTGTCAATCTTTAGTTTACGGAACTATTAAATTTAAATTAAAAAGTTTATTTTATACTTTTTAGTACAAAAAAGATTATCCTTTTTAGTTAATGTTTTTGCTATATTTTATTTTTAACATAAATTATAAGTGTTTATAACAATTGTTGCGTATTGTTTCTGTAGTGTTGCCCATGGTTTGATACAAATAATATTTAAATTAGTGTTTCATTTTCAATTTTGGTTTCTAGTTGTTCAACTTGCTTTAACACTGATATTGTTTAACAATCATACATTGTTTATATATACTTTTCTAGTAGTTCAACTTGCTTTAACATGCTTTGTTATGTTTACACATGTTATGTTTACACATGTTATGTTTACACATGTTATGTTTACACATGTTGAATAAAAATTTTTGGTAGTTTGGTTTTTATAAAAGTTTAAAAATTTATTCTTATAAATAATACAAAGTGCATAGATTTTCAATACATAAAATGATTCAATGTACATCATTTTTTTTCAATTTTTTTCAAAACTCAAAACATTTTTAAAACCTAAAACATTTTATTTGAAAACAGAAAACAAAAGTTGTTTTTTTATGATTACAAATTTTAAAGTTTTTAATCAAAAATTGCAAATATTGGTTTAAAACTTTTCAAGATCAATTATTATAAATAGTTTTAACATTTTTGCACAACCTGTACATCAGGCATAATTTTTTCATATATTTTTTGATGATGTTTTTATTTTATTTTTTCATTATTTTTTAGCATAAAATAATGATACCTGCATAAATAGTGCTTTCTATCTACTTGAAAAAAACTAATTGAACTTACTATAAGGGGTCGTCCATAAATTATGTCACACAATTTCTGATCGTTTTTGACCCCCTACCTCCTCCTTGTCACAACATTTATCATTTTGACTTCCTTGTCACAACATTTTTCATTTATCAGCATAAAATGCTGTGATAAATGCACAGATAGTGTTTTCTATCTTTTGGCAAAAAACTAATCGAACTTCTTATAAGCTAGTTGGTATTTTAAACACTATCAATCAATTTGTTATTTTAGACATTGCAGCCAATCAATTTGTTATTTTAGACATTGCAACCAATCAATTTGGTATTTTAGACATTGTAACCAATCAATTTGGTGTGATTTTGTGGAATCTGGAGAATTTGATATTGATAACAATAGATCAGATTATTTTGTCATAAAGTATGAAACAAAGTAAGAACCTTTTGAGTACACCTCTGGTGTTCCAGATTCTTTTGAGGCAACTCTGGTGTTCGAGATTCTTTTGAGGACACCTCTGGTGTTCCAGATTCTTTTGAAGACACCTCTGGTGTTCCAGATTCTTTTTAGGACACCTCTGGTGTTCCAGATTCTTAGATGAAAGTCTTCTATATAAAGATTTTTAATGACTTTGTCTTATTAAAAAGGTATTAAAAAAAAGGTATTAAAAAGGTTTTAAAAAAAAAAGTTTGATTTGGAATTCTCAATAGTTCTATACTTCTAGTTACCATAAATATTTTCCGAAATAATTTGTAAATTATCTGTTTTAAAACATGAATGCTGGGTAATTCTATGTAAAAGATGATTTTAAAATCATTCTACTCACTCCCTCAATTTTTTTTTAATTTTAAACAGTATTTATCAGGGACACATGATAAAACACAATTTATAAGTGCCTAACTTTAAATGATTAAAAAATTATGCTGCTAAAATTTTGAGTTGCCATTTTTTTTTAATTTTTTTTTATATAAAATATATTTTTTTTTTAATAATTTATTATTTGAACCAAAGTGCAATAACTGTACATATTATCAATTTTGTATACAATAATAATCTTTCCTTCAATAGTTAAAAAATATCTAAAATTTTCTTCATTGTATTACTTCAAATTACGTTACAAAATGTTATTAATGTAAACATTAAATAGTTAATTTTAAAGCTAAAATCATGGTCGTTAAAAATGTAATAAAATGTTTTGATTTCTTCATAACATATTTTAGTCACAAGTTTTTTAATTAGCTGAAAACTCTTTAAATAGATTTGAACACATGAATTTTATTAAATAAAATCATTGAAAATGTTTCAAAAAAGTTAATCTAGTTTTTATAATACTTTATAAAAACTGTTTTAATTTATTTTTGCTGTTTTTTTTTTCTTTCAAGAAATTGTTCTTAAAAAATATTACATTAATTTGCTTGAAAAGATTTTTATTTTGCTAAAAAAGAATTATGAAAATTTTGCTAAAAAAGAATTATGAAAATTTCGCTAAAAAAGAATTATGAAAATTTTTATTTTGTTAAAAAAGTTTTATGATCCAAATTCAACCAAATAAAATCTTAAAAAAATAAACTTTTTAATTTTTTTGTTATTATTATTATTATTTTTTTACAGTTATCAGTGTTTTTCAAAAGAGCAGGTTCGCTCAAAATGTTCTAAGCAAATCTACTTTTTTTAAAAACACAAATTCAAAAAAAAACACTTAATAACATTTGTTAATGTTCTTTATAGTTTTAAAAAATATTTTTAAATAAATTTTTATAATGACTTTAATTTTTTTTTTTTAGTGAAACTTTTTATTATGCAATTATTACAGCAAATAGTTTAAGTTCAGTTACATAGCATTAATTTTTGGTCAAACTTTTCTTGCTAAAATGACATCGGTAAAATGTAATTATCAATTTACTAATTTTAAATAATTAGTAAATTAATTATTCATTTTTATTAAATTAAAGTAAATTAAATTTCAAATTCAATAAAAGTAATTTTATGCAAAAACATCATCAAAATAATATTTTTTGTCACCCTATAAGAAAATCTATCGTCTGGTGCGATCACATGTCTGTGCAACAATTGGTACCTGGCGTTTTTTGAGTGTGCCTAGTCTAAATATATAGAGCAAAAAATCCAATTAAAATTTTCATCATCTGATTTTTAAATGGTCAAGACAAAATTTCTGTTATGTTTCCATAGGTTGCGCTTTCATTAACTTTCATTAGTTGCTTAACCCATGTAAAAATAAGAGATTAAAAAATAAGAAGTTAGGCTAAGTATAAAGTATGTATGTATGATAAAATATATAAAGTATATATATATATATATATATATATATATATATATATATATATATATATATATATATATATATATATATAAAGTATGATATTATGTAAGTATGGTCTCCTACTTTACAAAAAACTGTTTTGAAATGTAGACAAAAAAAATCTTCATTTAGAATCACATTCTCCATTATAGATTTTATAGCTGTGTTTTTTTTTTTTATGTGGAAGAAAATGACTGAATATTGGTACATGACCATTTTTGAATGCGCTAAATCCGAAGCTTAAATCAAAATAATCAATTTCAAAATTTTTCTTTCTTTTTTGATTTTAAAATAGTGAAGTCAAATTTTTTGTGCCCAATTCTCACAGGTACGAAATATTTTTCATTGGAACATTTTCAAAATGTGAACTTAATAATTAAATTATAATTTTCTTTTTAATTTCCTTTTTTCATTTTCTACTTAAACTATATTTTTACGTTGATAACTCTATATCTGTTGGTATGTTGATTATGATTTTTTGAAAAATAAAAAAGAAGAAATATAGTTCCAACAAGACATTTATATGATGGAAAGTTATTGCCAAAATTAAATTACTAAAGAGATCAAATTTTTACCTAAAATTCTTACCTAAGGTTTTAAGCTCAGAATTTATTTTAGCTTATTTTTAATTGTGTTCTTTTTTACTTCCAACCATCTATTAAAATAAAAAATACTATTGTAGTTTATGTTGCAGTTTTGTGTTACCAGTGTTACTATAATATTTTAATAAATACATATATTAATAAATACAATTTATAAATATATGATAAAATTTATTAAATATACTTAATAGTTTTAATTTATAAGACAATAGTTACTGTTTTTAGTTTTAATTATTTAGTATTTTAGTGTTACATTGTTATAAAATATTTAATTTTTTTTTAAAGGTAACTTTGCTGTTTTGTTAGCATCTGGGCTTTCAGTTAAACAAGCTTGTATCATGCACTTAATTTCGTCGATCACTGCATTTGTTGGCGGGTCTATTGGAATTTCGTTAGGAACTGAATGGAATACTGGTTTTTGGATTTTATCAGTTACTGCCGGCTTGTTTATTTATGTTGCTTTAGTTGATATGGTAATATGTTAAAACATCTCTAATCTATTAAATTACATAATTACCTGGGTTATATATTAAACATAAATGATTTGTCCCATTTTTCAAACATAAATATATATATATAAACATAAATATATATGTATATATATATATATATATATATATATATATATATATATATATATATATATATATATATATATATATATATATATATATATATATATATATATATATATATATATATATATATATATATATATATATATATATATATATATATATATATATATATATATATATATATATGTTTTCCACAATTTAATGTTGCAAAACCTTAACTAATACCCTTTTAGAAAAACGCCTTAAGCTTGAAAAAATTAATCCATCTGTAAAATTAACATAAAAAGTATGAGGAAAATAATTTACCAACTACAACTTAACATTTACAATTGCTACTTAACATTATTTGAGTAATTTACAACTGACATAGGTCATAACAGTGTAAGGCAGAACCATTTTCATCGACCTTCCTAAGTTCAACCTAATACGTTTTTAGTTACTGGCAAAAACTAATAACACTTCATCATGCTTTAAATAGACGAAAGTATCAACTAAATCCTAGTAATAATTTTGATAACATGAACCATTAAGACTAAGATGAAGTTAACTTATATTATACAGGAGTTATCAATTTTTTGGTATCCCCTTGATTAATTTTTTTTGAAAAGAAAACTGTTAACTTAAAACATTAAATGTATACAACTAAATAAATTTATTAAAAATTACTAAGTTTATTATAAACAACTGAGTAGAAATACGTTTCAAACAAAAAAAAATTTAATTTACAGTCAAACATTTGTAGAACAAATTTAAAAAGATATGTAAACTCTGATCTTTCATATTGCATTAATGCGTCATATGACAATACTAAAATTGTAACAGATAAGTAGACATAAAAATTTGTTAACCAAGCTGACCGGACCAAGGTCTTGTCTGCTCAACACAGATCATTTCTATATTATTTGTTTGGCCTCTTTATTTCATTCATTTTTAGTAAACAGTTATTTGCTACCATTTACTAAAAATTCTTTTTGTCACTCGAAATTTAATTTTCCTAAATATTTTAACACTATTAAAGAGGTTCCTTCCCTCTTTTCGCTTTAATGGTGGCCAGGTGAGTAGAGTTTTTTTTATTAAGAGTAATCAAGTTTTTGATGAAGACCTTTTACCAAAATAAAAAAATGTAAAACAATGATTTACATATATAAGAATGTTTTCTTTCTTTCCTCAAAAGTCTTGCAAATGCAGACTAAGCTTAATAATTAGTTAAACTCGTAAATAAAACTTAAGTAACTCAATACTTGACAAATACGCCAAACTACAATATTCTCCATGTTTTTAAAGGTTTTTAGTTACGACCCCCCGTTTACAGAGATCCTTAAAAATGCATACAACAAATTATTAGGCATAAAATAGATAAAATATTTTAAAAAATTGAACTAATTGCATATATTTATATCTTTTTAACTAACAAAAATTTACAATAAAAGGAAATCAGGTTTTTTTTTAATAAATCCTATAAATGCGTCAACCTAAATCTATAATAAAAAAGTAATGGAATTATGATATCATAATTAGAAAAAACAAACAACAACAAAAAAACACCATATAAAAACTGAAAATCGATTTGCCTATTTATAGTAACCTATTTTGAAATTGCAGTTGATATAAACATTTATCGAAAATGTAACTGTAAAATCTGTTTCGAAGTACAAAAGGATTAACAATACTAAAAAAAATCTAATTAAGATATAAATTGCATTTTTAGCAAAATGTTGTCTTGGCTTTTAGTAAATAAAAGCAGTAAGTTCCAATGATGAAACACTACCTATTATTTATTTTTAACAATAGACACCAACAGGAAGGTGAGCCAAGCTGTCTATCAATACAAAACATCACAATAATAACATTACAATAATAACACATAATAAAATCCAGTAAAAATAACTAAATTAAAATGTGAAAGGTAAAATTAATAAACCAATTTAGAGTTAACTATATTTATCTTTTTACTAAACTTTAATAAAGTATATTTGTTTTTATATTTAATATTAGTTTTTATATGCATTTATTTTAAATTTAGGACATTAAAGCACCCTAGATTTAAAAATTAAGGTTCTATACTCTCTTATAAACATTACGCTAAACATTATCAGACTTTATTATGTGTTTCCAGAATAATTAGAAAAAGGCTAGACAACACAACCTAGCGCGAAAGCAGTAACACCGCCTGGCACTAAATGCTGCCAAGTCACACCTCTGCTATAAGTACGCCACTTGGCTGGCAAGGTTATCAAACTCGCTCAACGTAATACCAAGTCACACTACTTTGAAAACATGGAAACAACATAATTTTAACATATATACAACTTTAAAAAAATATGACTTTATATAACACATATACACACATTCTATAACAATATTAATTGACAGATATATTTATCGAAAACTATGAAAAACCTTTAGTAGTAAATTTTCAAAATGAAAATCTATAGACTATAAAAAGAACATTAGAAAATATAACATTATTTGTGTAACATTTTTCACCTACCATACCATGAATAGGATGTTTATCGATTTTGAAATACAAACTAAGAAATGATAAAACTATGTTTTATCATTTCTCTCCGTACTAATTCTCATTCAAGTCTCATCTAAGAGAGAAAGAGGAGGTGTTTCAAAAGCAGCATGTTTAAAAAAAGTAAAAAAAAAAATGCAATAAATAATAACTGGTACATGCAATACCAGAGTAGTTGTTATTAAATATTGCTGTCTGTTATTAAATGATGTCTTGAATGACTTTTAGTAAATAAATAAAAGTAGTCTAGTAATGAAACTACTTATTAATCATTTTAGACAGACACCAACATAAACACGACAGACACCAACATAAAGATTATTTAAAAACCAACATAAAGATTAGCCAAAGATAACAACATTAGACAAAAAATTGTCAAAGATAATGTTATGTATTTTCAGAATAGTTATATTGAAGGCTAGACAACACTTAGACCTAAAGCAGTAACACTGCTTGACTGGTAGCATTAAAAGTCTTGCTCTACACGTTTGCTAAGTCACACCACTTTGAAATCATGGTAACCACATTATATAAACATATATACTAACTATAAAAAAAGTTATAAACATATAAAAACACTTCATTTAACAATCATATACACATTAGATAAAATTCATTTCATACTATTATAAAAACACATTTATATAAACACATTTATAAAACAACTATATAACAAATATCACTACATACACATATTTATCAAAAACTTTTTAACTTAGAACATAATATAAACATATGCAAATTATAAATATATATAACTTGAATTGGGCAAACAAAAAATTTAAAAAGATTTATATATATTTATATATAAAGATGTTGTAATGGCTTTTATCCCAATTATTAAAAGCATGTGAAAGCATGAAACCCATAAATAACTTTTAACGCTAGACACCATCTAAGAATTATAGTAATCTATATTTACAATATTAACATCTATAACATGAAGCTTTAAGTTTAAAAGTACAATTTTAAAAAAGGTTACAATAAATTAGTTACTGAAAAAATTTTTATAAAGATTTTATATTACCTATAATCTTAAGCTACTAAACGCTATCTATTTAATGTCTACTTAAACATTTTAAAAATTTTCATCTGTTTAACAACTGAATTATGATTAATCACAACTCTGGGAACTAGTTCTTTGAGAAACAAAACATTTAACTTATTTTATTAATGAGCAAGATTTTGTCAAGTATTAGAATATTACATTTTCTAGAGCAGTGTTAAAAATAGTCAAAATCTGAAAATAAAACACTTATTGCAAAGAAAATAAACTATTACACAACAAAACATAATAATTAACAAACAAATGTTGTAATGTGACCAGAAAGCTATTCTGACCTTAATTTTGAAAAAGTTTAATTGAGTTTTTTAATAATTGGAAATAACTGGGAAAGTTTAAAGTTATTCCTTATATCTTTTAATTCAAATCTAAATAAATAAACAAATTATAAATATAATGCAAGGAAATGCTTACTGCCAGTATTTTTAGTATCTAAATAACTAAACAAAATAAACACAAATAAAAATGTAAGCAAATGTTTACTGCAAATATTAAGAGATAAATAAACAAACATACAATATCAAATTTATATTTATGAACAAAATTCATTTACATCCAATAAGTTATATTAAATAAAATATTTATTGAAAAGCCATAAAAGTTTGCGTAAAACCAAAGTCAATAAATAAAACAAATAGTAAATAAAATGAAAAATTGTTAGGGCATCAACACACAACAAATCTGATACAAACGTTTAAAAAGTAAATATACCTTATTATTTAAAAGTTTAAAAAGGAAATATATCTCATTATTAAAATTCAACCTTTTTAAATATAAAAGCTGACACAATAATCAGCTTGCCTCGTGAATTTTCAAAAGTATATTGGAAACTGTTTGCGCTAGAGTATTTTACAGAATACAGAACCGTTACAAATATCCAACAATAGTAACTAACGGCATTCAACATTAATAACTGGACTATTCATATTTAAGATTTAAATTTATTATTTTATTATAAAAATATATTTTTTATATTAATTTTTGTTATTTTTTTTTATTTTATATTATATTTCATTTTTAACTTCATCTATTACTAAAATGTCCCAGATAATGCTAATGTCCCTGTAAGTGTTTGTTTTTTTGTTAAATCTGTCCCTGTAAGTGCTAAACTATACAAATATATATATATATATATATATATATATATATATATGTATATATATATATATATATATATATATATATATATATATATATATATACACCTAGTTTAGCACTTACGGGAACAGATTTTACAAAAAAACTAACACTTACCGGGACATTAGCGTTTGAGTTCAGCAAAAAATTGCTGACCTTGTTTCTATGTTTTATGGTAAACCTTTACATTAAATTTTATTTCCCAACATAATGCCGTCCTCTAAAAGATTGATGTCAGCAAATAATTGTCGACCTTAATTATCCTAATTCCCAAGGTTGATATATATATATATAGTAAGTGACCAGGGTTGATATTTGACTGGGGCCAGGGCCGGCTTTGATAAAATATAGATGGGGTCGGCTTAGTGACTGGGGTTGTATAAACATTTATATATCCTAAAGTATATATTTTTTAATTCAAATTTCATATTATATTTTGCATATATATGCATATATAAACATCATTATGAGCAACGTGATCACCATAATTATCATCATCATCATCATCATCATCCACAGCATAAATAAGGAAGGTTAAAGCCTGATGATGATGATCATCGTCATCATCATCATCATCATTATCATCAGGCTTTAGTAAGGTTTCTGATTATTCTAGCTTTTTACTATTTGCAAATATCGGTTAGTAGAACCTTACTATTCGCAAATAACAAATAATATTCAAATAGTTTCGTTTTTGTAGTTTTTTTAAATTTTGGTTGTTTTTTCAATAACTATTCTATTACTTGTGTTTTCGTATTATAAATTAAATAAAAATTATAGTTGGGAATTACAAACGTATAAAATTTTTTAATTCAAAATTTAGCGAGGATACTTTAGTACACATACATGCCCAGCGAACGAAGCTTACGGTTAATGGTTATTTACGGTTATATATTCTCTTAGAAAATACAGACCAAAAATACAGGCGATTAATAAGAAAAAAGTTATTTATTAGAATTCCTAATATAGTTATTTGTTAGAATTAGAATGTAATTCAAATTTAATTGTTAAAATTTCTTGTACAAAATCGAATACATGTTTTTTCACGTTGTATCATTGTATATAAATAAGCATTGCTTCACAGTAGAAGCATGCATACGCAAATCTTATGATTTCACTTCACGTAAATTTTTCAATTGAATTTTTAATTTGAGTTGCTAAAAATTGTGCATTTTTTTCAGTTCAAAAATGGATTCAAGTAAAAGCAAATCAAAGGTACGGAAACACTTTACATTAAATCCAAATGACAAAACAAAAACTTTATGCAAGGAATGTAATTGTCGTATACAGGAAGAGGAACAAGTAGCATGAAAAATCACTTGTTTCTGAAACAAAAAATTGATTTGGATTTGCAGGAGTCAGAAAGTCAACCACCTCAAGCAAAAAAAACATTATAAAACTCTTCAAGATTTCATCAAAAAAGAATCTTTAGAAGAGATTGTTGCAAAACTAGCAGCTGAAGATGGATTTTCAATTAATGCAATAACTAAATCAGATTTCATACGTAAGAAAATTAGAGAATCAGGAAAAATGTTGCCAAAAAATCCTTCCGATGTAATGACATTAGTTCATAATTTTTTACAAAACAACTAAAGCAGAGTTGAAACAAAAATTGAAAAGTATGCTTGCGAACAACGAAAAATTCAGTTTGATGATAGACGAATAGACTAGCGTAAAAATGAGAAAATATTTGAATATAAATATTCATACACATGATGGAGATTTTTTTAATCTTGGTTTGGCTCGCATTCCTTGTCGTGCAGATGCAAAAACATTGCAAATGATAGTTTGTGAACATCTAAGATGGTTTGACATCAGTTTTGATACTGATATTGTGGCTTGCACAACAGATGGCGCCGCTGTTATGGTAAAATTAGGCTGAGAATCACCTACAATCACCCAACTGTGTTATAATCACGCGTTGCATTTGGCTGTAATTGACGTTATGACTGAAAACTCTGAGGTTGTTGATAACGTCTCCAGATTCTACTGATGATGAAAATGATGAGTCCAATTATGATATGGCCAGTCATCATCACTTAATTTATCATCTTTAATGAAATTAAAGCTGGAATCTCTACGTAAACTAGTTAAATCGACCGTTATAAACAATGTATTACAACAACACTTACTCGAACAACATAAAAAACCGTTGGAATTGTTACTAGATGTGAAAACGCGTTGGAATTCCATCGATACGATGTTAGAGCGCGCATTATTACTTCAAAGTAGTATAAAAAATGCACTTGAAGATTTAGATAGTATTCGTCTGTAGCTTAGATTAAATCGCTTATATCCTCTTGAAAACAACGATGATGGCAACCAAAGTAATGAAGTTATAGAAACTATATCCCCAGAAAATGAATTTGCCAGTCTTTTAGATGAATTGAATTCATCTATTGTAAAAGCCACCAAAGAAAAAAAAAGTTCAACTGGTTTTGATAAACTTAGACAAGAGTTTAATTTATTCAAATTAACAGGGAAAAAAACGGAAAACATCGGATTGTTACAAAATTCATTAAAAACAAGCTGTCCAACCTCTACTCAATTGGAAAAAATTTTTTCGTTATCATCTAATTTTTGTAGTTTTTTAATGGGAAGATACCAATTAATTTATTTTCTTAAAAAATTAATTGGTGTCTTCCCATTATGAATAATTCCTGTTATGCATAATTCCTGACAGGAATTAGGGATAAAAAGAATTATGCATAATGGAATGGAATTAATTAATTTTCTCACAAAAAATCAGAAGAAAAAAAACAACAAAATTATTTGCAAATAATTGACAACAATTCGCAAATGATGAATAGTGAATTTTGAGCAATTATTTGCAAATATCGGTTACGAATATATTCGAACCAGAAACCCTAGGC
Organism: Hydra vulgaris; assembly: GCF_022113875.1. Classification (NCBI taxonomy): domain Eukaryota; kingdom Metazoa; phylum Cnidaria; class Hydrozoa; order Anthoathecata; family Hydridae; genus Hydra; species Hydra vulgaris. The sequence goes on from NC_061162.1 coordinate 3,445,087, forward strand.
TTTAGCCTTTCTTTTTTATGCTGTTTCTCTAATATAAACAATGTAGAACTTTTTTTTTTCTAACTAATGCTCGCTCACACAATATGTAAGGCACTCTTCAACTTTTATTACTTCTACCAGTACCATTTTCTACTGAAGCTGCTACTTCTCTACTTGATGATACCTATAGTACTTTAATCTTTTCTAACAGACGTTATTCGATTTTTTCTAATCGGTCTAAGATTATTCCTCTTTTTCTTGTCTTGCTCATCCATCTAAATAATCACACATCCATCTAAATAATCACACATCCATCTAAATAATCACACATCCATCTAAATAATCACACATCCATCTAAATAATCACACATCCATCTAAATAATCACACATCCATCTAAATAAATAGCCAGCAAATATGTTTATATCCATAAAATGCATGCATAAAGTGCATCAAGGATGGTTTTATTTCTTCTGGAATAAAAGTTAGGAAACTTTTATTATTTCTCTTCAATTTTAAATCTTCATTCTATTCCACATTTTTCAACATTAATAATTTTTTTTATCTTTTTTACAAGAAAATCTCTCTTAATAGCAAATGTCCTTCGATTATTGTAGAAAGCCAATGTAAAAAAGCCCTGTCTGATGTTAAGCTCTGTTATTCTCAGTTTACAAAATTTTGTATCTTATCTCAGATGTTAGGTTCTAGAGACTTTTGGTTAGTCTTTAACAGTGTCATTAACTGAAGTAAGTCTAACATTTAATCTTTAATTCATGGGTCTAATTTTTTTACTTCTTCCCAAAATAAAGCAGAGTTGTTTGCAAAGAAATCTTACTTTAATTTGTCACTTAAATATAATGGGCATACTCTTCCTGACAGTTAAACAGGTTAACCTATTGTTAAACATTGAAATCACTCTGGCTGCCAATACTAAAATTTATTCTCAACTAAACACTTCTACAGTTTGTGCTCCAGACAAGATTTCCATCAGTCTTAAAAAAGTGTTCTGTAGAACTCTCTTCAATTTTTGCTAAACTTTTAAAAAGTGCTGAATAAGTTTGTATACTGCAAAAAAAATATTGCAATATTGTTAGCATTCCTATATTAACGAGTAACAACCCTCTTACTATCACACAAAGTCTAAAAGCACATTGTAAATGTAACTAGACCTGCCACTCTCCTGAAATGAAGGTTGCATTTCTTTTTTTCTTTTTTTCTACAAATACGATCATGGTTAATGCTCAAACGAGCTATCATCTCTATAACGATAAACCAAAACTCATTTTTGCTTGGCTATTTATTCAACAAGTTGCATCCTTTTATTGTATTTGTCCCTTCATGCTATAAAAACTTTTATTAATCTAGTTTTTTCTTTGAACATCAAAAAATCTTTTAACTTTTACCCATCTTCATGTTTTCCTTTTTTATACAACTTACACATTTTTAAGTCTTCAGTTATACATTCTCTAGTATTTTAACTTATTCTCTATTTTAAAGTAACTCATAACTTTATAGTATGTTAATTATGAAGCAACAACATTTGTATTTAGTGTTGGAATAATTGGAAGTAAATAGAACTTAAAGTATAAATTTATGTATTTGATAAAAAGTAATTTGATGCTTACATTTAAGCATAAATTGCAATATAGATTAAGATAGGGTAATTCCAACCCCTAGTTTAAAAAAAAGTATACAAACAGCAATATAGAATGAAAAACATTTTTTAAACAAACTCCTTTTATTTACATAAATAAACATAAACATAGTTTAAAAATTAAAATTATAACAACAAACATTAAAATTTTTATTTTTTTTAAATTCAAAATTTACGAAATGGGGCAATTCCCCTATTTTGAAACATTTTTAAAAATAGATTAGGAAATTAAAATATGTACATTAAAACATTAAAATTAAAAAAAAAAACATAAAAAAAAAGATTTACATGCATAAACAGTCAGAAAATAATTTTCATTTGATAAAAAAATTATGCTCTTAGTAAAAAAAAATAATAATAAATTAACGCGGAATGCATTTTCTACAATAGAAATCCGACTGTCAATTTCTTCAGCTGTAAGTTGGGAGCATTTTAGACAACACACACACTTGTGGGTCATCAACGTTAATGCCACACTTAATGCATAAAATGGCTTTATCGCCAATATGTTCAGCAACACCTGTTTTACCTTCAACCAACTTCTTTCCTTTCCCCTTTCCTTTAGAAGGCCTTTCCTTTTTATTATTTCTTTTACTAAATACAAATGTTGCATCTGGGGGGGGGGGTCGAATTTCCCAGAGTTATCATTTCAATTTTAATTTATTTATACAAATAAAACACTTAACTGAACCTAAATACAGTTGTTCATTAAAATAAAAATACACATTCAACACATATATAACTATAATAAATGCAATACATCAGTAAATATTTTAATTTTTTTTTCTAAAAGTGTAAATATGGTACTTACATTGCAGATGAATTCTGATTTCCAAATAAAAGTCTTGTAAAAAAGTTTCTATAACATATGAACAAAGGAAGTATACATATTAAGAGTAACAGGAAGTTGGCAATGTACACATTAAAAGTAACAGGAAGTTGTCAATGTATAACAGGAAGAGAATGTCTTTCTAATTTATAGCTCATTTTTATTATGGTCCAAAACCCTGCTAAATCTTATAATTTTGCTGGGGAATATGTAACTACTTCCACATTCTATAATATAATAATTAAAATATGTAACTAGTTTTTTTACAGATTTATGCAATCAAATCAAAAAACACTCTGCATTTTCTCAAACAAACATGTATTATAAACGCTGTGAAATCGTGCTTACCCTATCACTTGAATGATAGCAGTGATGTTTTGCTAAGCAAAGATTAGTAGACTTATTCAGCAAGTCAGAGTTCCGCTTATGACCAGAATTAATTCTAAGGTATTTTATCTTAAACTGCGCAACTTGCTCATCAATTAAAAGAGGGCGTCTAACTTGCTTAAATTTTGCCTTCAACAAATAAACAAGAAGTTCCACGAAAAATAGAGTAAAAGAAAAACTTTAGCTATATAACTTTGTAACACCATTGATATTATTTTATAATTTTCTAACACTATTGATATTATTAGTGTTAAATATACAGTTAAATACTCACTCCCATTGCAGTGATGAGGTTTTAGAGAAGAATACCTTTTTTAAAAAAACTTATTTGCTATTTCATAGAACTTACTTGTACTTGAAAATCTATAAAGCATTTATTTTGGTGAAAAGCAATAACATTTTATTTCAATTTTTTATAATTATTGAAGAGATAGCTATATGTTAAGAAATATAAAATATCGACATTTACTGTATAATTTGTGTTTTGGTCTGCCCTTTTTTTGTGTTTTGATCTGCACATATATATATATATATATATATATATATATATATATATATATATATATATATATATATATATATATATATATATATATATATATATATATATATATATATATATATATATATATATATATATATATATATATATATAATATAGAATATATCGAGTTCAATGTAATAAAATAATACTAGTTTTAAAAATATATATTAGAATGGCTCTGAAAACAACATTTTTTGAAATTTTTTATGAATATGTATTAGGGGGGCTTTTAAAACAACATTTTTTGTAATATATATATATAACAAAAACATTTTTTATATTATATTGTTATATATATATACATATATATATATATATATATATATATATATATATATATATATATATATATATATATATATATATATCTGTGTGTGTTTAAATATACGTGTTTGTATATGAGTATGTAATTTTTAGTTGCCCGAAGTTCTGCATAATAAATTATTGAAAACGAGACCGCTGATTGCTTGTTTTCTCAGTATGTTGGCAATGTTTATCGGTTTTTCAATCATGTTTTGTTTAGCTGCTTGGGAAGAAGAGTTGGAAAATAGTTTTTAATCGATGAATATTTCTACTTTATATTAAAGAAAACGTTTTTGACAATATACAATATTTTATATATTTTTTATTAAATTTTTTTTTTAAAATTAATATTTTCAATAGTTTTGTGATATACAAAAAAAAAGATAAATAGAGGAAAATTTAAAAACAAATAAGACAGACAATGCAACAAATAAGACAAACAATGCACCTAAAACAGTACTTAACAATAGTAATAAAAAATAAATTGTTTTATAAACACTAATATGAACGAAGATATATAACAAATATATACTTATAATTAAAGCTAGTTTTGTTCTGCTTAAACTCCTGGTATTGATATCTGATATTGATCTGGTATTGATATCTGGGGTGTAGTTTTAATGGAGGCGCACGAACAATGTTTTAGGTTGGCTCGGTTCTAAATATAAAGTTTATGGAGAAAATTGCTTTAACATATTCTAAATGATCAATTGAAACCCATCAAATTAACTAATGCAACTTTTCAAAGCACCACCTTTTTTTTGGTCCGCTTAAAAAAAGTTGTCCGACAGCGGTTATTGTTGCACCAATAAATTAAAAGCTCGTGAAACGCTCTTGTTAACACTTATATAAAATGATATATACTATGGCCTTCTATAATAACAGGCCTTGACATAGCGCAAAACAACGTAAAAACTATAAGCCAACTAAGCTTGTTACTTATGTTTTTATATAAGATCGGGTCTATGTTTTTTTCAATAGAAAACCCTAATAATGACAAAATTATAAAAGTAAAATTAAATGTTGTTTAAAAATTTTAAAAATCTTCATATTTCAAATGTCAAGAAGAATATTGATGTAATAATAGATTATGTTAATATTATACACAAAAAAAAACATAACAATGTATACAACTATATATAAGAAGTATAAGTGTATTATTTTAAAATCTTTTTTATTGCTTTCAAAACGTTCAAATATGTAAGCAGTTAAACGTAATTATTGAAAATCATCAACAAAAAACTAAATCAGTTCACGTTACAAAAAAATAGGTGTATTCTCCATAGGGTAAGTATTTACAAATTCGAATACCAGAAAGACAAAAGCTACGGAAAAAAAACAACAAGAAAATTAAGAAATTACATAAACTATGATTTTAGTTTTAGATTCTCTACTTATTTTAGTTTTAGATTATCTACGTATTTGCTATAAACTGAAATTAAGTTTACGCAAAATGTCATGCATGAAGGCCCAGTAGTATGTAGAAAAAAAAGTAACAAAAATTAGACCACTAGACAAAAATATCAATAGAAATTTCAAGTGAGCTAATATTCTCCATATTCGCTAAAACAAATGCTTCTATCATAGGTTATTGTTTATTTTGCAAATAGATGTATACTATTGCAACTAAACTTGATTAATTGAGCTTTTAATTGATTCTCATGATTTCTAAAGTTCTGTTAACTGAACTTATAAGCTTTTTTCATCAGTTTTTCTTGATACTTTTTGTACTATTCTCAATCAAACTTATATTCATCGATAAATTCTAAGTTTCATATTATAAAATTTCAGCATTCAAAAAATATTACCATATAAAGTTTAAACCCCCTCAATTTTAAAGGACTACAAATTTTTTATGGTCATAATTTTTTAACAATGAAAGATTATACTATGAAACTTAAATTTATCAATGAATTTAAGTCTAATTAAAAATATTACAAAATATATTTTATCAACTTGTTTCTTCCACGTTTGGGGCATGAGAGGGACAAAACCTCCTGGGGGTTTTGTTCCTAGGCTCTTTTCATCGCAATATTTTGCAAGACATCTTTATTTATAATGAATTAATATTTTGAAAGATATTTTTAAAAATTTATTAGATCTAGAAAATCGATCCCAAAGAAATAATTTGCTAATTGACAGTGTTAGAGAATTATCGGGTGAATTTTTGGAAGGTTGTTAAAAAATTGATAAAAACATATTTACTGAAAAGCTCCAAACTAATAAAGAAATGTTAATAAATAAACTGTTTTTATTGGCTGCTCAAGACAGGGCCAACGGTGCCATTTTTGGCGTTAGAAATAGCTAACTTCCAGACATTGGGCAAATTCAAAACATTTATATGTTTATACTTATGTCAAGTAAAGATGCTTTTGCAAAAAATTGCGATGATTGGAGTCTAGGAACAAAAAAACCCCATAGCTTGTGCCCCCCTGCCCCAAACGTGAGAGCAACCAGTTGATAAAATATTTAATGTACTATTCTTAACTAGACTTAAATGCATCGATAATTTTTAAGTTTCATAGTATAATCTATTAGCGTTCAAATATATGACCATATAAAATTTGAAACCCCTTCAAATTAAGGGGGATTAAAACTTTATATTGTCATAATTTTTGAACGCTAAAATATTTTACTATGAAATTTAAATTATTATTAGTCTAGTTAAGAATAGTACAAAAAATATTTTATCAATTGGTTGATTTCACGCTTGGGGCTGAGGGGCACAAATTTTTTAACTTTTTTGTTCCCAGGCTCCAATAATCGCAATATTTTGCAAAGCATCCTTATTTGACATAAGTATAAACAAATAAATGTTTGGAGTTTGCCCAATGTCTGGAAGTTAGCTATTTTTTAACGCCAAAAAACGGCACCGTCGGCCCTGCAAGAAAAAAAAAAACTTTTTAATTTTAATTTTTGTTTTAAAATAATTACTTTCGACACGTGGTGTGAATAGAAATATCAACTGTTTTAGATGTTTGCCCCTATTCCACCTCTGATAAGGGTATAATAGAGACACTGTTGAAGTTTTTAAAAAAATGGGTAAGTACCTAAAGTGCACTGGTAACATTCAACATTAACCAACAATTAGACAAAACCTTCATTGACTATAAAATAACAAATCGTTATTAAAGTTTTTATTACATCAATTAAAAGGTTCTGAACATCAAAATTACTGATTATGATTATGTAAAACATAAATGATGCCGAAATGAATACTAATTAACAACAACAATTTTTATTTAGTTTTTATTACATTAGGCACTGTTTAATGAATACATTGCTATTTAAAATGACACTCAAATAAAAATTAAGTGCAGTATATTCTTAATACAAAAAAAAGCTGGTACGGGTACACTGTTTATTGTATTAACAAAATGGGAGTTGTCACCATTTCCTAGAGACTATGTTGAATTTCAAAATTTCTCTACGTTCATGAGTTGATTGATTGGTGCATCTAATTATTTGAGAATATCTGAACAGTGATTTATCATTTGATACCCATTTCCGTATTTTGTTGGACGTAGAAATGTTTCAAGACTTAATTAACTTAGCCAAAATACAATTTTCATAATGTTTTTGTAACACCTCATAGTGAACTTGTTACTAAAGAGTTGCGATGTTGTGAAGAGGGAATTGAGGGGGTCTTAAGCGGTCAAAAAATGCGCTACGTAATTTATTGACGACCCCTAAAGTGCTTTTGTCTTCGCCAAAAAAAATTTCATATTTTTTCATACTTTACTAAACCTTTTAGTGCTTATTTTTTTAACATTGCTGTCAAACAGCACCTATTTAACTTAAGTGACGTCAACATACTCTCCTATTTTTAAAGATCAAATTAATAATAACTAAAACAAACTTATCCCTTTTGGATGACCACAAACGATGATTATATAGCAGTACAAATAGTTAGGTACAAGGCTTCGTTTTTTACGTACAAGGCTAAGTATTTGCTTTATTTCTACTTATGAATTTTTAATGTCACGTTAAGCTCACGTGAAAGTTATTGCAAAGTTGCAAATGAAAGGGGCTTGATGATAAGTCTGCAGTCTTCTACTTGCTCTTGTAATTATTCAATTTTTATCTTATTTATAAATGTATACATGAATTAAAGTTAATTATATGTAAAATATGTAGCGACGAAATAAATTATAAAAAATATATATATGTACTAGTTACTGCAGTAGATAATATCACAATCAAAATGTTGCCAACTATATGGGATTGAGTCATACGATACCTGTAGACATCCAAAAAACTTTTCTGGTTTATTTTTTATGTTGTTGTTGTTTTTTGTTTTGTTTCTTGTTAACATTTGTTTGTCGCTGTACAATTATATTGTGAAAATAATAATAAAAAATAGTAATAAGAACAATTATTTTTTAATTACAAATTTATGATAAGAGCATTGGCACGTTTTAACAAGAAATTGTAAAAAAGTTGAAAAATTGGTAAAAATATTGGAACTAATATTTTTTGTAATTTTTATAATGTTTGCAACATTTAAATATAATTTATGTTTACAAAAATTATTAGTTTAGCATAATACTTTATAATTTTCTAACATTTTTTCTACCAATGTTCTCTTACATGGGGAGCACAGCAAGAGTAGCCAGGGTCGGATTTTTCTAGACCGAGGCAAGTTTAGGGACCCTTAAATTTTTTCGTCATAAATTGTGGTTAGTCCTATAAAAACTTATAATAATACCTACATATGTCTATGAATATTTATATAATTTTTGGTAGAAGAAATTAGGGTTTTCAAAAAAAAAAAAAAATTTCTTGTATTTTATTTAAAAACTTATTAGTTAAACAAAAACCATTAAACAAGTGAATATTTGCTCTAAAAAACTAATATTTTTTACAATTTTATTTCTGCACTTTTCTGTTAAGAAGTCATCAATCAAATAATCTTTGTCACATATTTTTAATATATCGACTGAATAATATAGCAAAACTAATTAAAGTGTCATGTGTCATTGTTGATCTTAAATAGTTCTTAACTAATTTTAGTTGGGAAAATTTTATTCGATGTCTTCTTTGGGTATAGTCAACAATCAAGTTGACTATACCCAAAAAAGAAAAAACAAAAAAGATTAAATAAATGACGAAACGTAATTTGAATTGCAGGGTGACCTTTTTTTACAATCGATAGGAGTTATACATGTTTTCAATTTTTTCTAATAAAAGTTCATCAATTTGTGATTTTTCAAATTTTTTTTTCAAAAAGTCAAAAATTTATAACCCTAATGAACATATCAACAGTCGCAGATATTTTATTTGAGCGAGGACTTCATTCACTTTTTATTATTTTATTTTTAGAAACGATGATTGTTAATTAAGTAATGCCTAATTTCTTTAAACTTTCCACAAATAAATTGTAGATTGAATACTCCAAATGCTTTTTGCATTAAACATTGAATTTTAGTCAAATAAATGCATAAAAATCATTAAATATACTAAATAATGTTTTGCAATAATATTTGAAATAATATTAGTAATATTAGTCAATAATTGTTGAAATTTTAGTCAAGGAGTTCTTCAAAAATTGAAGTACTCCTCAGTTGAGCTTCAATCTAAGTTATTTTCACCATTTAACTTGACTGAATGATACTTGTTTCCTACATTCAAAAATAATTTGCTTTTTCATTCGCCTAAACAATTTTTAAAAATAATGCTACATCGTTTTTGCCCCGAGGTATTCAATTATTTTTTATTACGATGACAGAACTGGCTCGAGTACTCCATCTTGTCTTTGATAAAGATTTTATCAATTTTTCAGATATTTTTTGTTAAAAAAAAATCTACTGTAAATCTGTAAATCTGCTGCACAATTCCAAAATAATTTATAGAAAACTACTTAGATTCTACTATAGATTCTACTGAAAACTAATAGATTCTATGCCAGCATCAGCTCCACACAATCCAATTAAGCTTAGCAAATTTCACATGGTAAAAACGAGCTGTTTTTTAAATAACTTACTGCATCTCTTTGTACTTTATACAGAAATTGATAAATAGTTAAAACTAAAATATTTTTCTAATTATTTGAAAAAAATTCTACAATCTTACATTATAAATTGTAAAAATCACATTTATAAAACTTAGATTTAAATATTTAGGGCCCCTAAATTTGCAAGGCCCCAGGCTACAGCCTAGTTACCCTAAATCCGGCCCTGAGGATAGCATTGAAACATCGCATGTTAACATTAATACAAAAAGAGAAATTTCATGGTAGTTAACTGCTTATTCAAGGAAAAATAAAACCAAAATTTTAAATTCAACAACATATTATATAAACTTAACAAGAAAATGTAAACTTGAAAAGAAAACAACACATGCAAATAGTTATTTTGAACTGAATAATCAATGTTGTATTGTTCCAATAGAATTATCAATCAGCAATAGAAAAGTCAATCCCTGAACTTATATATTAACTTATATATATAAATATTACCGTAGTGTTTATATAAGTATATATATAATTTACAGAAAAGATATTTAAAATTCCGTACTAATGTTTCCCAATTTAAATGTACCAATCTTCACCCTTAACCAGTGAGTGCCTCAAAGTGAAGTATTTATTTATGTAACAAAAATCTGTTCATGTTTTAATTTTGCTTTGGCAAATTTAGGTTTAATCTTAACTAAGTTAACTAAAACATTTTTAAACGTTCAAAAAAAAATACCATTCTTAGCAGAATATGAAGAAAAAAATCAGCATAACAGCAAAATAAACAACAGATAAATTTATAGATATAAAAAACTTTAAACGTAACTACATTTTCTGTGGAAGAAGTGATTACAAACAACATTTGAAATTTAAAACAGCATTTAAAAGTTGAAATTTACTTAAAATGGCTCAATTGCTTGTGTACCAATGCTCACCCTGTACCAATGCTTCCTTCTCTCTCCTAAACAAGGGTAACTGAAAAATATCACAAAGATCTTGTTATCAGAACTTTAAATAAGCCGTTCTATAAAATGAATCAATAAACTTCTTACAATGATGAAAGAAAATAAATATTTTTAAAGTATATAGACAAATATTACAAACAAGATAAACTTAATATAGAAAAATAAAATAAATATAAATAAAAATAAAACTTAATATAGACAGAAAAATAAATTATTAATATAACAGAAACTTATCAATTTCAAAATGTTACATGGAAAGAATAAAACTTTAAGGTTTAGCTTTAAAACAGGGAAAAAAAAGGCAAATCAAAATTTTCCAAAATAACTTTATTTCAAATACACAAAATACACCAAAAAAAAATATATTTGAAACTGAAGTCTTTTTGGGTTCCAGGGCTATTTTAAATCAGGAGGTCTTTTTCCATGCCATTAATTAAAAATTTTATTTGCAGAGTTTTTTTTATTTTGAAAAACTGTAACTCCCTTAGCCCCCTTTAACCTAAAATTGCTAGACGACCATTGTTTTTTAAATTGCTAGGATAAAAATTAATGCTAATTGTTTTTTTGATAAAAACTAAGTAGAAAAAATGCACAAATGATAATTATAATTTAATTATATTGTTAAACGGGTTAGTAACGTTCATTCATTGCAAAAACCTCACAAATGGGAAAAATTTTTAGGAGATTTAATAAATAAAAATTAAATAAATTAAAATAAAAAAAAGTTTAGGATATTAAAAAAAAATAAAAAAAAATAAATAGATAAAAAATTGAACGAGAAAAAATTTTAACATACTTCTTTTAACATACTTCTTTTGTGATCCTTGAGATTCTTCCAAAAGCTAGCTAATGAAAGAATATTTGACATTTATTGTGCGCGGTAACAGGTATGTAGTGCCATGAATATAAGATTAGATACCATAAATCTTACTTTGAATTAATTGGGTTACTTTGAATAGCGGGGTGAACTTTAAATACAAATCCTTTTTTTTTCAAGTTGTAATTATGGCAAGAATTTATATGAAACTGTTTAAATCTCAAACATCAAAGTGTTAAAAATAGTTTATATTTTGATAATTTGAAGTTTTTGTTTATTGGTTGTTATTGTTCCCCAAAAATTGAATTAAATAATTCGGGTAATTTTCTCAAAAAAATTAGTCAGAATATTTTGTACACTGCCTCATCAAGTGTGGCAGCATTAAAAGTATTCTCATAGGACTTTTTGTTATTTTATATACAGAGAGACGATTTTTGTATAGAATTAGTGAGATTAGAAGAAAGCTATAAAATAATATGTTTTGTTTATTCAATTCATGAACGCAACGATCCAGCAAGCTATTTCGGCAATTATGCCACCGGTATTCAATGGCAACCATCAGCGGTTTGTCCGCCAACTATGAACATACGTAACTGCGATGGACGTACCCGAATCCAAAAGGAAAACAATAATATTAACATGTTTGCCACCACAGATTTATTCTGCACTGGAAGATTTATGCTTGCCTGCATACCCAGAAGATGACTCAGTTACTTACGAAGACATCGAGGAAAACATCATGAAGCTTTTTAAACCGAAGTCATCGTTAATACTACGCTTTGAGTTTGCAACTATAAAAAAAGCGACGAATTGCAAGAGCTGCTGAAGGATGCAAATTCACGGATAGAGATGATCGAATGCGCGACCAGTTCATCACGGGTTTTAACGATGGTGTTACAATCAAACGGTTAATACTGGAATCTGAAGAACTAACGTTTGCAAAGGCTATGGAAATTGCTTTTACCCTTGAACTAGTAACCCAGGAAGTGAGACAATTAGATGGTTCCGATAATGTAGTGATTGCGGCAACATCGTTACTTCCGCGGACATCTAGTGTGTCCGACACAAACAAAGTTGCATGTTTCAATTGTGAGAAACTTGGAGATTTTGCACGGAACTGTGAAGCAAAATGCAAGACAAGTTCACACGATCATCAAGTTAAAAACTGCTTCAAACGATTGCAAAGTTTAAAAGGAAAAGGTAGAATTTGGAAATAATGGCATCCAGTATTTTTCCCAGAAATGACGTTGCCATCATTAAAAGTGAAAATAAATGGAATGCTCCGAACAGCATTAATTGATTATGGATGCTCCATCATTGTGATTCATGCTAACTCCACGCATGGTCTTGTTTTAAAAAGTCAAAAACTTATCATAACTTTGGGAGGAGCTGTGCATGTGTTGGGTAAAACGGTAATCAAATTGGAAATTGATAGAATGCACCGGATTGTTAATTCTCTGGTTGTGAAAAAAAAAACCATTCGGGTTTGGTATAATCAAGGTAATGGTATAGTTGAATGCATACACAGGACAATAAAAAGAACAGTTGCTCGCTCACATTGTTCAATCGCTCTGGCAGTCTTGCTGTACAACGAGACAATATCATCCAACATCCAATTGTACTGAAAGTCCATCCGAGCAGTTCAAGAAAAAACCAATTTGTTTCATCCCAGGTATCGATACTCGGAGAAAAACAGACGAAAAAGGCGAAAGTACGAAATTCAAAGAGGGAGACAAGGTGTGGGTAAAGTCAACTCAAGAAACAAAATGTGACCAACCGTGGATACCAGGTGTAGTGCAAAAGCAAAGTACTTTATCGTTTGACGTCGAATATGCAAATCGGGTATATCCGCGTCATATTTCACACCTGCGTCGCCGTACAGACCGACAGAGTTCAAATGAATCAGTCAACGATGTTTTTTACAGACTAAAAGATAAAACCGATTACGCTAAAGGAAGATATCACGATGATGTTACTCAAATTAAAAATGATTTTTAAGAACATGTGCTGCAAGTAACTCGCTCCGGACGAACAGTATAACCCTCACAAAGATTAGACTAATGAGTTAATTCACCAAGCGTATTTTCTTTTTTTATGTTAATGAATTATACATGTTAAAAATCACGTAGATACGTGTTGAAAATCATGCTAATTTCAATTGTAATTAAAAGTATTCTCATACTTTTTGTTTTTTTATATATTATAGAGACGATTTTTGTATAGAATTAGTGAGGTTAGAAGAAAGTTATTAAATAATATATATATATATATATATATATATATATATATATATATATATATATATATATTTATATTAAATAATATTATATAATATATATATATATATATATATATATATATATATATATATATATATATATATATATATATATATATATATATATATTTATATTAAATAATATTATATAATATATATATATATATATATATATATATATATATATATATATATATATATATATATATATATATATATATATATATATATATATATATATATATATATATATATATATATATATATACATTGTGTGTGTGTATATACTGTTTTTGCAGAACACTAATAAACTTTAAACCTTGTATAAAAAATATTTATGTGTATATTCAATATTACTTTGGCATATAAAATTCGCCGAATGGTCACACACGAGCAGTGAACGCCTGAGGGAAGAAATGAAGTACATTAGAATAAAGGAGAATTATTTATTAGACAAAGCATATTTTGACAGTTGTCAAGACAAAAATAAAGATTAATAGAGGAATATTTAAAAATAAATAAGACAAGCTATACAACCAAAACAGTATTTAACCATAATAACAATAAAAAAAAAATTTTTAAAAAATAAAAACAAATAATAATAAAAAAAAAAAAATATATATATATATATATATATATATATATATATATATATATATATATATAAATAAAAAATAAAAAAAATTGTTTTATAAATACCAATATGAACTAAAGTATACAAGAAATACATAACCAGTCAACAATTTGTAAAACAAAAAACCATTCAACAAATTAAAAATATGCTAACAACAATGAAAGGACTAATAATGGAAAAAAATACATTAATGCTAATGTGTAAACATAATTAGTGTAGTGATAAGTAATAAACATCTCCTCAGAGTCGCGTCTATTATTACTGGCGTTTCGATGAGGATCAGCATTTATAACTAGTTTATCCCGTCAGACAAACGTCATCGCCACTTATGCTTTACCCCGCGACTTACGCCTATTCCATACTGCAGTAAAAAAGGACTCACTACAAATAGCCAAAACCCAACCAACCCCAAATTTGTAAAGCACCAATTTTTTTTTTTTTTTTTTTTTTTTTTTTGATGATATGATATAAAAAGTATAGATTTACTGAACAAACAAAAATTAAAACAACTAAATAAAACACTTACCGTACCACCAAAAGAAAACATGATAACAAAATAAATTAAAATTCTAATAGAAACATAAAAATATTAATCAATTTATTTTAAGAAATAAAACCAAATAGATATTATTAGCATAAACAAGCCCATAATAATCAGAAAGCAGTATACCTCATTAAAAAATTTTTTTAATAAACAAAACAATACCCTTAAATAAACTCTAACGCTGTCATAGATACCTCATTCGAAATATGATAACCAATCAAAAGTGTAGGAAAATGAGTAACCCACGAAACCCAAAATCATAATAATAACAGAATAATATATGATAGCGAAAAAGAACGTTGCACAAAAACCTTAAAAATGTAAGCGACATATATGTAAACATTAAATGAAGGATATAAAAATATTCTCTGAATAATAATAAAGATGAAAATTGTGCATGTGAAAATTAAAACAAAACAAAAATGAATGCAAGATAATATAACATGAAAGTTTCTGTAAACAGTAATAATATGAAAATCAGGAGATAAGTAATATATTAATAAATATAGCAATAAGACTAAATAAATATTGTAATAAAACCAGATAATTTGAAGCCAAATGAGTGGTTAAAAAATTAGTTGTGGGTAATATAACAATGATATAAATCGTGATATAAAAACGATGTAGAAAGCGGGAAAAAAAATTGTTAAGAAATGAAGTTTTCTCCACGGTCCAAACTAAATGAAACTTTGAGACCATATCTAAATCGAAATTTCCGAAAAGTAAAGTTTTCTCTACGGTCCGAACTAAAAGAAACTTTGAGACCATATCAAAATCGAAATTTCCGAAAAATAAAGTTTTCTCTACGGTCCGAATTAAATGTAACTTTGAGACCATAACAAAATAACAAGGAAAAACATACTTCATAAAAACAAGTCGAAAGCCGCTAGTTTATAAGAATCGCTCTGATGCTTATATGTATATGCATATAAATCCTTTAATGAAAAATTCAATCACACATGATAAACACATATAGATAACATACAAATCTGTATCTACATTTCAACAACATATCTATTA
This sequence comes from Hydra vulgaris, assembly GCF_022113875.1. Taxonomy (NCBI): domain Eukaryota; kingdom Metazoa; phylum Cnidaria; class Hydrozoa; order Anthoathecata; family Hydridae; genus Hydra; species Hydra vulgaris. The sequence goes on from NC_061162.1 coordinate 3,460,993, forward strand.
AAAGAAAATATTATCTAAATAAGGATGAGTTCAAACAAAGATAGTTTATCTATGAAAGAACAAAAAGCATACAAAAGATGTAAACAGACTATATGTGCATAAGGATGTATAGGTGTAATGTGTAAGTCTTTGCTGTTTATGTCGTTCAGTAGAGTCTTGCATTGTTAGTAACCAGCGTAAAAGATTTGTCTCTGAACTAAACCAAGCTAGCCCAGCCATACTCCAGAAAACCATGATGGATTAAACACCTATGCATGGATTTATAACTGACTTATGACTAAAAAGCTAGCCCAGGCATCTTCCGCAGACAAAAATCCTCTTTCGCGGTGACAGTAATTGCGATTAGGAAAATAGTCGTGCTCGATGACCGTAACACTAATCCTTACGGGTTAGGCCCAATATTATTTAAAAACTTTGGCATATAAAATTCGCCGAATGGTCACACACGAGCAGTGAACGCCTGAGGGAAGAAATGAAGTACATTAGAATAAAGGAGAATTATTTATTAGACAAAGCATATTTTGACAGTTTTCAAGACAAAAATAAAGATATATAAGATATAAGTACTATTCCACTTTTATATGAAAAAAAAAATGATACAATGCAGTATATAAATTATACTGAGTGCCAATTTTAAGATAACAATAAACATTATTAGATAAAAACATTAATAGATGTTCATTGGGTGCAAGTTGCCACTTTGTATAATAAAGTTTAAAAACTTAATTCAAAAATATTTGAAAGTCCAAAGTTTTTACAAATATGCAACATGTTATGTTAACGTCAATTGTGTTTAGTTGTAACGTCAAACGTTAAGCATGTTTAGTGCTTCTGGTCAAGTTTTCTCTGTTTATGTTTATTAAGCTGACCATTTATGCACAAGAAAAACCGAAGTGAACCACCTAATGGTATACAATCAAACATACAATTAAAGTCAGGACGGTTTGATTCTATTTACTTTTTTGACTGTTTTGTTATTGTTTTTTGTCAAAAATATTATTGTAGGAACTAGGAATGTTTAGTTATAATCGAAGTAATTTTTACAGTAAAAAAGTACTTGAATTTACTAAAGAAAATAGTATTTTGTTGAGAAAACAGTATCTTGTTCTATAACTGGTAACTCTACCCATTTATTGCAATCTCTTGATGTTGCATTTGATTGATCTAATAAAATATATTGTAAGAAAATACTTGATCAATTGAAAACCTTTTGTTTAAAAAATGCACAGACCATTACAAAAAATAAGTCTTCTTTCTTCTTTATTTACTTATAATCATTATATTTGTCAAATAAAAAGATAATCAACAACTTAGTAGCTTAGCGGTTTTGAAAGAAATATGGGATTTACCCATTAGATATAAGAATCATTTTGAATCGTGGGTCAGACAGTTGTAACTTTAGTGCGCCGAGCAGTAATTAAGGTGGTACTACCATATTAAAAACATCAAAAGAAAAAAAAAATTTTTTTTCAACTTTAACAGTTTGAACATCCTGAATCACGAGTATAATTTTTTTTTCCATTTAAAAATCAATATAAAGTACTTAAATTAGTATTTAAAGGCAACTAGGTAATTTTCGAATCCCTAGCAACGGCCTTAGCAAGCATGTTTGTTTATATGTTTGCTCTATTTTCACAATTTTTTCGTTGGTGTTGTAAAAAGGTTATTTTGACACAGAACAAAATATTGAAGGTGGTTAATCATATTTTTGTGGCCAGTTCGGATATTTTTTAATTAGAAATTTTTTTAGTTAAAGACTTTTTTTATTTTAAAAGCTGTTTTACTTAGAATAATATTTTTCAAACATTTTTAAACTAGAACATTGATATCTCAGAAACTGTTAACTCTTTTTCTTTGAAATTTTCACAGTTTGTTCATTGATGTTGTAGAAAGGGCTGGTAGTAGAATAAACAAAAAATACTTTTTATTTCGACCAGAATTTAAAATTTTACATACCCCGCAAACCATTTTTTATGATATTTACAGGTTAATATCTGCCATTTGACTTTGGCTCTGTATATTTAAAAAATTCTACTAGGGGCCCTCCGCCAACCATTTAGCTATATGTTTGTAAAATTTAAAGCTTTTATCTCAAATATTACTCAAGCTATTCATGTTCTTGTAACGGCATGTTTTTTGCTGACTTTTTTTGTGACAAAAAAAATGTAGGGTAGTACCACCTTAATGTACTTTAACAATTTTTTTATGTTGATGTCAAGGAAAAAGCAGTTTCAAAGGGAAAAAAAAATTACTTTTGACCTTGTTAAAAATATTTTTATTTGAGGATTTTTTGGCAAAATGTAAAGATGTTCCACTTGCATAGTGTGTAAGTGAAACTGATGTAAATGAGACTTTTTTTATGCTAGTCCACTTAAAAAATACCCATTTAAATAAAATAAAATACTAAATGGATGTTTGTTATGAAATAATGTTAAATTATTTTAGCAATACACAGCAAAATCCGAGATTCTTGTTTTAAGCAAAAAAAGTCTTAAAACAAGAAAAAAACTTGTCCGCCACGTAAAAATATTTTTTCTTGTTTTAAGAATTTTTATTCTTAATATAAGAATTTTTTCTTGTTTTAAGAACTTTTATTCTTAATATAAGAATTTTTTTCTTGTTTTAAGAATTTTTATTCTTAATATAAGAATTTTTTTTCTTAATATAAGAATTTTTTTTCTTGTTTTAAGAATTTTTTTTTTTAATATAAGATTTTTTTTTCTTGTTTTAAGAATTTTTTTTCTTAATATAAGAATTTCTTTTCTTTTTTTAAGAATTTTTATTCTTAATATAAGAATTTATTTTCTTGTTTTAAAAATTTTTTTTTCTTAATATAAGAACTTTTTTTCTTGTTTTAAGAATTTTTATTCTTAATATAAGAATTTTTTTCTTGTTTTAAGAATTTTTATTCTAAATATAAGAACTTTTTTTCTTGTTTTAAGAATTTTTATTCTTAAAACAAGAACTTTTTTTCTTGTTTCAAGAACTTATATTCTTAAAATTATGTATTTTTTTCTTGTTTCAAGAATTTATATTCCCTAAAAAAAATCATTTTTTACTTGTTTCAATGTTATTGTTATTTAAAATAAGATTCTATTTTTTTTTTTTTTCAATAATATTTTCCCTGAACTATAAAACAATATTACAAAAGTACTTTTTCTATGGAAAAAATGAAACATTATTTTGAAATTAGGATGATATATAATAAGAATATTCAACAAGCATTTATACATTTAAACATCAAATCTAATCGTTGAAATAACAAATTATTCTTTGGAATGTTTTATTATTGTTCATGCTTGCAGCGGCAATACTCCTCCTATGTCCAAAAAAAGTGTACTCCAATAAGTTCCATCACGAAGTGATGGAACTTATTGGAGTACACTTTTGAAATTTAACAATAATATCTTTTCATATCTTAAAATGTCGACAATTTATAACTCATTTTAGTTTTACTAATTTTGAAGGTTGTGTATGCATGCATACCTACCTGTATTTGGATGGCAGTGGGCGAGGAACTGTCATCTTGTGCATTCCATAATGCAAAAGTGTATCAATGTCTTCATTCTTGCTGAGTCAACTGTGACAGAAGACTTTAATACATGTGCCATGTCGCCAACAGTCTGAATTAAATAATAATAATAAAAAAAGCATACAACTTTAAAAAGCAGAGAAAACTTATAGAATAACCCATTAGAGGACATAGCAGTTTTGAAAATACCTTCTCATTTAAAAAAAGATTTGTGATTTTCAAACACTATTTCATTTTATCCAATAAATATATGAAATCACAAATAAATAAATAAAAATTTTACCAATAGCACATTAGGGACACATTGATATTTCTCTAAAAATGCTGCAACTCTATCAACTCTCTCAATTGGAAATTTATTTACCCAGGTTAATAAATTAAAATTCTATACTTAGTTCAATTAAAATGCACTAGAACTTTGTTCTGCAGAACAAAGTTCTAGTGCATTTTAATTGATCATGTTATAAAAATAAGGATAAAAAATGTAAAAAATTAAAATTAATTAATACTAAATTTACTAATTGAAAAGTATTGTTTTCTTTACTTACTTTACTTTGCATGTATTTGGAAACTTGCAATTGCTTAAAAGAAAACACACACATATATGTCATATATGTGTATGTATGCAACATAAACATGGATATTTAGAAATAGTACTAATACTAATCTTAAGTAAAAACCAATTGTATAATAATAGCAATAACAATATTAAAACAATTATAACGAGGTAACTAATGTTAACAATTATATTTATATTAATATAATAATAATAGTTTCAATAATATCGATAAATATTAAATTTATTTATATTATTAAACAACTATAATTTATTATATATTTATATTTATATATTTTTTTTATATATATATTTATATATATTTATATTTTTTTAAATATATATTTATATATATTTATATATTATATATTTATATATTTATTTATTATATATTTATATTTATAATAACTTTGATATTTATATTACATATAATCATACCAAGAGCAATAATAATGAGTTTTAGTAGTAAAGTTTAGTGATATAAAGTGAATATAAAAATAAATTATTCTATGAATAAAAAATGATAACTTATTTCATGATTTTATGCATTGGCTTGTGATGTGATTTGTTATGCTGTACTTAACTGAACAATGATTTAGAATATATAATTTAAGATTGCTAAAAGAGGAAGATAATTTTGAGAATTTTTTATAGAAGTAAAGAAATTACAAATTGGAAGAAGTAGGGTAACTTGTGTGTGATTTCAGACCAATAAACAATTTAATAGATGAACAAGAGCACACAATTTGACTTTAAATAGAAAGAAAAAAATATTAGAATTAGAGTGATATTCTTGAAAGTAAATTAATTTAAATATCTTGTTTATAGATTAGATATTCATAAAAAATTATTGGTTCATAAATTATAAGTATATATAATATATCATATTAGAGTGTTTGTAGTATGTTTGAGAAATAAAATTTATATTAATAGGTTTGTGGACTGATTTTTTTAAACTGATCCAATACTAGAATGCTATATATCATTGGAAAGCCCTCAAATACAGTATTTTAAAGGTGTAAAAATGATGAAAATTAGACAATTCTATAAAAAAATTATAACGTTTTTAGTAGCAATTTTTCAATATATGGATTTCTTGATAAAACTGTGGTCAAAAAAAAAATTTTTCCTACATAAATTATTATAACTTTGACAATTCTTTTTCAAATATCTATAACTTAGTACCAAAAGATAGATGTAAAAATGGGCTATAATTTCAAACTAGTTTCTAGGGCGCATGGAGGGATCCAGAGGGGGTGCTAATCAACCTACACCTCACAAAAATACAACTTTTTTAAATAGAGTGTTTTCTTTATAAAATTAGTAATACTTATATACAACAAGTTATTATTTATTTATTTCACATCACTAGCAAATACTACAGGTTTATCTTAAAGTTGGGTGTTGGGTTTTGGGAAAGGTTTAACACACCCTATCAAAATTTCATTCTTTTAATTATTACAATCTTTACTAAAATGATTAAATCCATTATAAAAAGCAAAAAAATATATTGCTTTGATGGAAGAGAGCGTATATGGCCCCCTCCCCTCTGCCATGAACCTAAAAAAAAAAATTGTATGAAAATTTCACAAAAAAATGTTAAAATGGTTTTTTTTAAAAACAGAGAGAAATTAGTATAACAAAATATTTTAACACATTACAAAATGCATCAGAGTAACCATTTTGTCATGAAAAAAGACCGATTACACACTCCAACTTAAAAAAAAATACACGAAAACAACAAGCCATTTGAAATGAAAAAGTTTAGTATAGTATGTATAAATTGCCTTTATGCACCCCCTTTCATAAAGGCAATTTATACACCTAGAGGTGTATAATTTGTCTTTATAAAAAGAGGAGCAAGCCATCCTCCTCTGTCAGAACCAAAAAAATTTTTAATTACAATTTAACAAAGATGTCTTTAAATGTTTTTTTAAAGAAAAAGAAATTAGAATAAAAAACTATTTTAACACATTACAAGATGCATCTGAGTATACATTATCATGTAAAGGAACAGATTAACCACTCCAACCTGAGAAAAAAACACACAAAAAAAAACAAGTTTTTTGAAATAAAAAATGTAATTATTTCTTGTCTGGGCTTTTAGTAAATAATTTAATTTTTAAATTACATTAACGAAACAAAATGAATAATTTTTAACAATAGACACCACGTAAAGGTAAGCAAGAGTCAACTATCGATTTGCAAGCCACAAAACTTGCGGTACCTACTTGCAAGCCACAAAACTTACTGTACCTTATTTGCAAGCAACAAAACTTGCGATACTTATTTTGCAAGTCACAAAATTTGCAGTACCTATTTGCAAGCCACAAAACTTCCAATACCTATTTGTAAGCTACAAAACTTGCTGTACTATATTTGCAAGCCACAAAACTTGTGGTACCTCTTTGCAAGCCACAAAACTTGCTATACCTTATTTGCAAGCAACAAAACTTGTGGTACTTATTTGGTAGTCAAAAAACTTGTTTTACTTATTTTCAAGCCACAAAACTTGCAAAACCTATTTGCAAGCCATAAAACTTCCAAAACCTATTTGCAAGCCATTAAACTTGTGGGAGTTATTTTGCTGGTTACAAAACTTGCTATACTGTGAGCATTTTTACATTAATTTCATATTCCAATTAAAAAAATTTAAACTTCCCTGATATAACAACAGCAACTAGTTTTTAATCTTTTGACAGTTCAATATCAGTTCCATCTTGTTTCCAATAAGAAATAGTGTAAATTCTGCCTTGTTATTTCTTGTTTACTTTTTTCAACTCTACTATCATAAATGGCAAAATGAAAACTTAAACAGAAAATTAACAATAAGAATATAAAAAAAATCTAATTACAAACAACAAACTAACACTTGGAATATTGCTACAAAGTTAAAGTAGTAAACAATAAATTAATAATAATTATTAATTTTTTATTAATTTGAAATTTATAATTCAAAATTATTAATATAAAACAATATTGATAGTATAAAAGATAAAATTGTTATTGAATATTATTAGTTAATAACAATTTTATCTTTTATACTATTAATATTGGTTTAACATTATTAAAACACTTTAAAAACATTAACTTAATGATTAAGTTTTTAAAGTATTTTAATAAAAAGTTATAACTGTTATTGACTATTAACATTAATTTATTGTATACTACTTTATTTTTGTATTTAATAATTAACATCTTTAGATAATGGAATATATAAATTGTATACTACTTTATCTTTTAATTATTGTTTACAATAGCCTATTAAACAGGCTATTGTGATCAATAATTAAATGGTTTTATTTTAAAATGATAATAAGATAATGATAATATATTTTAAAAACACTAACAAGGCTTTTGTTAGTAAAGTAAATAAGTGTAAAAATAAATAAGTGTAACATCACATAAAGTATGTGATCTTTACACTTATTTATGTATGCTGTTTTTATATAGTTGTCCACTGATACTTTGATCAAAGTATTCTCAATTGTAACTCAATTGAGTTAACAATTAATTCAAAAGCAACAGTTTTACTGAAGTTTTAGTTTTAACCCTCCCTGACTTGGATATACCAATCAAAACACCTCTCTAAAAGTTATATTCAAGCATGTTTAGTCTTAAATAATAATCTTTTGTGCTTCTATACATATAAATTGAACTAAGGAGATTTGGAAATTTTAATTCACGGATAGTTTTTATGTTCAAAACACTGAAGATAATTGATAAAAATATATGTAGTTGTTAGACGATGTCAGCGCAGATGGCTTTAAGAAATAGGATTATAAATGATCCAAATGAAGTTCTTCGAATACTTGATGAAATGGACGATGTTAGTGATTTGTCTTATGAGTCTTCAGAGTCTGATGACAACGAATTCCAAGAACTGATGCCTGATATTTTCTCAACAACAGCTCCATTGACAATTAAATTATCACCAAATCAGTCATCATCAGAAATAATTTCATCTTCATCATCTGAAAAATATGTTAGTTCCGAAGATGATTTAACAGAAAATATAGATGTCGACTTTTCTATTAATAATTCAGTAACTAATAATAATAAAGGACTCTTTACAATAGCATTTACTGATAGCAATGATACTGTAAATAATAAGAGAAAAATCCGTAAACAACCAACTTGTAAACGACTTCATACCATTAAGACCAAGAAGCTTACTATTAGTAAAGATAATAGAGAATGGAAAAAAATTAAAACTATTAGAACTATTACTCCATTTATGGTAACACCAGGACCAACATTTAGAAGATCTGCAATACCTAATTGCGATGGAAATATCAAACCAATCCATCTCTTTGAATTGTTCTTTGATAATGCTTTAGTGCAAAAACTTGTGACTGAAACAAATAACTACCATTCAAGAAGGTTACAATCTTCTCCTATAAAGCATAGAATGGTATGGGTTGATGTTACGTCAAATGATATCAAAGTATTTATAGCAATTTGTTTAGCCATGGGAATAATAAAACTTCCACGCATCCATGATTACTGGAGTAATGGAATAAAAGCTTGGGTAATGGCAGAGTCATCTACCGGGTACATATCAGAGTTCTTGATTTACACTGGAAAAGATATTGATGGACTAAAGCACCATGATCTTGCAGGAACTGTTGTCCGTCAACTAATCCAACATGTTTTAAAACAAGGATACAATCTGTATTTAGATAACTATTACACTAAAGTTGGTTTGCTTGAGAATCTTTACGAAAATAAGGTTTATGCAACAGGTACTTCACAAGTTGATTGCAGCCAATTTCCCAAGGAGATTATATCAAAAACAAAAATGAAGTTAAAACGCGGGTTTAGTGATTGGCAAATGTGCAGTTCAGTTTTGGCACAGGTCTGGATTGACAGCAAGCCTGTTCATATACTTTCAACAATACACTATCCAAATTATGATGAAAAAGTTGAAAACAGTACAATATATGTGAAGCAAAAAGGAAAAAAAGGGGCAGTTGGTAGAATAAATGTTCCATGCCCCCCTGCAATTAAAGATTACAATGCCAACATTAGTGGTATAGATTCAGCAGACCAAATCATGAAGTATTATAATTGTGGAAGACAATCAAGTAAATGGTATAGGCAAATCCTTTACCACCTATTAGAAATATGTGTTCATAATGCATTTGTATTTGAGTCTTGGTTTATTGAGCATCGTGCCCCCAGTCATCAAAGTTTTTTTGAAGAACTTATTGAACAATTAATAGGAAATACTAGATCTAAGAATAGTGGAAGACCTAGTAATTCAAATGAACCAATTACACTACGACATACAAATGTTGGAGTTCATAAACCTTTGGTAAACGATAAGCCAAGAGATTGCAAAAATTGTTCTGAAAATACTCGAAAAACTACTTTAGTTGGTCAGTCCCAGCGCCATTCAAAAGGAATTTGTAGATCACGTGTTTTTTGTTCATTTTGCAATGTCCATTTATGCCTTGATTCAGTCTCTAATTGTTGGAACATGTGGCATTCATAGTTTTATTTTTAAAATTATGTATCTATACATTCACTTGTGTTAACAAAATATAATAAATAAAATAGCTGAAAAATCTTGTATTTGCTTTACACAAAGGGTGGGTTTATTATTTTCTACTTATTTAAATAAGGAAAGTATCCCATCAAATTAGTTACTTATCTTTATAGGTATTTTTAATATTTTTATTGAATAACAAAATTAAGCAAAAAAATAAAATAAAAAAAAATTTGACGTCACCAGAGAAAAATGTTAACTATTTAACTTCAAATTATCTAAATTAGAAAAGTGACCCATCAAATGAAAGCTGAATAAATTTTGCACCGTTTTACGAGCCTTTATTTACTTTTAAAACAATATAGCTAGCTATTTGAAAGGCTTAATTAGCAACTATTTAAAATTCGCAAAGCTTCTTTATCAATATGAAATAATGTAGACGTCATAGGTTTAATTTTTTTATTTTTAATTTTTATTTTTGGATTCTAAATTTTGCCTGCTTTCCAAGGATATATACTTTGTTTTTTTTTTAGGGAAATTTTGTAAGGAAACCTATGTATTTAAGTGTTTACGTGACATAGTATTGCGCTTTATAAATCGCCTAAATAAATCCCGGCACGAAAGGGTTAAACGTTAAGAATTTACTAAAGATTTTTAAATTTATCAACATATTTTAGTTTTAAAAATAATTATCACTTATACTTTTATTAAAAAAAATAATTTACTAGTTGTTACAGAGTCCAACAAAACTTTATTAATTTTTTCCAGTTTATTATTTAATAAAAAAAATCCGAATAAACATTCTCGCAATAACAATTGTTTTGCGAATGGCCCCCCTCGCTGCCTCCGTAATTTGCTATAACCGAAAAAAAAAATCAGAAAAACATAAATTAGGTACCAAAAGTGTTACACTTAGTAAACTGCCTGCTCGCTTTTTTTTTCGTTTAAATTTGGCATTTACATAAAAAATGCATGTAGAAAATTGTTTAAAAAATAAATAGAGCGGGATCAACATTCCTTCTAGTACAAATTCAAGTGAGAACATCGTCTAAATTTTCATGCAAAATTTGAAGCAAAATAACCCATAAAGAAGTTTAGTAACCATACATAAAAGTTATATAGAAATCACGCTTAACCTTTCTTCTTTCAAAAACAAATCTTTATTTACATATTTTTCTAAAAAGAAATACCACAAAAGTACGTTTTACTAAGACTACCGCAAAAATGCGTAGTAGAACCCTTTGAAATCTATCTGCTCCCCTTTTTTTTTCGTTGAAATTTGAAATGTGCATAGAAATTGCATGCAGAAATTTGTTTGAATAATAAATAGACCGGGATCAATATTCTTTCGACTACATATTTATGTGAGAACATCAACCTATTTCTCAGAACCAAAATAATCCATAAAAAAATTAAGTAACCATACATAAAAGTTATATAAAAATCAAGATTAATCTTTCTTCTTTCAAAAAAGTATCTATCTGTATATATATTTCTAAAAAAAAACAAAAATACGTTTGTCTAATGCTACTTAAAAAAAAGTTAAAAAAACGAGCCACAAAATTTTAGCACAATCGGTTCCGTAAATCGTGATTTCCGCGTACCTAATATTAATAGAGATTTGCTTTTTAGTAATACAATCTATTTGACTTTAGAAAAATATATTGCTGGTTTATTACAGTTTTATTGATGTTATTCCATTTATGAAAAAATTGGGTGCTAGGTTTAGTACAACAAACAACATTTGGTCCAAATACTCCATTCATCACGAGTTTAATAAATAAGTCGCAGCATTAATTTTTACAAAACCAAAATTAAAAAAAAGTTGCTATATAAAAAATCTAAGATCCGCAGCCATTTTAAAATCTCTAAAATTTCTTATGAACTTTTTAAACATGTAGCTAAGATCCTTTTGAACTTTTTGAACATGTAGCTAAGATCCGCAGCCATTTTAAAATCTCTAAAATTTCTTATGCACTTTTTGAACATGCGCTCATAAACATAACGCTTGTAATTGACTGTAGGTTTTTTAAGATTTTGGGGCCCTAATGACAGTTTGTGGAGGGAGGGGGGTAGGCGGAAGAGGCAGAGTCTTTAGCCACATAAAAACTCCTTGATCCGTCGCTTGGCAGTTTATTCATTTTATTAAATTCATTTATTATAAAGAAGTGCATAACTTTGGAGCACTTCAAACCAAATCGCTCTTATGCATGCTTGCACCTTACATTTATATTATTCTGCTACTAAGTCGCCCATAAAAAAAACTTACTTTTATGCTGTTTAGGCCATCTGCAATTTTGCAGATATGAATATTGCATTTATTAAAGGCAAATTCTATAAAATTCTTGAAGTATACGACTCTTTCTGGTTTGTATTTTAGTCTTATGGATCAAATGGATTAGATTATTTGATTACATAAAATCATGAACACAAGATCTATCAGAGGGTGGGGAGGATTTTCAGAAAGGGAAAATCAGTGGCTTTAATTTTTCTGAATTCTTTAAGTTTTTTTAGGTATACCTGCAGGTATCTATTGATATATATATATATATATATATATATATATATATATATATATATATATATATATATATATATATATATATATATATATATATATATATATATATATATATATACAAACATTGTTTGTATATAATATGTATACATATATAAATATATATATATATTATTTAGAAACAAAATGTTACAATATTATAAAATTAGGAACAATGCTTTTTATTGAAATATCTTTAAATAAGAATGGAAGTCTAAAATAAGAATCAAGTTCTTCAAATAAGAATCAAATTCTTAAAACAAGAATCAAGTTCTTAAAAATAAGAATCAGGTTCTTAAAATAAGAATCAATTTCTTAAAATAAGAATCAGGTTCTTAAAATAAAAATCAGGTTCTTAAAATAAGAATCAGGTTCTTAAAATAAGAATCAAGTTCTTAAAATAAGAATCAGGTTCTTAAAATAAGAATCAGGTTCGTAAAATAAGAATCAAGTTCTTAAAATAAGAACAAAAGTTTTTAACCTAGAATCTTGGACTTTGCTGTATAATAAATTACTGTGAAATTAGACTTTTGTTTTTATTAAATTTTAAAACAAAACAAGGCGTTTTTGAATAGGTTTTGCTTTTATAAAAAACGCATTCAAAGTTATCTCATTTGTGGGGTAACTTTGAATGACTATTTAAATTAATATTATACAAAATCCTTTTATTTAAATATTTATTTGAATTTGAATTATGTAAGAGTCAATTTTAGCTCCTACATTCATTATGTTAAATTTCAAATATTGTCAATAGTAAAGGAAGAGCAAGTAAAAATATATCAAAAATGTTCAAAGAAACCCCGTTTTACGGTACAAAGTTATAGTTTCAGAACAAAGTTTTTCAAATTTGACACGAGCAATTTTACGGCAAAAAGATTGGGTTCCTAATAAAACATCAAGTTTTTTAGATAATCTAACGTCTAGTTCTATAATTTCTGAATTTAGAAAAAAATATTCCAAGCTTTTTTCCCTTAATTTGTTTTACCATAACTCAGTGCACAATATAACTGGTGGTCAACGGTCAATAATCACCCAACCACCACCACCCGAAATAATCAAAATTGCTGTTTTGAGATCCCAAAACAAATTTTTGCCGGTCAAGTTTGAACATTTAAAAGATCAAAGTTTTAAAAAATAACTGGGATGTATCCCAGCTAGCACAAATACGTTGTTAAAACGTTAGAACAATGTCACGCGTTTCGTTGGCCCAACATCGGCTGCCAACGTTGTTTTTATATCATTATGGTTACAAATGCGACGTCGCCAACAACTAAAAACCAATGTTGATAAAACGTTTATTTAAAGTCGGAAAATGGTAACATTTTCTACGTTGATTCAACGTTTTGTTTTATACGTTGGCCCAAAGTTGTATTTTACGTTGTTTCAACGTTGTATTTACAATGATTCGTTGAACTTTAATTGGCAAAACGTTGCATTCAATATTATTTAGAAATAAATTTAAATTCTATTTTCTTTATATATATATATATATATATATATATATATATATATATATATATATATATATATATATATATATATATATATATATATATATATATATATATATATATATATATATATATATATATATATATATATATATATATATATATATATATATATATATATATATATATATATATAAATATATATATATATATATATATATATATATTCAGCTGACGTAAACATTATACATATATGTATATTTATTTATGTAGTTGCTATTATCATTGGAACAAAATTCATGTTTGTATTGATTATGGTTTGATATTTTAATAATCACGGAAGATTTTATTTAAATTATATAGTTTCGCAATAGCAATGTTTGGTTGCATACATTGGATCAACGTTGGGTTTAGCTCGTAAAAACAATCAACTTTTTGCGATGTATTTACATACATTGGAAAAACGTTGATTTATATACAGTATTGGACAAAACATTTGCAACCAACATCGAACATGTTCCTAATTTTACATGTCTTTAAAGCGAAACGACACGACTACCACAGCAAACAGTTCAGGAGTCTGTAGTCATAGCATGCCATGACATGATCAGCTGACAGGTGACAGCACACAGGCAGAATTTGGTTGACATGTGCTATTTTGCAGCGGACAAAACAAGTGCAACTTTTTGGTTTGTTTCATTTCCTTAAGTCTGGTCCGTGTCAACCTCACGGAAGTTTTTTAATAACTAAAGGAAGTATTGATAAGTTTCCATAAGTTTCCAGAAGCATGCAGAAGCTTCCAGAAGTTTTCAGAAGAAGCATCTGGAAGCATCCAATAGTATCCAGAAAAATTCAGAAGCATCCAGACGCATCCAGAAGCTTTTAGAAGCTTCGAAAAGAAGCATCTAGAATCTTCCAGAATAGGTTCACACACGTTCATTTTACTATTCAAGAGACATGTAAACCGACATTTAATTCAGTCAGTATATGGAAGTCAATCAGTCAGTATTATCAAGACAGTTTATCGAAGTGTTTTATCGAAGAACATCAATACAAGAAGAGAAATACAACAAATGTTTCATTACATCAATACAGTCCACATCCAACCAAGACATTGTGTTACACATAGCATTATTGTATCATCACAAGGTAAATGTAATAGGTAAGCCTTGAGAAGCGTGATTATTTATTTTTATTATTTTTATGACTTAAAGTGCAAAAATGGCTGCCGACAGTCTTGCATTGGAACTTAGAATGAAAATAATTGGCGATTACGTAAGTGGAATGTCACAAAAAAAGTATTTGTGATAAATATCGCGTGAAAAAATGGACCGTATCAAGACTATGTTCCAAACATCGTTCTACAGGAAAGTTGGCAGTAGATAACAATGGTGATAGACCGTGTTCCACCACTTCTAGAGAGGATTCTATGATCGTCAGATCCGTCAAGAAGGATCTCTGGATATCCTGTATCCAGGGATCCTTCCATTGTATCGGACCGAACAACCAGACGACGTGCTGTTGAATCCGGATTGTTTTCTCGACGCCCTGCAAAGAAACCGCTGATTTCACTAGAAAAAAGACCTGTTTACAACATCTCATATTGACTGAAATGTGCAGAAATGGCGAACTGTCCTGTTCAGTGATGAATCGAAGTTCAACATCATTGGGAGCGATGGCATTAGCCGTGTACGTCGACCGGCCGGAAAACGCCTCGATTTACGTTACTGCCATATGACCGTGAAGCATGGTGGAGGCAGTGTAATGGTCTGGGGATGTTTTTCTGCTAAAGGTCTAGATCTAATACATCGAATCGATGGAATAATGGACCGTTTCATGAATAAAAATATCCTGAAAAATGTTATGTTACCTCATGCTGAATGGAATATGCCAATAAAATGGGTTTTTCAGTAAGACAGCGATCCAAAACACACTGCAAAAGAAAGTCAAGCAGTGGTTTCAAGACAACCACCTATAGGTGATGGATTAGCCGCCTCAATCTCCGTATCTCAACCCTATCGAGAACCTGTGGTAGATCGTCAACCGCAGATTTAATCGTGAAGGTGTGTGTAATAAGGATCAACTGTTTAAACAAATCCAAAAGACCTGGAAAGCGATTCCACAAAGTTTAATTGATCACCTAATTGAATCTATGCCTCGAAGATGCAAGGCTGTGATCGACAACAAAGGATTCGCCACGAAATAATTATAGCGAAATAAAGATTGGTCAACATTTTGTAGAGTTGCACTTGTTTTGTCTAGAAGAAAATCAACTTTTTTTTAATACTTTTGATTAATTTATTAATTTTCGTGTACAAATAATGAACTTTGTGATGAACAAAATTTGAGAAACGTTGTCTCTAAAGAGTTACATAGTTATTTCTCTAAATTGAAAAAATGCAGCACTTTTATATAAAGAAACTAAATTAGCATTATTTGGTTGCACTTGTTTTGTCCGATACTGTACATTGAATCAACTTCGAAATATTTACATTGAATATTGTTTTTACATGGTAAAAACAATGAACTTTTTACGATGTTTTTACGTACATTGGAAAAACGTTGATTTATATACATTGAATCAATGTTGAGATATACACATTGGATCAACGTTGGGTTAAGATCGTAAAACCAATCGAATTTTTTTGATGTTTTTACATACATTGGAAAAATGTTGATTTATTTACATTGAATCAACGTCGAAATTTGTATATTGGATCAACATTGGGTTTAGATCGTAAAAACAATCAACTTTTTGCGATGTTTTTACATACATTGGACCAATATAAATTTGCTTGATGTTTTTAGTTCCGTCAGTAATCATTTTATCATTAACCAAATGACATTGGATCAACGTTGGTTTTGCATTGGAAAAAGAGCTGACGTTCGCGATGGTTTTACATAAGTTGGCCCAATGTAAGTGTGCTAGCTGGGATGTTGAAAGTATTAAATATTCATAATTACTAATTACGAATATTTAATACTTTCAACATAAATTCCAGTTATTTGTAAAAACTTATTTTTTAAGTAACCCTTTACTTAAACCCTTTAACTTAAGAACCCTAATTATAAATTAGGGTTCTTAAATTAACTTAAGTTATTCTAAAAGTTATTCATAACTTAATCTGTGTGACACTAATAACGTTATTGCTTTTTACCGTTTTTAATCTTGTTAGTTAAAAACAGTACTGTTTTTTTTTTTTTGTTTTTTTTTGTTTTGTTTTTATTTTTTACCGAAATACCGCTTTTAATCTTATTACTTGACTTATAACTTATAAGATAATTTTAACCCTTATAATATAAGTTTAAAGCTCAACCCTAATTAGTGTAACTCAATATACAATTATGTTTTTCGTTAATTTACCATTTTACAGTAAAATCTTAACCCTAATATTATGCATAAAACATAATTATATAAAACGGTTTTTTTATATGGAAAAGTTTTGAAAAATATGAATACTTGTTTTTTAATTAAAAAACAAGTATTCATTCAGAGTAAAACTCATAATACTTGTTAATAATACTTGTTAATCTTAATAATACTTGTTTTTTAATTAAGTTTTATAACTCATAATATGAGTTTATTACTTTTTATATAACGGCAATAATTTTTATTTTTTTAATTTTAGTTTTTTTTTTTTTTTTTTTTTTTTTTGATATATGGAGGTAAAATGTTTTTGATGGGTTTGCATTCTAAGTTTTTGTATGTATATAAGAGCGTATATATAATGAGTATATGCGTTTATAAGTATGTTTCTCAAAAAGGTATGCGAACAAAGAAAAAATTTAAAGTTTGCTTTCTTTGCCCTTTTTATGAGAAAAACAGTGTTTTGAAAAAGCAATTTTTTATACATAATTTATTTAAATTAAAATATGTGCATAAATTTTAAAAACTTTTTTTTTCCGGATGATTTCTCTAAATATTTAAAAATGTTCACAAAATTTTTTTTGAAAATAAGATTAAACGCGTTGTATTTTGATGATTTTCATTATAAAATTTATAATTTAAAATAGTATTCTAAAAAATCTCTAGTTTTAAACTTTATTATTATTTAAATTTATTTATGGGTAAAGTTTGTATATATTTATATTGTATTCGTACTTATTTTCTGTATAACATTTTTGCAATGCTTTTTACCATTTTTGTAGCAGAAAGTAAGAGGAATTTTATAAACTTTAAATAATTAACTCTACCTTTTTCACTATGTATTGATTTTGATTTCAATTTGATAACTTAATATAAAAAAACATTAATTTTTTTATTTATATGTAGATAAAGTTTTTTGCTTCAGAAAACTAATAAACGCAAATTTTATTCATTTATAAAATAGATTAAATTAATTTGCAATTTAAGTAACACTTTAATTATTCTTACGTTTAGTTTACGTTTTATATATATATATATATATATATATATATATATATATATATATATATATATATATATATATATATATATATATATATATATATATATATATATATATATATATATATATATATATATATATATATATATATATATATATATATATATATATATATATATATATATATATATGAAAATTAATTAAAGTTTTAGATTTCGTTGAGTCATTAAAAAATTTTTTTTGATTTGAAAATAAACAGTTACGCGTTTATATTTTATTGCGTTTGTACGTAAAATTTAATTATCGGTACGTGAATTCTAAATAGAAAAAATGATCGTTTACAAAGAGTAAAATATTTCAAAGTTGTTTTCGTATATATTGAATCTTTTCGAATATTTATTTTGTAATATCATGTTTTTATGTATAATGTTGTTTATAATCTCTTTAAGGTTATGAAAAACAAATATTTAGATACAAATGATTTAGTTTTTATATGAAATTCAAATAAAAATACGAAAAAATAAAAAAATAATGCTATAAAAAAGATTGAATTCGTAAGTTATATTAAGTTGTGTATACTACTACTAATGCTTACTAACATGCACATCTAATAAATAGACAAATAGCGTATTAATATGCACCACTAATAAATATACAATAAAAAATGTTATACCTTTACCAAATATAAAAAATTACCAAGTATAACAATCATATTGTTGTTGTTCTTGTCTTGTTTAAGATAGCAATTTAATGCTAATGTTCACTTATTATTATTATTTGAAAATTACACCTATTTATTCACTAGTTATGACACTATAGCCTTAATAAGTCTATGCTTAATCTGTCTAATTATTTTTGATAAATTTTATCACACTTGATTTGAAACTTTTATTTCTTATAATTTTTGTTTCTTCAGTTATTGAATTATATAGCTTGAGTCCATTGCAAAAAATTGATTTCTGTCCACTATTATTGTTTTTCACTTCTATATGAAAGTTATTTGCATTTCTGGTATTGCATTTATGTAAGTCACTGCTCTTTCTGAACATAATCACATATGTTTTATTATTGTGATTAGTTACTGACTAATAACCATCAAACTTTTAATTTTAGAATAATTCTTATAGCTTTATTCAGCAACTTCTGAAGTACTTTAATATCACTTGGATTTGCATTTAGAAAGATTGAGGCACAATATTCATAATGAGGAGCCACTATTGTATTATAAATTACTTTTTTAGTCCACTGGGTTAGATTTCTACTTATTCTTGATAAGTAACCCAATTTTTTAGATATTTTCTCAGCAGTATACTTGATATATTCAGTAAATTTTAAATTTTCATCAAATTGAATGCCTTAATACTTGACACATTCAGAGAACTTAATTTTCTTGTTATCCAAGATAACTGAATCATGTGACTTATTCAGTAATATATTTCTTTTTTTAATCACCAAGCTTGTTACTAACATTACCATTGATTTCTTTGTGTTTAGTTTTAGTTTATTGTTATTTAACCATAATGCTTTAAGATCTTCATTTCAGCTTTAAGATCTTCATTTAGTTTCACAATTACATCATTGAAGTTAGCACTTTCTATATAGATGTACTATCCAAAAATAAGTTAATGTTTACATATTTGATTACATTGATTATATCATTCATGTATATAATGAAGAGTAAGGGGCTTAAAACAGACCCCTGACACAATATAAGATTCTTCATCATCACTCTTTACCACTTGAGTTCTCTCAGACAAATAGTTTTTAATCCATTCAAGAACTTTACCTCCAACTTTGTAGCAACTTAATTTCTTTATTAGAAGATCCATATTAATAGTTTTGAGAGTACGTTTTAAGTCCAGGATTACTGTAAATAAAATTTTATTTTTGTTTAATGTCTATCTCCAGATTGAGAGAATTTCTTGTAAAGCATCTTCAGTTGATCTTTTTTTCCCAAAACCAAAGGATTTTTCAGGGATTTAGGGATTTGTATTATTGTGAAATTTTCCCATGATTTTGGTACATTACCAGTCTTCAATGACAAAATTACTTCTAATAACTTCTCTGCTACACTAGTATAAATATTATTAAATATTCTCATATTTTCACACATTGAACACTCATATTTTGATACACTCATATTTTCACACATTGAACTTTTCATCTTCATATTTTTAACTATATTGTCATGATCATTTCTGTTCATTAGTTTGAAATCATTGAGAGCATTTATATTAACATTTATATAAATATTTTGTTTGGCATAATTTAACTCAAATTTAATAGACTTATCAATATCTTGAATACTTTTGAATAAAAATTTATTATATTTATTACTTGCAGTGTCTTTTCTTTTTTTCAAATATAATATCTTCCAATACATTCTTTTTATTTTTTTGAGATAAGTCAGTAAGATTATAGGATTTTCGACATGTTTCAATTTTTTCTTTAAAAAACTTTGACTTTAAGCATCTTAATAAATAAGTCTTATAGTTTCTTCTTTTCTAGTTTTTTCCTCCTCTTTTAGATTTTGAATTTGTAATGTTGTATTAATGGCAATAAGTTCCTTGATTTCTGTTTAAATTTTTATTTTTATTTAGAATACTTAAGATTATTTTTTTTGATAAATATTATTTTCCATAATACTTTCAATAAGATTGGCACAATCATTACAATACCAGTTTAACTTTTTTATTAGAAATAATTTTGAATTCATCATCAGAAACTCCACTGCATTCCTTACAGAACCACTTGTTACATTTTTTGTTATCACAACAAATACAATCCCCTTCTTTATCCTTAATGATATTTTCACATAGTTCACATGTGCATTTTTTCTCATCTTCCCACTAGTTCCTTATTTATTATTAGTCATATTTATTAATGTTCAATTGATTGTATATTGATATCTGTTATTTCTTTCAAGAATTGTTTAATGTTCCTAGAAATAAATGCGCTTTAATAAGGAAATTCAATTAGTTGTTTGTTATTAAATAAATATTCTCCATTTTTATTGGAAAGCTGAAATTTTTAAGATAAAAGCTTTAAATTTTACAAACATATAGCTAAATGGTTGGTGGAGTGGAGTTTGTTGTGTTCTAAATAATACTTGTACATGTGTGATTTTCTGTTATTTTCTTTGGATTTTCGCTTCCGATGTTGTTTACGCCAAATAGTGTACTTATTACAAAAATTTAGTTTTTTTTATCCGAAGATTTATAAAATTATTTCATTATTTTGTTTCTTCCATTATCTGAAAAATAATGATTGCATTTATGGATCTATTATAGTTTACATTGGAAATCCAGAAGCCATCTCAATTCCTGGCGAAAAAAAAGTATAAAAACTTGGAATTACATCTTCATACTATATCATCATTATCTTCATATATCACATCTTCATACTATAATATTATGAAAAGGTAGTAACTATTAGAATTAAACATATATTATTATTAGACTTACTGAAATAACGCAAATTTTCTGTTTGTCTAACTTGATGGAATCATATTTTTTTTATCACTCTAGTAATTTTAATTAAGATTTTATTTATTTGCAGCAATACTGCTTATTGCCACTTACTAATTGTATTTAGAAATGGTCAAGTGGGTTAAGCAGCTTCTTGTGTTGTTTTTAATAAATTTTTCACTAAAATATTTTGTTTTGAAATCAGGATTTAAGTTTGGAATGGGCAAATAAGTACAATAATTTCACTACGGATAATTAGAAAAAAGGGTAATTATAAAAACATTACCTTCTATTATGTTTTTTGTATTTATTTATTTTCAGGTTTGCTTTTTGAATGAATTGGATTCCAAAAATGATATTTAATTGAGTTTAAGAATGGTTTTGTTAGGAGAAATTTCCCAGGTACTGGGTGGCTTTAAATAGGCACAAGGTGTCAAGACATTTTGTGCTAATGATAATGTGTTCTGACTTATGTTTTTGTCCACAATTTTTGAAACAAAAAAAAAATTGACGTTTTGGATTGGCCTTTAATCTCAGTTAGGAACTATGTTTTATGACAACTATGTGTTATGACTTTAATCTCAGTTAGGACTATGTGTTATGACTATGTATATATGACAGTAACAAGCTCAAAATAACACTTAAAAACTGAATTTTAATAAATGCCAGAATGTATTCAAGCCTAATTGCAGCAAAACAGAATCATATTAAGTATTAAATCTATGCTTTATGTTCTATTTGTGTTGTTGCTTTGTACACGAAAAAAAGTTGTAAAACATAAAAATTTTGAAAAAGCATCACAAAAGTTAATATAACGGAGAAATCTTTTTTTGTTATAAAATCTATTATAATATAACAACTCATTGTATGTTTATCATAGGAAATATTTTATACGCTATGTTATTATTATGTAATATTATTATGTAATATAAAAACAAAATAAAGTTTATATTAAATTTTAAAAGGTATTTTATCCTTGTTAAATGTATTTCTTAAAAACACAATAATTTTTTTTAACTTGACTATCTTATGTTCAAATGTAAAAATATGTTTAAGTTTTAAATTTTTGTTGTAGCAAAAATTTTGCAGCAAAATAGTTTTTGGTAACTTGTTAAATATTTTTTTGATACAACAAGAATTAATGTTTCATGATAAAATAATATAAGTATATAAGAGATGATTTGATAATAGAGTATAAGAGATGATGTAAGTATATCAGTAATTTTTTCTCTATAGTTAAACATTCCCTTATGAATGAATCTAAAAAAAACACTCTCTAGATAATTAAGTTTATATTTGGCATTGTTCAAATCTATAAAAAAAATTTTTTTACAAGAAAATAAATTCAAGATGAAAGCCATGCTTATGTATATATGTTATAGTTTTATGCGTGTGGAATATATTAATAGTTTCTTTAATAAATTTCATAAATTTAAATTATTTAATCTTGCTCATTATAGCTTTTTTAAATTAAGTTCAATGTTCATTTAATGACTCCACTTGTGTGGTTTGGATGGGTTTCCATAATGCCCTTTTTTTTACTCAACCAAAATTAAAATATTCTAATTAATTCTATTTTAATTGATTTTTAGTAGAATTAATATTTTAGAAAAAAATTAATAGAGAACACTTTGTTATCATTATTATTATTATGATGATGATAATGATGATGATGATGATGATGATGATGATGATGATGATGATGATGATGATGATGATGATGATTAGCCTGTTTACAGCTATTTTAAATCATTGTAAAAAATAATACATAACACTTCATATTATTTTTACAAACATCCTTTTTATTTTAAAAGCTTTACAACTTGGTTCTTGAATTCTTTCCTGTCAAGTGATTTAAGTTCATTTTGCAATTTGTTGTACAATTATCCCATTGCAAAACATAGACTTTTGTCTGCTTTTTTTGTTCTGGATTTTTAAGTGATAATTATTTGCATTTCTTGTAAAATAATTGTGTATTTCATTGTTTTTTATACAAAATCCTTGAAAGAGGTTCATTTTCTATAGATGAATAGTATTGTGTAAAAAAGAAAATACTTTCATTTGAATATTTTCTTTTACAGAAAGCCAGCTAAGTCTAGACAACATATCATTACTATGTGTAAACAAGTCACATTTTAAAATTGTTCTCATAGCTTTGTAACTTTTGAGCATTAGAATATTATTTTCAATTTTAATACCCAGGTATTTTACACATTCACTGAATTTAACTACTTAATTTTCAAGTTTGACACATCTGTTTAAATATTTTTTAGTAATACTTAAATATATTACTTTGGAACTTGTAATCAACATACTCATTGACTTTCTAGTTTACTTTAGTTTTAACTTATGCTGTAATATAGTTACAATAAAAATACTTATAACTTTGAACCACGTTGATTAACTTGCAAAACATATTCACAGATTACTATGTGTTAGTTTAAAAAGCGTGGTGATGCAGTTTTATGTAAAGGGAGCAGATTCAGAGTGCATATATATCATTTTGATTTTAATAACAACCAGGCATTAAAAATCCTGTAAAAACATGTCACAATCCTTCTTCAATCTTATAATAACTAAAAAGCCTGTCAAAACATGTCACAGCTCTTGTTCAATCCTATAATATCTAAAAAGCCTGTAAAAACGTGTCACAGCCCTTGTTCAATCTTACAATATCTAAAAAGTCTGTTTAATCATGTCACAGCATATTATCTAAAATTAAAGGATGAGTTTTCACTGATTTCTGTTTCTAAAATTTTTTTCCTAAAAGCTCTCTTGCTTTATGATTTGAACACATAAAAATTGGAGAAATTTTTAGTATAATTAATTTAAATAGTGGTAGTAAAAGCAATTCTAAAAATCTTGATATCTAATTTCATTAATTTATTAAATTTGTTTATTTTTTTATATTCTTTCACATTGTTTATACAATAATTGATATATTAATTACTTTAATTATTTAATTGTAAATAATTGATGTATTAATTATAAAGTTATAATAAATAACTTTTATATTATTTAATAATTACATAATTATTAATAATTACCTAATTAGTTAATAATAATTACATTTAATTATTATAAATAATTTAATTAAAATGTTTTTTATTTACTTGACTAAATTGATGGTTATTTTTAAATTACTTAAAATTTGGATTTTTTTTGTTTACATTTATTTAAACACCAATGAGCTTAACTGATGAACTTAAACTATCTTTTTAGAAAAGTGACATCATGTTTTAATGATGCCATTAGTTTGTCTTTATTACACCTGTCAATTTATCTTCATTACATCGCATATGCCAGCCTTTTTTTGGTTTTAATTAAAATTAATGCTTTGCAATGTTTACCTACAATAACCTGCGGAAAAATCGATTTGGAATTTTTGTATTTTTAATTTTATTTGTGATGTGTATTATTTTTATATGGCAAAAACAAAATGAAAATGAAGCTATTCTTCGGCGATATGAGCTGGCAAAAAATACAGTTCCACCTTTATTATATGAAAATATTAAAAAATTGAAAGATAATCTTTTAAAACTAGAGTTTGAAAATAGTATTCGGATGCAGGAAATGTTAGATCTAAGGCGCAAGTTAAAAGAAAAATTTAACGAAAGTTCTACTGACATTTTACTGTCTTTACCAAATATTTACAGCAGACTCCCACACCTACTTGGACATAGTGATGCACTTGCCCCATATATACATTTAACAAAAAATAGAAAAGCCAGTTTGGTATTTGGTGTACCAACTGTTTACAGAGAACATTCTTACCTAAATCAAATGTTAACTTCTATGATTACTGGCTTAAATGATAAAGAAAAAGAAGATGTTTTAATTGTTGTATTTGTTGGAGAGAGAAATGAAAAGTATATAAATGAAGTAGTAAAAGGTAAAAGGTTTTTTAATATTATTTACTTTTTTATTATAGATTTTAGTTCTTTAATTTTTTTACTATTATATATTATTGCGTATTTTTATCAACTGTTGTTTAGTGTTTTATTTAGTAAAAGAAAACTAAATGTAACTTACAAAATGTCTCTAGGGTACTTGTAGGGTATATCAAGATAATTTTCAAATGAATTGCAAAAAATTTTAAGAAATAATACTTACAATTAGTTTCTTAAAAATTTCATACTTTTAAAGTAATCAGACTTTTTTATCCCACTTTTATTTCCACCTTATTTTCATGCAATTTGTTGAAGCAATCACTAAAATAATTACTAAAATCTGCTCAAGTGTCCATGAATATGGTGACATTTTGAAAAGGGATAGTGAAACCTTATTACATAGATAAATTGTGGGAAAATTGAGTAATCAGGCAGGTTTCAAAGAAATCTATTATACCAAAAAAAAAAAAAATTTAAACTGTAAATTAATGTGCCTTAAGATTTTTTAATTGCTTAATTAGCAAGTTTTAAATAGTTAAAGCATGTATTCATTGATGGGTTATTTACATGTTGGGTTGTGTACCTCTATACATCAAAATTAAAATGTTTGATAGTTCATGTGTTACTACATATGGCTGTGTGACTAAAGTTAACTATTTATAATCTATTACAGCATAATTTTTGAAAAAAAATGTCACTTGATCGGTTTCTGAAATAAACAATTAAAATGATTTGTTATATCTAATATTCACATAAGAGCTCCAAGTGCACTAATATCTTTTAACTTTTAATTTTAACAAGATCACTCTTAACAATTATGCAAGCAACCACTGAGTTAGGAGTTGACTCCTCCCGAGTTACCACTAGGTTGGGAGTTTACTCCTCCCAAGCAACCACTATGTTACAGGCCTTCTCGTAAGAGGAGTGCGATTGGACGCTTTATATGACCATGCATATAGTTCTTTGTTTTAACAACTTGACCACGGCTCTTTGCAATTTTCGATAATTAGCGAGTTTAAAAAATGCGCTTAAAGAAAACAAAGCAAATGTAAATGCAATTTTTAATTTAATTGATTCCATAATTACAATTAAACTGCCACAAAATTTCCTGAGTACTTTAATGCAACATAATAAAAGCAATCGTTGAAAAAAATATTCAGACTAGAGCTTAAGGCTAAACGAATACAGAAGCTATCAAAAAATAATTACAAACCTTTTTATCATGGAACTATAAATTCTAATAAAGATCAGACGTTTTTTTTTACACATTTGCAAAGCGCGCGCAAATTAATGATAAACGCACAATAAAAAAAACTTTTAAAAGTGTTTTTAATATGAACACAAACATTATTTCAGTTTATGGAAAATAAGAAAATTAAAAAAAAAAAGCATGCACAATTTTATTTGTAATAAAATCATTTGCTTTAAACTTTTAATGTAATTGCTAAAAGCAGAAAAGAAACCAAGCTTAAACATTACAATCGCTTTCTTCAATAAAAGAAAGCAATCAAATTGTTTAAGGACGGTTTCTTTTGAAGTTTTTGCAAAAGCATCTATTTTAAATAAAATTATCATATTTTTGTGAGCGCATGCAAAAATCATCCTAAAACATAATTACTTTTTTTATTTTACTTAAAAGTGACTTAATTGAAAAAAGTAATTATGTTTTGGCATTTTTTTTAAAAAAGTCTCTGCAATAAATTTTTTTTCATTTTAAATGTGTTTTTTGTAATAAATAAAAAACTATTGATCGCAAAATTATTTTCAAAAAATTGCTGAAGTAACGCGTTTGTTTTGAAAAATCTTAATCAAACAGCAACGTTTGCATAAGCAAAATTAAAGAAACGTGATGTTTGTTTTTCTGTCTGTCTTAAAGAAATGTGCATACATTTGTTGATTTGTTGCACCCTGTATCCTATTAACTTTTTAATGAAATTTTAAATTTGCACCACAAAATTTTATTAAATTTCATTACCCTTTCCCTCACTATGGATCCGCCCTTGTATTAGCCTATTTATTCATGGGAAGGAATGATAAAGATTATTAGAGCTGTGATTTTTTCACTTTTTCTTCCAATTAAGTTTAAATTAATTAACACGTGTTTTGATTTTTTTTCTGGTTTTTCCTTTATTTTATCATTCTTTAAATATTTTACTTTTTTAGGTAAATTTTTGTTATATATATTATTTTAAGAATTTTATTCTCTTTTCAGTTTATGGATTGTTTATTTTAATTTGCTTTGTTTTTTTTTAGCGCAATTTTTAAATGCGCTAATTATCAAAATTTGCAATGAGCCGTGGTCAAGTTGTTAAAACAAAGAACTATATGCATGGTCATATAAGGGGTGCGATTGCACGCCTCTTACGAGAAGGCCTGATGTTGAGAGTTAACTCCTCCCAAGCAACCACTACATTGGGAGTTGATTCCTCCCAAGTAACCACTAAGTTGGAAGTGGACTCCTTCCAAGCAACCACTATGCTGGGAGTTAACTCCTACCAAGTAACTATTATGTTGGGAGTTGACTCCTCCCAGGTAACCACAAAGTTGGGAGTCAACTCCTTCAAGCAACCACTACAGAGAAACAACAAGACTTATTAGATTTTTTGAATGGCGAGTTATACAAGATTTTGTTTTAGTTAACGAAATAAGTGGTATACAAGTTTGCTTAAAAAGCAATCATTTTTTGCATTTTTTGCATTGTTAAAAGCAGGGATGCAGAGTTCTAAAAAGAACTCCAGGTTCAAAAGTCACAAAAAGATTATTTTTGTGACAAGTTTTTGGTGTGGAGCTTATAAAATGTAAAGAAGCTTATGGACTATTTTTCGGATAAAAATTAAGACTTTTGGGTTAGAGGAACAATCAATTTTTGAACCTGGAGTCCTTAGGTATAGTGGTGGTAAGGACTGCAAGGCTCCAGGCTTGGATTTTATGAATTTTTTATCGCAGATCATAAGTCACTTTTAATGCTCCTAGACAACACAGGCCAGAAAAAAACAGAAATATAAAGCCGCATTCCTTTTGAGACTGCATCCCTGGTTAAAGATTTTGTATTAAATTTTTTTTTCTAACCTGATGTTGACCAAAAGCAGTTTAAAAGCAGCAATGTGTTGCTGACTTTATTTTTTCTAATTCTGAAGGCTGAAGTTGTAATAAATTATTGTAGAAAACCTTTTTACTGCTGAAATTTTTTACTTAAAAACTAACTAACCTGATTAAAACAGATGAAAAAAATAATTATGATTAGAAATGTTTATGATTTAAAAAAATGTTCATGGTTAAAAAACTAGAAATGAGGCTTGACTTAAAATGGACAAGAAGGAATAAAAGCTTTTATGTCTGCCTAAATCCAGAAGGTTACATAGGAGATGCAATTTTTGGTGGAGACAAAAAATATTAGCCCTTTGACAATGACTCCAAAAAGACGAAGAAAATCCATAAGATAAAATACAAAGAAATTGAACATAAGCTAGGTTTAGAGACAAGATACAAATCAAGGAGTGGAGGTAAGTGATTTGAGTTGTCTGAAGATGCAAATTTTTTATTCATTTAATATTTAGTTTTTTTATATGATATTAGTTTTTTTATCTGATATTAGTTTTTTTTTATCTGATATTAAGAAATAAAAAAAAATAGTCTTTAAAACAAGGAATGATAAAGTACTAAAAAAAATGTTATTTTTATAAATAATCTTTTTAGGTACTTTTTTTATGTTTTTAATAATTAGAGAATTATAATATTAATATAAGTTTTAAAGACGATGTCTGATAATGTCTGGTACCTATTTCAAACTCTGTAATTGGATAACTATTTATATTAAATTGTAACTAATTTGTTATTATAATAATACATAGTTATATATAATCAGACATTACACTTAATCATAGATAGTGCATGACACCCTAAGTAAAAAGTGGTTGCTTGATTTCTGCTAATCAATCTAAAGAAATCTAATCAATCTACTTACAGAAATACTTTAATGGAAAACATAGCATTGTTATTTTTATATTTTACAGCTTGTAATGAAATCAACTTCTTCAAGAACTGCTACAATATAACACAGATTTACAGAAAATAATGCAACACAGGTTGACATCTACACCACCCTGCTAGATAAAGGGGTGTGGCTAAATGAGGTCTTTTACAAAACAGTAACAGACAGATGCACTTAACATACGCCTAGGATAAGTAATTTTACAAAGATACCATCACTAACCTTAAACAACCTAGAGCCCTAAGTACTTCCTACTTTAAGTCAGAGTTAAAGTCAGACTTCTCCTTTAATTGAATTAATCTTTATTTGATTAAATTAAAATTTAAAACAACAAAAATTTCAATTGGTTTATAGTGAATTTATATTATTAAATTTTTATTTATCATTTTTATAATTTATTTACATATTTATATATTTACATTTTAGTTGCTTATATTTAAGTAGTGCAGTGTTTAATATAAGGTAACTTAAAAAGATTAAATAAATAAACAAAGAAACAAAACAAGATAATAATGATAGTTTGGTCTATGGTAGTAACCTCAAAGTTAAACCGGTTTTAGTAAGTTTAAGCTCTCAGTTGATTCTAGTACATTTTTATTACACAGAGGCTGCTCTGTATGCTGAAATTATCTAAAAATAACAAAATTATTTACAGCTCAAATATAAATTGCTTTCCGATCCCATTTTTAAGTTTAGAGTGGTTGTAACCACACAGGTGGTCATTTTTTTAGGCAATCAAAGGTGGTCAAAGGATGCCCAGATGATTTTTCAATCAGAAAATATATTTTATATCTAAATATAAGTAATTATTTTTGGAAATTGGAGATTGAATATGTATTCAATCTCTAAGAGTGGTCATAGCTGCACAGTTGATCATTTTGGAGGTGGTCTTGGTTTCTCAAGACGAATTGTCAAGAATTCTTTATTTTTATGTAGTTTAAGAATTTAATTTTAAAAAATTTAATTATATAAATCAGAATCTAGGAAAGGCATAAACTAGTCGATTACAGCTCATTGGCCTTCTCAGATAGATTAGAGTCTTTGTTCTTTCCATGACTTCTCCTAATTCCGGACACCTTAGGGTCAGTGCCGCATAGCACCAAACAACAAACCAGACAAATTATGACCTCATCATGAGGAGAAATTCTTGGTGTGGTGCTCTATGTTATGCTTGAATACCTCATTGAGGACTCATGTGGCTACTATAAAACAGACTCAACTGTAATGACCTTTTTACTTACAACCTTATGACTGGGTGCTAATATTTTGTTTACATCCTGTAAGGTTGTATCTCATATGCCCTTATGTATTATAAGGGCATATGAGGTTATTTGTACAGGTTGATAAGCAGTTTCTAGGTTATACTGATGCCACTTGTTAGGTTCCACCTCCTTATTGTTGGAAAGGATATAGAGAATAATGTAAAACCTCTTCATTAGCTTTTCATTTACACCTATAATCTCTGCTGGCTATTGTTATCCCCTAAAAAACCTGGCATTTTTGCCATCATTATAGTTTCCAGATTAAGGGCATGCTGGCCCCAGATGCTATGCGAACATCTGGCATTAGCCTTAACCCATTTATCCCAGAAAGGTTTTTAGGAAAAAAACATTATTTCATTATATTCTGAAAATAGTTAACTAATAATGTTTTGTTTCTTTTTTTTATAATTGCATAAATTAAGTACTTTAGTTAACTCACTATCACATTTAAAGTGTTAGATATTAATTGCAAGTATATTAGTATTTATAAAGCAAAATAAAATGCAACCATTTTCTATTATTGACCTCCAAACAATGTAGATTTATGAAAAAAATATTTATTATTACATCACATAAATTTGCTCACTTAGAACCCTAGATTGCTTGCTTTTAAAGCAAATGCTTTAACCTTTATGCCACAGCTGCTAACCACTGCACCACACATCATGTTTGCAAAAAAAAATTAACTTTTTTTGTTTTAATAATGAATTAATATTAAAGGGATCTCAAGCCTCCAAGCTATGTTGTGTTCATATTAAAGAGAATGTTAAAAAAAAAAGTTTGGGCTAATTTTTTTTGATAAAACAAAAGAATAAATGCATACCAAGAAAAACTAACTTTTTTGTTTAGTGGAAGCTCACCTTCTCCGTCTTGTTGAGGACAAATAGTCTTCATAATATATGCTGCAATCTACAGACTTGATAATTTATTCAAGCGTGTTTTATCCGTACGAGGTTTAGTACATGATGTCATTGATTTTTTTATTTGTTTAAAAGATCACAAAGTTTAGCCTAAACATTTTATTTTTTTTATCATTCTCTTTTATTATATGAACAAAACATGTCTAGGAAGTTTGGGGTCCCTTTAAAGAAGTTTGGGGTCCCTTTAAAACATGTCTAAGAAGTTTGAGGTCCCTTTAAAAATCAAATAATACTAAATTTGGTCTTACATATCAATTATAATTATTAGAAAAATTATATAATTATTAAAACAAAATTGTGCTATTTTAATAGATAAAGATATAGTTCCTCAAAACAAAAGCAATTTCTGTTGGACTAATAAAATCTTTTTATAGGTAAAAATAGTGCAATAAAAATTATTCATAGATTTTTTCTAAACTTTATAAAATTATTCATTAATTTTTTGTACATTGTATTAAAATTTACAATTCTATTATTGTTCCATTTTTTTAGTAATAAAGTTGTTTCTGATAGAAGTTCTTGTATTTAAATTAATTGCTAATTAACTAATCATTATATACTTAGTTACATTCATGCTGTTATGAAGCATAGCATTTATATATTTATGGGCCAAATCAAGTATAGGAAGTAAAATCTGCATAAATGAACCTTTTTTAGAAAAATTTTGCATGGGCTTTTAGGAACCAGCACACCGCTTTTTGCTGTTTGTTTGTTTATAAATAATATTATTAATATTATTTAATTATTAATAAGGTGATTAATGAGATAAAAGTCATTTTAAATGCCTCTTCTTCAGTTTTTTTAAACTAAAATGTTTTATAATAAAACCATTTATATTATAAATATTATTTATAATAAAAAGCTTAGCACCTACTGCCCTCAGCTAAGCTCAGAAAGTTTGGTTTTAGAGTTTTATAAATATATAAGACTATTTAAAGTTGATCAAATGTGCGGCTTAGTGTTTTTTTCTTGTGTAGAGTCATTTACTCTCGGGTGCTTAATACAAGGATGGGTGCAAATAAAAGAGAGAGGGTGGATTTTAGTCCAGATCTAATAAACGGGGGAAGGGGGAGGATATAGAGCTAGAATAAACAATTTATTTCTAGTGTGACTTGTGGTCAAATTTGAATTTTTTTACAGCTGTTTCAATAGATTTTAATATGCTTACATAAGTTTTATACTTGACGATTTGTAAAGCCTGATTACACTGAAAGTTTTTATTCTTATCAGTAACTGATAAGAATAAAAACTTTCACTGATTTTTTTTTAATTTTTTTTTTCAAGTTTTTTTTGTTAATAACAAGTAAAAGTTAATAAGGGGGTCTTAATAAGCATGAGGTGGGTTGGTAAAGTTTCAGAAAATCAATAAGCGTACTCATCCGTGTATTAAAGGGACTACCAAGTCCCGAGACAAGTTGTGTTCAAATAAAAGAGAATGTTAAAAAAAAACGTCTGAGCAAATTTTTTTTGATTAAAACTAATTAATAAATGTATACCAAGAAAAACAAATCTTGTTGTTTTCTCTGGTATTTTGAGTATGTAAAATAAACGCGATTTTCCAGGCGCATTATACAGACTTGATAATTTATTCAAGCGGGAGTTTTAGAGCATAGGAGTTTTAGAGCATGACGTCATTGGAAAATTTTACTTTTAAATTTTACTCAAATAGCTAACTATAGTTACTTATTTTATTAAAAGTTTATTTTATTAATTGTTCGTTAGTTTTTTACAAATCTAACGAACAATTAATTAAACCAAGCACTAAAAAAAGATATAAAAATTAAGAATATACTAATAAAATATATAATTTGTAATTAACTTTCAAAATTTTGACAATTTAAAAAATATATATTATAAAACATTTATTTTTGTAAACAAATAATAATAGTTAAAAAGTTTTACGGCTTTACAGATGTGGCTCCGAGAATGAGCCATAATATTAAAGAAATGTTCATTTGATAATATATTCTTAAAAAAATTTATGCTAGATATCTCAAAACTCAACAAATCGTAAATAATACAGTTCCTAAAACATTACAACAGAATACTCTAGAACTTTATTTCGCTTAGTCAGCGTGTTTTTTGAACCAATAGAATTAGTTTGTTCGCAAATTTTGCGGGTTTTTAGTGTTCGCGAATATTCTTTTTATTCTTCCGCAAGATGTTTTAAGAAATTATGTTTCCATGTATGTCTGTAAAATAAGAAATAATATATATTATTTTTTTAATTTTTAGGCCCCCGCTATAATATATATCGGATGTTATAATGGAAATATAAATAATGAAATAAGATCACCTCAATACCAAAAAAATACATTTCTGAAAATCAGAGAAAAATGCGTTAATAATTTTTTTTTAATATTTACAAAGTAAATTAATAAAAGTGCATTATTATTTAGGTTAAAAATTATTTTATCTAATATTTTGAAATAAAAACTTATAACAAAAGAAATCAAAATACACGTGGTGTAGACGATTATTTAAAAAAAGTTGGGCAAATAAAATACTATTTTGTTTTTTATTTCATTTTTGTTTTTAACTTTATTTTGTTTTTAAATTTGTTTTACAAACACATTTTAGAACTTTAAAATATAATAAAAATGAATATGATTTGGAAATTGTATGTAAAAAATAACAATCGGTGTTTTAAACAAACAAACAAAAAAAACTATGACGTCATGCACTAAAACTCCTATGAATTAAACGCGCTTGAATAAATTATCATGCGCCTGGAAAATCGCTTTTATTTTACATACTCAAAATACCAGAGAAAACGGAGAAAACGAGCTTCGACTAAAACAAAAAGATTTGTTTTTCTTGGTATACATTTATTAATTAGTTTTAATCAAAAAAAATTTGCTCAGACGTTTTTTTTTTTAACATTCTCTTTAATATGAACACAACATGTCTCGGAATTGGTAGTCCCTTTAAAGTACCTAAGAGTATTTAAAAAAAGTACCTTAGAGTATTTAAAAAATATTTAATTGAAAAACACTTTAAATAAATGCAAGTATAAAAATTTTTCATGTTTATTTTAGTTTCAATATATGATGTCTTTCTGGTCTTCATTTTACTTTATTATAAAGTTTTTTCATTTTGACCAACATTTGAAAAAAAAATATTGACATTTACATGGTAAAACTGATATACTGAGCTTAAAAATCTACGTAGGAAAAAAATTAATTTGTTTTAGAGTGCTGAGGATCTTTAGATAAATTAAAAAAAAAAAAATTCCCCTGTATAGAAGTAGGTTTTTTTTTTTTTTTTGGGGTGGGGAGTTTGCTCATCCTTCCATGGATTGTCTTAAATTAATATGAATGATTGTAAGTTGTTTTTTTAATTCTTTTTTTTTTAGATATTAAAGATAAGTTTAAAAGTTCTTTAGAGAGTGGTCTTTTGGAAGTGATAGTACCATCACCCAACTATTATCCCCCATTGGATGACCTTCCCTCTACATTCAATGATCCTCCAGAACGAGTGAAGTGGAGAGCAAAACAAAATCTTGACTATGCATTCTTGATGATGTATGCTCAACCTCGTGCTGTGTTTTATGTACAGTTGGAAGATGATATTATTGCTACTCCGGGTTATGCAACTACTATCAAAGCATTTGCAATGCAACAGGCAACAAATAACTGGTTCATGCTTGAATTTTCGTCACTTGGTTTTATAGGAAAAACGTTTCATTCATATCATTTAAGCATTTTAGTCGAATTTTTTCTTATATTTTATAAAGACAAACCAAATGACTGGCTTCTGGATCACATTTTTTGGGTTAAGGTGTGCAACCCAGAAGGAGACGATAAACAGTGTCAGAAGGATAAAGCACTTTTGCGTGTTCGGTTTAAACCTTCTTTATTCCAGCATATTGGAAAATTATCTTCTCTGAAAGGAAAAAAACAAAATTTAGTTGATAAGGAATTCAAAACGGCGATGCTGTTTCAAGCACATTTAAATCCTAAAGCAGTAATAAAAACAAACTTTGAAGAATATCAAACGTTTACAGCAGTTCGTGGTTATTTAGGCCATTCTTATTTATGGGCCCTTACTCCAAAAAAAGATCAAGTTCTTCGAATTTTGTTTTCGGAGCCCCAGAAGGTTATAAGTTATTTATTTAGGACAGGAAATCCTGAGCATCCCACGGATATACTTACAAATGCAACTGTTGAGGCATTAACATTAGATAATAAACATTATCGAGAGAAAAATAATGGAGCATCAGATTCTGGCGATATAAGTAGTCCATTTATAAACAGTGATTATATCGTTTTGGGACTTTTTAACGAAAATGGGTTAGCTTCCGGAAAAGTAGGTAGTAATATTGGTTTGATTGCTGAAATAAGAATCCGAGTACTTGAGAGCATGGTCGAGAACTGGGTAGCATTTTATGAAATTTTCATTGAAACTGGTTCTTAGAATAATTTAACTTAAATACATAGTGACAGAATTAGTGGATATTTTTTTGCAGAACGAGCTATAATCACACACTTATGCTATTCTAATTCCTAACTTCTTTTGTATATCCTGATTTTACTGTGTCAAAACGTTATCAAAATATATTTATATCAAAATGTTTAGTTAGCAATCAGCATATTATTTGTAAATCAATAGTATGTTTCTTTTTCTAGTTTTGTTATCTCTTTTTCCTTAAATAAATAATTTACTTGGTACTTGTTTAATCTATATATATGTATGTATTTATATGTGTATGTGCATATATATATATATATATATATATATATATATATATATATATATATACAGAGGCGGCCCTAGGCATAGGTGGGGTAGGCGGGCCAGGCAACCTTAGGGGGCCCTGCACCTATACCACCTCTGCCGCACATACTAAGTAGCAAATGTGAAGTTAAATCCCCGTGCAGGGCTGCGGCAGCTAGGAAGCGCACTGCTGTGGCTGCCTAGGCAGTGGCGGATTAAGACTTCTTGGGGCTAGGGGCTATTTTTGTTTTTGGAGGCATATATATATATATATATATATATATATATATATATATATATATATATATATATATATATATATATATATATATATATATATATATATATATATATATATATATATAAAATGTTGAAAACTATTATTGATATAAAATAATACTGGTTTAAAAAACATTTTAAATAAAAAATATTTATAGAGGTTGCTACCGATCCTCTAAAATTAAATAGGTCCCTAAAATTATAACAAAAAAAGTTTTTTAAAAGTAAAGAAATCTTGTTGAACTTTTTTTTTCGTTTTTAGTAACTTTGATAATATTAGGGATAGATTTAATGTTCGAGAGTCCCTCAAAATATTTTTTATTGAAATTTTTTTTAAAATCCAGTATTATATTGTTATAAACACATTCAAGCACCCCAATATATATGCATATATATATATATATATATATATATATATATATATATATATATATATATATATATATATATATATATATATACATATATATATATATATACATATATATATATATATATATATGCATATATATATATATATGCATATATATATATATATATATATATATATATATATATATGCATATATATATATATATATATATATATATATATATACACAGGGGCGGCCCTAGGTTTTGCGGGGCCCTAGGCACAGTGTCGGATTAAGGAGGGGGCTATAGCATATATATATATATATATATATATATATATATATATATATATATATATATATATATATATATATATATATATATATTTGAGGGACTCTCGAACATTAAATCTATCCCTAATATTATCAAAGTTACTAAAAACGAAAAATAGGAAATTCAACAAGATTTTTTTACTTTTAAAAAACTTTTTTTGTTATAATTTTAGGGACCTATTTAATTTTAGAGGATCGGTAGCAACTTCTATAAATATTTTTTATTTAAAATGTTTTTTAAACCCACTATTATTTTATATCAATAATAGTTTTCAACATTTTTTTTTATGAAGTGGTAACGTTTATAAATAATTTTTAGCTAAAATATGCAAAAACCTGCGAAATGCGCCTTTTTGCATATTCTTTGCAAAACTGTTATTTGCCCGACAACGCGTGTGCAATAAATAAAATTTTTGTCAATTGTTTAATGTTTTTGTGACTGTTTGTCTGACTCATTTTTTAACAATAACTAGTAATTTAATAACATTAATTAGCAATTTAACTAAAAATATTTGAAGTTTGGTTCTTAAAAATAAGAAAAGCTAAACAAATATAAAACTAAAAATTTTTAGAAATATCTGCTTAATCAAAACATTAAAATCACCCCCAAAGAAAAATGCAACTTTTTTTAAAATTTCTGTGATGACAGTAAGCAGAATAAAAGGTAAACTTGATAAAAAAAATACCAGTACAAAGTGCCAGAAGTAGAAAATCTGGAAGACTACGTCACTACCCAAAGAGATGAACTGGCAATTTGTAACATTTCTATTAAAAACCAAAAAAAAAAAATGTATAAAAGTAGTTACTAAAAATCATACAAAAACCCGGTATCAAGAAGCCATACAAGTATTAAGATTTCTAACAGAACTACAAAGTGTCGAATAGCAGAACTGGGGTTTAAATGCTACAAACCTGCGAGGAGACCTAAAATTACGCCAGCGATGAAATTTAAACGTTTAACTTGGCTAAAAATCACCTACCTAAGTCTGCTAAAGATTGAAAAAGTGTAAACAAATATTTATGATTTGAAAATAAAACAAAGATTAAATTATTTTAAAAAAAATTTAAGTTAGTTAAGAAAAAATAAGTACTTGTTTTATTAATTATTGCAACAACATCACTATTTAAAACATTTATAAGAGTTTTTATATTATTATTTTTAATTGTTTGCAGGTGTGTTTTTCAGATGAGTCCTAATTTTAAATATTATTTAAATAATTCTTCTTTTGTTAAACAAAGGAAAAAAGAAAAAGGTAACCCAGACTGTGTCATGGAGACCTTTTAAAGGTGATGGTGGGTCAGTTATAAGTGGTAAGGGTATCGGCGTTCCTTATATAGTTGAAGGGATGGTGAACATGAATAAATATATATAGTTACCAAATTAATTCCTCAGTTACACGATTGCTTTCATGATTAATCTTAGTGCATCTTTATGTATGATTGTTTCCTATGCTTTAAAACTAAATTAGTAACAAGAAACTTAAAGTCAAAAAATAATACTTTTTTACCATGGCCAGGCGATTCTCCCGACTTAAACCCTTTTTACCCAGGCGAATTCTCCCAACTTGAAACCCAGGCGATTCTCCCAACTTAAACAACTTAAACTTTTAAAGCGTTTAATTGAGCACGAAACTATAACTAACTAATAAACTCTTATAGAAGCACTAAATAATGCCTGGCATCTTGATCAGGAATTAAAAGCAAATTTAAAGAATTGCATCAAAAGTATGCCAAGAAAGATACAAGCAGTAATTGATGCAAAAGGCGATGCAAAAGGCCCATCCGAATACTAAAAAACATTTTTTATTTTGAGTTTTCTTAAGTAGATCCCCATTTAAGCTGTTATTTAAAAAAACACCTTAGAAAGGTTTTTCTTATTTAAACATTTTTTTTTTCTTATGAAAAACTATAAATAAATTTAAAAAAATGTAACATTAATGATTGTATAAATAAAGACCCTACCACGGTACAAAGATAACTCCATATTGTATTGTCCGATTGCTATCAAATTTTCAAAGTAGCATTTATACATGGATGTTTACAAAATGTACCAAACTAGTGAAAAAAAAATTATTAAAAATTTTATGGTATATTTTAATTATCTACATGAAATTTATGATAGCTGCTGCCATTATCCTTGCATATTATAGCAATATTATGAAAGCTGCCATTGTCCTTGCATATTAATGCTAATTTTAATACATTTTATTGGCACTGGTGTATTGAACATATTGTGAAAATTTCAAGTCAATTGTCAATTGAACTGGTAGAACTTGGTAGAACTTGAAGTATGTTTGTCCCAAGTATGAAAATGTAGATTCAGAGAAAAACAATTGTTAAAAAATATGTATAAAAAATAAATATTTTTACATTTTACAAAAATTAAAAACTCCGAATAAATAGGGTTCTACTTGCTATTTCTCCTCTTTGTGAAAGAAACCTTTTCTTATAGCTCTATGTTTTTTTCCTTTTGCAAGTATAAGTGCACAAGATTTTTTTGAAGCACTAGTTATGCAACATGCAATTAAACACATTTGCTGCTTTATTCAAGTACTTTTCAATATAATTGCTAAATTTTAAAAATAAATTACCAATTCCAGTTCCCTCATTAAATTCTAAAACTCATTAAATTCCCTCATTAAATTCTAAAACTGCAGAAGCTACACCAATTTCAAGTATTGTTTTACTAACATATGTTAGTTTTAAGGTGGTTCCTATGTAATCAAAAAAAGTTACTTTCTATTCATTAACCATTAATTTTTTCAAAAGTAGGTACAGAATGTGTAAAAAAATATATATTTTCGAACTCCAAAAATATATAGATGATCACATAGGGGCCTATAATAGTCAAAATAACCCCTAAAAATAGAGTTTACTAGAAACACAATTACTTATGAGTAAAAGCTCATTTTACTTTCAAACTTGGTATACTTGTGCGTGTTACCTGTATCTAGTGCGTGAGTTTTTTTAATTAAAATTATTAAAAGATCCTGTTTTGAAGCATAACTAAAGGTTATGCTTCAAAACAACTGTATTTTTAAAAAATCTGCTACTAGGCCTCTGATCTTAGTTCCCTAACCACAACTTACAAATAATAAATTTATTTGAAAAAAACTCAGGCAATAGCAGTACACTTGATAAATAAGCCCTGAAAACTTCAAGTAGTTATCACTATTAATTCAAAAGTTATGATGTTTTTTGTGAGACAATTTTCTTGAAAAACGTTAAAGTAGAAAATCAAAAAACAAGAGGAAAAATTTGTTTTTAAAACTAAAATCCTCCTTTTAAATAAGTTTCTCCTCCCTCTTTATGTAAGTCTTTATCCAATAAACCCTTCTTGATGGCTTTTAGTTTTTTTCTTTTTGCTTTCGTCTTCTCTGATGTTTTGATAATAAAATTTTGGATGCTGCGTTGGCTCATTTTTTCGGATATAATATTAAAACGGACACCGGTCTGTATTCCAAGTTTTTCATACACTTTAACAAGTCCAAATGGACCTTCATTGAATTGAAGAATAACACTATATACACCTAACTGTAGAATTGATCTTTCTACAAAGATTTGCTTAGGACATTTCCTCCAAATAAGATTATTCAGAGACTCATTAGCATTTTGAGTTTGCCCGTGGATGCACTTGCGAAGAAGGTCATCATTTGAAAAATCTTGGAAAATCTTTGACAAGGTAGGAAACATCCACTCTGGTAAACTAATCCTCTCTTTGTGTTTTTTAAGTTTATTTTTCTTATAACTACACCACGATTCTTCTCCAGGTGGACAAAACATGTGGCGCTTATATAAGTTAGAAAAGTTGGTGCAATGATGAAGGATAGCACCTATCCACTTTTTCATTGTGTAAATTTTTTCATCATTAGAGCAATTTAATTTTAGACTTCTTCGAATGGCAATGCCATAATAATTTGTTATTGAATTAATGGAGTTGTTAGTCAATTTTCCTTTTCCACCAAATGGTGTAGAGATATTTTTATATTCTTGTAATAGTATCCTAAGTCGAGAACCTATTCTTTTGTTTACATGTCCAATACATTCAAGTTTAACAGGTGTTATACCAAACTGTGCTTCGTAGGGTTTGGAGTTAACAACTTCTTTGTAAGACGCTGTGTCTCCATCTCCAAGATAATCATTATAAACTAGTTTATTTTGACTTACAGATTGCTGAAATATATCAATAGCACCTGAGGCTTCCATTGCTCCTGATGTCTTATGATGGTTAATTCTACAATTATGTGCAACTTTCCAATTTGCGTATTCTGTTGTTCCACTCCATATTATACACTGTCTACAATGTTTTGATAAAACAATAACATCCAAACACTTTCCTTAGCTTACTGCTGTCACTACACCATTCAACGAAGAGTGTCCTCTTTTTTGCCAAGTTCCATCAATCAATACACAACAAGAATGTATACCTGGGACAATTTCTTCCATTTTTGCTTCATTTGCAGCATTTTGCATACTTTCTATTGCAGAATTTTCATATGCAGAAAATAACTTATTATTAATATTTCTAAAGGCAGTATTAGATATTGAGTGCATGTTCATACACCGTGCAAATGTTTTAATTGATTCATTCCCTTTACCAATTTCTCGAAATGCCATAACCAATCAAATATTAATTTCACTCGGCTTACAACCATATATTTTTTCAGAAGCA
Source organism: Hydra vulgaris (assembly GCF_022113875.1). Classification (NCBI taxonomy): domain Eukaryota; kingdom Metazoa; phylum Cnidaria; class Hydrozoa; order Anthoathecata; family Hydridae; genus Hydra; species Hydra vulgaris. The sequence goes on from NC_061162.1 coordinate 3,502,832, forward strand.
CTAAAAGGTGAAGTATACTTGTGACTTTTATTTTTACATTTTTTACAAAAGTAAACAATTTTATGAGAAAATCCCTATCTATCATCCAAATTATTAGATATTGTGACATTGGCTTCCCTACATTCTTGACACTTGTTTCCAACTGCTATCATTTTCATGAGTATTTTAAAATTTATAAATAAAAAATAATCATCAATACTTCCAGAATGTTCAGCTGGTTTAATGGTAAACTCTTTTTTGGTGATATTTTCAATATTTACATTTTTTTTATTTCCATTGATATCACATTTATCATTTACAATATGTACAGATTTTCTACAACCACGACCACCAACTTGATGACTTTCTTTTGTTATTTCGAAGGTTAGCCATATTAAATCTTTATTATTTTACTAGAATCTAACTAAAATGTTAAATAATTTCAACAAACACATTAGAAAACAGTAAAAAGTAAAAAAATTATTATAAAAAAGCCTGCCTGCTGTTTGCACTCTGCAACAGCTTAACTTATAATGATTAAATATTTAACAACTTGGAGGTACAAGGCAACATTAGAATATATATATATATATATATATATATATATATATATATATATATATATATATATATATATATATATATATATATATATATATATATATATATATATATATATTAGGGTGTCCCAAAAATAAAAAAATTTTCTATAGTTTTGTGTGTAGTTTTGTCTGTTAAAAGTGAAAATAAGAAAATTTTTGAAAAATTTTGAAGTTTGACCCACTCAGCAGTGGCGTTATAGGGTGGATCGATTTTAAAAATTATTGAAATTTGATTTTCCTGGGCTGCGAATCGATGTCTTTTGGTCAAAAAAGAACCTTACTTTTATTTTTAAATTCAAATGAGTTTTAGAGGTTCCTCTTTGGATTCTAAATCCTTGACGGATCCTAATATTTTTGAAATTTTTTCTTCTTAACTATATCAACCTGGTACTCAAAAGAAGCAGAATAATACGCTTATTTTAAATATAATATTTGTTTTAATTTAAAACTAAAGAGAAAAAAATAATGTCGTTTTTTTCATTAAAAAACTCCCGTCTTCATCAAAACGGGGGTTTTAAAGTATATTTTTGCAAATATTTTTTTCACTAAAATTTTTTTTTGAATAAAATTATTATTGATAAAACAAGCATTTTTTTCTTCTTTTTTTGAGTCCAAGGTTGATATAGTTTAAAAAAAAAAAAAAAAAAAATTAGAATCCGTCAAGGATTTAGAATCCAAAGAAAAACCTTAAGATCTCATCAAAATCAAAAAATATTTTTTTACTTTCATCTTATAATTAATAGACATCGATTCGTGTCTCAGGAATATTGATTTTTAAACTTTTTTTTTTTGCTATGAAAATCGATCCACCCTAGTGGCGTAACTATAAATTTGAGACCCCCCGCCAAAAAAGTAAAGAGGCTCTCCTTAAATTTTTTTTCTCCAGAAATGCCCGTAGGGATACGTGAAAAATTATAAATTCATAAAACGTATTTGATCAAACAGAAATTAGTACCACTCATATTATTATTACCAGTCATATTATATTCATATGAGTAAAATTTGTAAATCTCCGCGGGGCCCTCTAAGGTCCGCGCCCCCCCCCCCCGGTTTTGCTCCTTCCTAGTTATGCCACTGGTACTCACTATCATTCAACCTGTTGCATTTTTTATCTTTCAAAGTTTTTTATCTGTCAAAATTTATCATTATACCTGTTGCATTTTTTTATCTGTCAAAAGAAACTACTTCCAAAGTTTTTTTTGGTTTTTATAATTGTTTGATGTGTCGTAACTATAAAAAAAGCAATATTGTCAAAAGCTTCGACCATATAAACTGATAGACCCGCCGTAAGTTATATATTTTGAAGCCAACATCTTTTAGCGCGTGACGTCACGTTTGGGCAAAACAAAACGCGATTCAAGCGAAATAAAGCTTTAAGAATAGAAAACTGTTTATTAAATGTAAAATTTTGTAGAAAAAACCATATTACTATTATTATTATTTTTTTAAATATGATTAAATTTATCATTTGTATCAATTATTATTTTTAGATTTCTTAGATAGATAAGAAAACGTAACAGTTAATACAATTTTATGTATTTTATTATCCATTACATAATATACAAAACAACTTTTTATTGATTCGAAAATTAAATTTGCTTTGTTAATACACTTTGTATACGTTTATTATGTAGTAAATTGTTGATCAAGTCAGTTTTGTGGTGCAATCTTATCTTTAAATACTAAGCAATATTAGTTTTATAATTTCTTCACCACTTTCATAAATAAATTACAGACAACGCTTAACAATATTAGATTTTTCACAACAATATTAGATTTTTCTAAACTATTAATTAAAAATTATACATCAGGAAGTTTCCAACGTCCATTTACACAGTTTACCATAAAAACTAAAGTTTCTTTTGTTTTGGGTTAACTATTATTATTGATATCAGCACAAAAATCAATATAACTAGAAAATTTATGGCCTGTTTATTCAATTTTTTTTTCATCAAATGGTCATTTCATCTTACATAAATGAACACACAATATGTTGACCAATTTTCTGAGCCTCTTTTATTTTGCTATGAAGAGTAACTAAAGCTTCTTTACAAAATCCAGGGAAACAGTCAACACTTTTATGCCATTTTGTATAATTCCAGGATGAAGAAGTGCATTACTAAATGTTTTCCTAACATAACTATATGCTTTAGCAGAATAAAAATTTAATGTTAAATCAAGGTTGTTAACAAGGCCAAAATTAGCAAGGACATGGCCAAAGCCACATGTTACAAGGCTAAAGCCAAGACCAATGCCAAAAGTTACAAGGTCAAAGCCTGGAATTTTAAAGTCAAGGCCAAGAATAAAAATATTTTCAAGCCCAAAGACTTGAATTTTTGTCTAACGTTAAGGTCAATTAATAACAAAACTGTAGGTAACAATTCCTGTTACAATAAACCACATGTTGTAAAAATAAACCAGGGTAATGCCCAAAATTCTATGAAGTCAATAAAAAACATACTTGTGGATATGTATGAAGCCGAAAACAAAAATACATAAAAATAAAGAATAAAATCTTTTAATTCTTCAATTTTATGTACTTTTATTGAAGACCAAGGCCAAGACCAAGACCAACAGTTTTAAGACCAAGGCCTTAAGTCAAGGTCAAAGCCTAGGACTAACAACTTTGTGTTGTAGCAAAGCTTCATAATTCTGGTGGGTAATGCTTTTTAACTTTTTTTGTAAAATCCGACAATATAACTGTTTTGTAGACTCAGACATAGCTCCCTAAAATTAAATAGATTAAATAAATACATTTTTAGTTACAACATCATATTTATACTTGAAAACCCAATCAAGTAAATTAGGGCATCGTTGATTGGGGTATCAAGAAATAGATGAAAATATCACAATAGCATTACAATTATAACAACAATTATTACTGTTACGACAAACACAATAATTAACTTATTGCTATTCTTACCGTAATTGTGATGAATTAAAATTTTCCTTAACTGTTATCTGATGATTAATGTAATAAGTTTTTAATCATAAAAACTTATTAATTTAAAACCATATTTTAACAGTAGGTTGACTAAAACAAAATATTTCTAAAGGCATAACTTAATAAGAAATAAGAAACAAATATTTAAAATAATGAAATAGACAAATAAAATAAAATATGTTCAACAACTACTCTTAATAAAAATATATATTATACCATTAGTGTAATTGATACTTCTTCGGAAATCATAGTATGATTCATGATTTTGATTCATCATATGATTTATACTTTTTGATTTAAAATGATGAAGGTATGAATGTAAGTCTTTAATCCTTTTTATTAAACAACAGTTGGATTGCTGAAGCATTTTAATTGTATTTAAATATATTGTTTACCATTGGTGTTAGGATTGATTTGACACTTTTCAACAATGTTTTTAAAACCATAAAGATATTGTCACAAAAAGTAAACTCAAACATTTACATCAATATATGATATTGTAAAAGTAATTGTAAAGTATGTCATTGTAATGTATTTAAATTAGATTTACTGTATTAAATTACTGGTGATATTATTGTTAACATAAATGATATAGTTATCAACATTGTTCCTAAATATATATATATATATATATATATATATATATATATATATATATATATATATATATATATATATATATATATATATATATATATATATATATATATATTTACGAACAATAATGTTGATAATCATACCATTAATGTTAACATTAGACTTACTGTATAACATTAATGTTATACAGTAAGTCTAATGCGTGTATATATATATATATATATATATATATATATATATATATATATATATATATATATATATATATATATATATATATACATATATATATATATATATATTATATATATATATATATATATTATATATATATATATATTATATATATATATATATATATATATATATATATATATATATATATATATATATATATATATATATATATATATATATATATATATATATATATATATATATATATATATATATATATATATATATATATATATATATATATATATATATATATATATATATATATATATATATATATATATATATATATATATATATATATATATATATATATATAGGCACACAATATATATGTTACAAAAACTAAACTTAAAAGTTTTAAATCAATATATGTAGGTACGCGCACTGAAATTTTTAAATTAATCATATAGTGCAATGTTATATATCATTAGAAAGGCCTTTAATACAGTATTTTAAAGGTGAAAAAATTATTAAAAACGAACAATTCTAAAAAAAGTTATAACGTTTTTAGTACCAAATTTAAGATATATGGAATTGTTGAAGAAACTGTGGTCAAAATAATTATTTTTTTCACTTAAATTATTATAACTTTGTCAATTTTTATCCAAATATCTATATCTTGGTATCAAAAGATAGGTGCACTAATGGGCTACAAGTTCATATAGTTGCCTGGACGTAGGGTGTATCTTGGGAGCCAGAGGGGGTAATGAAACACCATCTAACCCTTAAGAAAATACAAGTTTTTGTCAAAAATAAGCACTTTTTTAATGTAATTCTTAGATTTTATACATAAAATATTGCCATAACTTGATTCCAGAACACTGCCAAACAAAATAAGGTGATCTTAGAGTTGGCCGTAGATGTGGTTATGATGTTGTAACACCCTAATACAATAATCATACATTCTAATAAATAATTTAATCTTTATTACAGTAATTAAATATTTTGTTAAAAAGTAAAAATATATTTTTTTACTATACAACATACATTAGTGATGTGCACACTAACTTTAGGGAAGGGCGTATGTCGCATCGCCCCCCCCCCCCCGCCCCTGCCCCAACGCATAACAAAAAATAAAAATAATTAATATATGTTGAATAGTAATATTTTATTACTATTCAACATATATTATTGATGTACACATTGACTTTAAATAAAGGAAGTCTAATGCACCACCTCTCCCCCCCCTCCCTACCTAACAAAAAATAACGTCATCTTTATTTCAATAATCAAATGTATTGTTAAAAAGAAAAAATAATCTTTTGTAACTATACAACATACATTAGTATTGAAAATATTGTTGTATTACATGAAGCAATATTTTTTTTCTATAGAACATACATTAGTGATGTACAATTTGAGGAGAGGGATGGTTTTCCCCCTTCCCCTCAACCAACGTAAAAAAGAAAACACATAGAAATGATATTTTCAACATTTTCGCATGCAATTATTAAAAAAAGAAAGCACAATACAGAATTGTTTTACCAGATTGCACGAGTATACATTTTCTCATTTAAATAATCATATTTAACCAACCAACCTTATAAAAAACAAACAAACAAAAAAACAAATGTTTCGAAACATAGTAATTAATTTATGTCTTGGCTTTTAGTAAATGATTTAAATTAAGTTCCAATGCAACTAAATAAATCATTTTTAACAATAGACACCACGTGAAGGTAAGCCAGAGCCGCCTATCGCCGCCTATCTACCGCCTTTTTTTTTGCAAGCCACAAAACTTGCGGTACTTATTTGCAAGCCACAAAACTTGCGGTACACATTTGCAAGCCACAAAACTTGCTGTACCTATTTGCAAGCCACAAAACTTGCTGTATCTATTTGCAAGCCACAAAACTTGCGGTACTTATTTGCAAGCCATAAAACTTGCGGTACTTATTTGCAAGCCACAAAACTTGCTGTACCTATTTGCAAGCCACAAAACTTGCTGTACCTATTTACAAGCCATAAAACTTGCGGTACACATTTGCAAGCCACAAAACTTGCTGTATCTATTTGCAAGCTACAAAACTTGCTGTACCTATTTGCAAGCCACAAAACTTGACTTAATTATTATACTAACTATTTACTAAAATTACAAAGTTGTAACAAAAAATCAATATTACAAATAATGAGAAATGCGTACACATATTAAATTTTTTTTTTTTTTAAATTACCAGTTGCAGCAGCTGACTAAGGAACTAAAGTTAAACATATTGTAAAGTTTGCAAATTAAAAATTAAGAGTTATGTAACTTACCAGGTGTAGTACAAGAGGTAGATACTAAAATTAAAAAATTAATATTGCAGCAAATGGGAAATCCATACACGACAAGTAATAAATAAATAAGTAAGAAATGCAGATTTATGTATATTTCTTTAATGGTTAATTGAAGTTATGCTATAATAACTTACCAGCTGTAGTCTGTGCAAATTGGCCTAAAGATAACAAAAAAGTTATATAATCAAAAAAAAAAAAATATCTTGAAATTGTCAACAGCCAATAAAAATAACAGTTATCAAATCAGTTCTGCTTTACGTACAACAACCTATGTAACTAAAAAAAAAGCAATAAAAAAAATAATAAAAAACATAAATTATATTACTGTATTTTAAAATTATATTACTGTATATTAGAAAAACACTAACAAGATACTTTTATAAGAATAAACATATTATTGTAGAAGTATCTTTGTAATTTTAAAAAAATAAGCTTATTAATAATAAGCTTATTCATATAAAAATATCAATAATAATAATATTTTAAAATATCAATAATAATATTATTCTTAAAATATCAATAAAATCATAATATTATTCTAAAAAAATAATAATGTTATTCTAAAATTATCATTAATAATATTATTCTAAAAATATTTTGTCAAAAACTGTATTGGCTTAAGCCAATAAAGTTTTACTTTAAAGTATAATAATGTCATTTGTATATTTTTATATATATGGTGTATTTACAACATTGGCATCTGATACTATTAGTTAATAAAATATTCCAAAGTAACGGTTTAATCTTAAATCCTAATCTTTTTTAATATATACTATCATTGGTATAACTTATACCAAAGACTAAGGTTTTTAAACTTATACTATAAGTTTAAAAACCTTAATCTTTGTTTACATATCATGATGATATGTAAACAAAGATTAATGTTTTAAAACTTATAACTTTTTTAAATAACAAAACAATAATGATAAGTTTAAAAACCTTAATCTTTGTTTACATCATGATGATGTAAACAAACTTTGTTATTATCATGAAAAAGAAATTAACTTACTTTTTGAAGTCTTCTTTGTTATGACTTTTACCATTTTTTATTTATTAAAATAATCTAATATTAAAAATTAAATAATACAATGTAGTAAGAATTTTTTTGTTTACCATTCGCCACCCCCTTATCCTCCCCGTATTTCTCTTACCGATAAAACAAAAACAAAAACAAAAAAAACCGAATTTAGGTACCAAAAGTCCTACACTTCTTATACTATCTGCTCCCTAATATTTTTGGCTGAAATTTGGCATGTACAAAGAAAATGCATGCAAAAAAGTTCCTGAATAACAAAAAAAGCGGAAACTTCATTCCTTCGATAAGAACTTAATGTGAGAACATCAACGAAATTTTCATGAAAGTTTTTAGCAAAACTAACCATAAAAAAGTTTAGTGGTTATAAATAAAAGTACTATAAAAATCAAGCCTAACCTTTCTTCTTTCCAAATATACTTTTTGTTTATATATGTTTCTAAAAAAAAACACCACTAAAAACGTTAGTCTAACCCTACTTCAAAAAAGCAGTATATTTAAAAAAGCACCTCGTTACATATCTGCTCCCTAATATTTTTCGTTGAAATTTGGCACATAAATAGAAAATACATGTATAAAGGTGGCTGAACAATCAAAAAAGCGGAAACTTCATGCCTTCGACTACAAATTTATGTGAAAACATCAACCAAATATTCAGGAGCAAAATAATCCGTTAAAAAGTTTAGTAACCATACATAAAAGTTTAAAAAAACTAAAGATCAGCTTCTCTTCTTTCCAAAAAGTATCTATGTGTATATATGTTTCTAAAAAGAAACTCCACAAAACTACGTCTACCCCACGCTGCCTAAAAAAAAGTGAAAAAAACGGGTCTCAAGATTTTATCACAAAAATCGGTTCAGTAAATGACGTAAATGCGCGTACCTAATATATGTCATTGCAAAAAGATTAGTTACATTAGACTTACTGTATTTGAATCATTGGTGGTAATATTTGAAATAGTTCTTTGTCTATATTTTTTGGTAGTTTTCTAGAATAAATACTTTTTCATAAAAGTGTTGGGAAATTAAATATAGAAGAAATTGCATTTTTTTTTTAGTTTCTTTTGTGAACTCGAAAGACTTCCTTTATACCAGTGAAATATTTACCACAACGTTTAGACAGTTTACTAGGAGTAAAACCATCACTCCACATAACTTGTATCCATTTTCTCCTCAATTCTATATCTTTCAGAAAACTACCAACAAAAATAAGCATATTAAAATAATATGCTATTTATATTTAAAATATAATGTAGGATTTTAGCAAATAATGATTTGTAGCTACTTACACATGAAAAGAAACCCTTTTAATATATCTTTAAGTGCAATTATATGCAAAACAAGATAACATCATGATCTTTATATATCTATATTCTATTTGAAAATCAAAATTTAAACAAAATAATATACATAACAAATAATAAAACTTTAAAAATGTTAAATACATTCACCCTAAACCGATATTAATGCCCAAACGTGACGTCACGCGCTAAAAGATGTTGGCGTGAATACCGCCTTACTGGCGGTAAGGCGTGTCTATCAGTTTATATGGTCGAAGGTCATAAGTAACAAATTATCGAAAAATTGTTAAATTTATATTTACAAAATCATAAAAAGTCTATAATAATATCTTTTATTTTATTTTTTTTTATAAAAAATAATAAAACATTTAATGGAAAGTTTTTAAATATAAAAAATTAAGTTCATCAGAATAAAAAAATCATGATGAAAAAAGCTTACCAGAAGTGGGGTTCGAACCCACGCGGACATACGTCCATTGGATCTTAAGTCCAACGCCTTAACCACTCGGCCATCCTGGTATGTAGAGTGCCATTCATTGTTAATATATAATCAACTTTTTTATATTTTGAATATAATTTTATTTAGTTGCAGATTTTTAAATTTATAAAGTGATCGTCTAAAGCTAAATTTATCTAAAAACAGCTAACTTTATTTGAGAACATTTTTACGCGGCGATTTTCATTAAACCTAATTGACACTATTTTGATTTTTTATTTAACTAAGCGTCGAAAAGCTCTGCGAAAGAATTCATATGATCTTCTTTTGTTTTATAGCGTTATTTAGGTAAAACCAATCATACTATTTTTTCGATCACCGATCGAAAAATTTAAATAAAACCGGAACTGATAGGAATATTTAAAAAATAAAAACGCTAAAAGAAAGAGAAACATCTCCTCTATTAAAATGTGGCAAAATAAAATCCAAGTCATTTTTCAGTCATTTTATTTTTATAAAAGTTTAAAAGAGAGTTGTAAAAATTTGCTTTTTTCTTTTATTTGCTATCGTAATAATTTAGGAAACATAATTCGTTTAAAAGTAATTTTACCTCTATCTTACATTCTATTAAAATTAGAAAATTTAATTATATTACCGATTACATCATTTTTCGTTTTATAGTTAAAAATTAGACGAAAAAGTAAGAAAAATTAATATTCAATTTTTCTGGTAAAACCGATCATTCACATATTAATTTAAATTCCTTTATTAAGTAGTATGTAAATTTTTAAATTAGGTACCTACGTGAATTATTGAATTTTCTAATGTGTTAGTTCCGGGTTCTTCCTCTATAAAGTTATTTTACAAAAATAACTCAATGATATTTATTAATTATTCACTTTCAAGATGACAACAAGTAAAAAGTCATACAATGAAGAAGATATAGAAGCTGCGTTAAATGATATAAATGAAAAAAAATACTTCAATCAGAAAAGCTGAATTAAAAATCGAGGCAACCTAATACTTCAAAAATTACTGGCTAATGTATTACAGAACACGGTGTTGCAGATCATCTCAAAAAAAGAGAAGAAGTTAAGCAACAACAAAATTAGCTGAAAAACAAGCTAAAAAGCTTAAAATCATCTGCAAACTCATAATGCCATTGCCAAACCCTGCAGAAAAAAAAGTAACTCAAAATATAGAATCGATTACAACACCTTCAGTCAAAAGAAAAAAAGTTATTAAATGCAGAAAGTGTAAAAAAGAATTACATTCGGACATGATGTCATGCGAGAATCCAAATTGCAATACTTGGCTCTGCAACAAAACATGTTTGCCAAAAAATCTTGTTAAGGGTTCAGATTTTTTTTGTTGTAAAAAATATAAACCTTAAATTTTTTATTATTTCTTTATGCTATATAAAAAATATATAAAGTTATATATACATTTACATATATAAAATGTTAAATTTATTAAATGTATTTTATATTGCTCGGTTTTAACAGATTTTCTGCCAAAAGCGATCTTTTTTTTTTCTTCTAGTTTTTATATTTTTAACTACAATAAAAAAAAAAAAAAAAAAAAAAAAATTAATAGATAATGTGCTTGTTGATATTTTCTATCTTATTTAAAAAAATAGTTTAAAAATTTTAAAAAATAATAAAGTTCCTTAATTTTTATTGTTCGATGATCGGTTTGACCCGCTTTTACTCTATATAGCATAATTTATAGCAGACATATTAGGAGGGGAGGGGTAAAGAAGCTTTGGCCGCGGGCGCCAAGTTTTGATTGGGCGCCAGCCGACAGAATAATAGAATCTTAGAAAATCGTAAAATAGGCAGGATAATGATACAAAATCTTTCCTTATCACGAAAAACTTTACATCGTTATCCTGTCCAAATGTAGATCAACTGTAATAATTTTTCGGAATGTTCAAAAGAATGGCTGTTTTGTAGAAAAATTTCTCGGGGTTTTACCCACCTCTGGTCATGAATCTGTAGAATTAGCATATGCTGTTTATTTTAGGTTTTAGAATTGCAATTGTTTTACAGTTGTCGTAGTCAAAGTTACCACAACGCGTCTAAAATGTCTGGTAGATATACAGGACTTCAAGCTCGCATTAAAGGAGTTAATCCTTTAGCAACATTTGTACTATGCTCTTTTAATGCACATTCTTTAAATCATATTGGTTAATGCTCTGTGGGGTGTTGTAGAAATGCTTCTTAATTTTTTATTTTGTTTCAAAATATCAATAAATTTTTCAGTGCCTATACATATACAGTGTTGGCGAAAAGTATTGCAACTTTTCTAAATTTAACATTTTTATAAAATTCGAAATGAATTTGATGTTTATATATCATATATTCATACAAAAATGATAAAACCAAACAGCAACACACTATGTAAACATAAAACTATGACGTCATTATAGTTAAACGTGCTGCGTTATAGTTTTTTCTTACAAAACCTCACTTGGGAATCGCATAGAAAATTTTCATTTTTTTCGCTTTTTGAGAAGTATAGTTTAATCATAATGGGTCTGGCAAAGGAGATTTCATTAAGAAAACGTGCGATTGTTATTCAATATTCGAAGGATGGTATGAAGCAGCGAGATATTTCTAAGAAATTGTGTTTAACTAAGTTTTCAGTTTGTCGAATAATTAAGAAATACAAAGCTTCCGGGTCAGCATCACCACTGAAACATTCTGGACGACCCAGAGTAACAACAACATGTGATGACTCTCTACTCCGACGCTCTGCAGTCAGAAACCCGACTTATTCAAGTCTTTAAATAAAACTAGGCACTGGTTGCGGTGCGAGTACACGAACAATACGTGACTGTGTTCGTTTGGTTTAAGAGCTTGACGTCCATCCCGCAAACCTCTGCTATCTAAGCAGCAGCGACAGAAAAGAGTTCAGTTTTTTAATAAATATAAGGACTGGAATGCAGAAAAATGGTGTTGTTTTCCGACGAGTCTACATTTCTGCAGTTTGGATCTGTCACGCAGTATGAACGTAGACCAGTTGGATCTCGAGATGATATTCGTTACACCTTGCCGACAGTTAAACATTCACCCCAAATTATGGTTTGGGGATGTTTTTCAGAAATGGGGCGAGGGTCTCTATACTTTATACCAGCGAAACAGATGGTAAACTCCGTTGAATAGCTAAAGGTTTTAAATTCAAAACTACCCCTAGCCATGCGCTTGCATTGTTGTGAACTGTTTCAACAAGACTCGGCACCATGCCATACCAGTCGAGTTGTATTAAAGGGGCTAACTGACAATGGGATTCAAGTTGTGGACAGGCCAGGCAACAGTTCAGATTTGAATCCCATTGAAAATTTCTGGACAGTGATGAAAAGAAAAGTAAGAAAATATTACAGTAAAAGCATTGAAGAACTCATTTACAACATTAAGAAGGTGTGGTGCACCAAAATCACCCCGGATCTTTGTTAAAAACTGGTTCCCTATACGGAAATATTCCATGGAAAACCCATGGAATTCCATGAGTAAACCATAGTTTTCCCATGGAAAACGGAAATAAGCTATGAAAAAAACCCATGGTTTTTTTTCATAGCTTATGCTGCGCTATGATTGTTACGAATGCGCTTTTAAATATGACGTCATAGCTCGTAGAGTTATGATTACTTTTAACTTGAGTAAACAATACTTACTGCATTCTTCTGTTTTTCTGTGTTTAATAAGACTATAAATTATATGTTTTTTTATAATGCATCACATTTATATGATTCAAACTAAACATACAGACATAAACAACTAGATATTAAATATTATCATATTATAAGCATTATAAAATGTATTATTTTTAATTTTATTTAATTATATATCATTTATGCATATACTTATTTTAACTGTTTCCAGTAGCTTTGCTTACTTTACATAACTTGCAATAGTATAGCAAGTATTTCAAGTAAACCAGTTTGAATTTTAATGTTTACTTGGCAAATTATTTGCCAAATAATTATTATTTGGTTTACAACAAGTAAATGTTTAGTTTTAATCTACATTAAATAACTAGTGTATTAATGTACATAGTGTAATCTAATGTACATTAAAACTAATATAATTATTATTATAAAACTTATCTAACATTTTAAACAAACTTATCTAAAATATTAATATATAAGCAGTATATCAGATAAGATTAGATAACTAAGATAGTAAGATTAGATAACTAATGTACAAAAGATAACAAGTATGATCTTTTTTATTTTTTTTTATAATAGTCTTAGATTACATCAAAATTCTTGAAGTTTATTGTATGGTAAATGTTCATTAAGTATTAATAAACATTTTTTTATGATAAATGTTCTATTCAATTTTATTTCTGTTAAGTTGTTTTTGTCTTTTTGTTGTTGTTTTTTCTTTAGAGTTATTAGAATATGTAAATAATGTAATATAAATATTGTTTATAAATTCTTTTATATTTACTAGTAAGTTTTTACTTAAAATTACAATTTATAAGTTATACTATATTTGTTGCTGCCTCGTTCTATATAAATGTTACTAATATGTAGGTAAAATTTATATAATAATATATATTAATATTAATAGTATATTAATATATTATATATTAAAAAATTTATCTTTTCATTTTAACCTTATCATTTCATTTAAATTACTACATTATTAGCAGGCAGGTTTGACTGGCAATATAAATTTTAATTTATTTATTTAGCCGTTTGTTAACAAGTCCCGTGCTTTATAATATTTTATAAGATGGTAAGGACGTGAAAAAAACAGGTTTGTAAATGATGTTGTACATCATGCAGATAGCTCAGAAGAAGGAGTAAGTTTTTTAATTACAAAAGTAAATATATAATATAATATTTGTTGCTGCCTTGATCTATATAAATATTTCTAACATGCAGGTAACATTTATATATGTATTAGTTTGAATAAATCATTTTAATTAAGTTACATTATAAGCAGGAATGTTTGACTGGAAATATAAATGATGTTGTACATAATGCAGATAGCTTAGGCGAAAAAGAGGTAACAATCTAATAATTTTTATTTATAAATAATGATATATTCTACTTTTTTCTGTATAAATGTTACCTAACATTTGGCAACATTCATAATTGTGTATAATGCCTAATTATAAAGTAAGTTATAATAGATAATAATTATAAGTAAAATGAATTAGTAAATAAAGAAAACTAGTTAGAATGTATATAATAGTTGTATGATGTATTGTCTACATTAGTGAAATGGAGAATGAGACTAACTACGGTCAAAAAAGTAATGAATATCAAAATGTGAATGGTACTTTGTTTAACATCTACCTGTTTCTACAGATACAGTATAGACGCATTTATAAATGGGCTTGATGTTTTTACCATTAAAACTTGAAGTTATTATAAAATTTATATATACTATTTTTATCAAACAGTTAATATAAAATAATAAACATGTAAATTGTTTAATTTTCTGTAAAAATTGTTTTCTTTTATATATTTCAATTGTTTATCACTATGTATATCACTTATAGTATTATATTACTTGTAATTTTTTGTTTTATTTATTTTCAGTATGTTATACATATGTATGCATTAAATATTGTGGAGAAGTCAAGTATTGATGTCTCAGGTGCATTATAGCTATTATTTTTCAAAGGTTTGTAGGATTTAACAAGATTTAAATTTTATTTTGTTTATTGATTTTATTCGGAAAAAGCGATCCCATAGATTAAGAGAACTCAATAATATTAGTGTGATAAAATTTGCTTTTATGGTTTAATATGACAATTCAAATAACATTAGATCAAAAAAACTTGAAAACAAATCATGCTTTTTCACCATGAAAAATCCATGAGTTTTCCTTGGAAAGGTGTTCCTAATACCTATGGAAATTCCATGGTTTTTCCATGGATGGAAAATCATTGAATATCCATGGTATTTGGAACACTTTTCCATGAAAAACTCGTGGATTTTTCATGTCTTTTTTTATCTTAATCTTGTCATGAAAAGACATAAAAAATGCGTTTTTAAGACGCCTTTTTTTAGTCGAATATGCAAATCTAAAAGACATCTTTTTTCGACATCGAAAAGGCGTCTTTTTTGTCTTTATCTTGTCATGAAAAGACATAAGAAGTGCGTTTATCAAATATGCACTTCTAAAAAAGTTTATTTTCTCGGGGTCGGAACGACTTTTTTGTCATACTTTTTAGTATACTATAGTATCCTATACACTATAATATTCCTACTTTTCATATATAAAAATCTTTTTTTATCAAATTAAAATGATCTAATTAATTAGAAATTAAATAGCTCTTCATACAAAGTATGACAAAAAGCTCCGATGCATAGAAAAAAACCTCTTTTAGTTGTCAATATAAAAGAGGAAGCATTTTCTACAACTTTTATATGTTTAAACATAGGAGAATAATTTATAAATAAAACAACAGTATTGTTCAACATATTTCTTTTTCTCTTTTCATCTTTCTTTTTTTCTTCTGTTTCTTGAGCGAGCTCTGTTTCTTGGCGTTGTTGAATAAAATTAATAAGTCGAAAACTTCATTCATACGAGCTAGTTACAACTTCTAAAAAACGAGTGAATATAAAAAACAGTCTATAAAATACAAAAAAGCAAACGAAACTTGATAAGCTGAGTGAAACACATTAGGCTTACCGACTAATAACTCAAAAAGGGATGATCCTTTTAACCCCCTCATGTTTCCAGCACGGTCCTTTCTTTTTGAACCCACTAGGTTAAATTGGGACTGGAATCCAACGGTAAACAGTCTAAAAATATATAAAAATGAGTATGCTAAAGAAGTTTACGACTATAAAAATGACTGTATAACGATGTACTTTAATATATAGTACTTAAACCAAGCTAAACATTTGCACCTCTCAGATTTGCTATGAAAGCCAAGTTATTGAAAACAGATATTGATATTTTTCTGTCTTTTATGACGTGACTTTTGAAATAAATTTTGCTGAAATTAAGTGTTGCAGACTCGTAACAATTTAAAAATCCGTTATTGACTAAATACTATCAAAACGAAAAGATAATTCAGCTAATACACCTTGAGAGTTGTTATTTCATTTAAACTGGATAAAAGTATTAATCAAAGCTCTATTTTAGCCTGAAACATAATGATGCTTTCTTAAAAACATAAAATCATAAAAACTGGCGATATCATTAGCAACACAGATGAAATACACATAAACAAAAATAAAGACTAGAAAACTGCAATGATGTTTAGGTATAAGAAAGTGTATCTTTCCAGTATCATTTTTACTTGGTCTTTTGTATCCAAGCCAAATGTTTAGCAAACAGTTCTAAATATAAATATGTTGTCATTATGTGCAATTTTTTACTTGCTTTGTTAATGACGGACAACAGTTAACAAGGAAATAACAACTTTAACATAAAAGTTAAAGACCAATCTTTTGCATAAACAATTTCATCATTCAACTAAATAAAAACAACAAAATTATTCAGATCGTTTAAAAATATATGTAAAAAAATTGCAAGCCTACTGAATGCTTCTTCTTTTCTATCGTTCGTTTCACTGGCACTTGGACAAGTAAATACAGACAGAAATTGTTTACAGGTTTTTTTTTTCGTCTGAAAATAAATATTTTAATTTAATATGTAATAAACAACGTTCTTCAAGCACAACACATTAAAAAATTAGTTTGAAAATAAAATATAAAGCTTTTTAAAACACTTACCTTCTACTAACTTAATAGAGACTAGATCATATCAATACCATCTTACTGGCACCACGCCATCCACTTTTTGCTTCTTGCTATTAAAATTTTCTAACTAAACAACTGCAATTTTATATATATATATATATATATATATATATATATATATATATATATATATATATATATATATATATATATATATATATATATATATATATATATATATACATGTATATATTCTATAATATATAAAAGCATATATATTATGTATTTTTATAAAAGCATATATCTTATTTACTTTAAAATTATGTAATAAAGTAATATATTATATTTTATATAATATATTATTTTATTACGTAAATTATAAAATAAACCCGCCTTAACGAAAATAGTTGATTTTTAATTAAATTTTCTATGCAAAAACGTTTTACATTAAAAATGTTTTATAAAAGTATTTTATAAACAAAAAACGGGCCAATCAGAACGTAACAAAGATATCGTAATTACGATACTGTGGGTTAAAACCCATCTTTGTTAGGTTCTATTGGCAATAATTATTTTCATTTGTCTTAAGCAAATAATGATTACCTTATTAACAACAAAAGTTGTTAATAAGCAAATAATAATTTGTTTATTATAATTTAATAAGCAAATTATGATTTGCTTATTAACAACTTGAGTTGTTTCACAGTGGAAAACGTTATTGAATATTCCCCTTCCCCTCCCTAAAATAAAAAAATTTCTACTGGGTATTGTTTATTTTGACATTTAAATGAAAATTTTCTCATTTCTTGTTTTTAAAGGTCATCGATATAAAAAACGTCTTTTCTACCTCTTATTAAAGACGTACAACGGATTGACGTCTTTTCGACCTCTTTTTGAAGACATCTTTTTAAAAGACGTCTTTTCCACTTCTTTATTTAGGTTGATTATAAAAAGACATAACAAGTTATAAAAAAGACTTATTTTATTCGTCTAAAGATATCTTTCCCACTGGGTAGAAGGCTATAAAGTATGGTCTTGTTGTCGAGAGCCGCTGTAAAACGACGTGTTACATACTTACAGGTTAAATATTTTACGTAGTAAATAAAAAAAATTTGTACTTTGCAATAATAAAAGAATAACAAGATTTAAATAAAAAAATAATAAATAAAAAATTTATAAAAATTTCCATAAAAATAATATCGACAGATAGTATAATAGTAATATAGACTTGCAGATACCAGGTGGTCAGCAAGATCTGAAGCAAGTATTAGTTTAACAAAAAGTAGAATGAAATAGTTAATGCACATTCTTTTAACAATAGATGATAAATTAGAAATGTCAATCACACGATCAGAAGCTAATGTAATATATTTAAAATTAAACAGTCATGAAACAGCTATACTTCCCTACTTACAAAATAGACAGTTGGTGAAAAAAGAAAAGAAAAAAAAAAAAGACTTAGAACCGGAATTTACTTCATTAACATATATTCTCTCATGGTACAAAGCAAAAAGGTTGTATTCGTTTTCTTTCTTACCTAAAACATGCTAACAAATTAATTAACAATTTTAGTACATAGCAAAAAGACTGTATTATGATAATTAAATAAAAAACTTCAGAAAAACTCTTTTTTGAAGTCAATTGATGATATTAAAAGTTTCTGACATGCACTAAGCTGATTGGTTGGCTAAATACTTTTTATGTTTTTAAAGAACATCTCAGAATGAACATTTTGCAGTTACTGTCTGTTTTATAATTAGGACAGTATAATGATCACATTATGGGGTGATATACTAGAAAGACTCAAAAAAACTAGTTAACAATAGCAGTCGTTTGAGATTTATTTATAAACAGTTGTAAGTTTGTGCAAACTGTTAACTCGATATGTATTAGATCTTAGGATATCTATTTATAAGGATATGTTGGATATCTATGAAGAGTGAGAATTTATTAAATTGGGACACAAAACATATCAAAAAATATATGCGAATGAAAAAGAAAATTAAATGCAGATGAAAATAGAGAAGAAGAAATAAGTTTTTGAAATTCGAGACTCTTCAAAGTTTAAAACATTTTATACTATTATTGATAAACTACATTCTAAACTAGAAGAAAATTGTGATGAAACTGTTGAAAATTTTTTTATTTCAAATAATAAAACTTTTGATTACCATTAGTTTACAAAAAAGCAAAAATACTGTAAAATATATATAAAAATGATCTTTCGTCTTCATTTGCTAAATAGTTTATACAGTTCAGAAGTTATTTAATGAGTTCAACTGAAGACATAAGGCCTAAAACTAAAATAAATATGTGTAAGATAATTAGAACTCATAATTTTTATGAACTGTTTCCTTATGTAGATATAGCATTAAAGATAAAGCCAAGAGATCATTTTCAGCATTAAAGAGAGATAAATCTTATTTGAGGTTAGGAAAAACTGGTGATCGTCTTAATAGATTAGCAATTCTATCTATTGATTATCTAAAGACTGGTGAAGACATTCACCAGTCTTTGGTAATCTATAGCAAGATTCAATTAAATCTGCATTCAACATAGATATAAACTTTAATGACATTATAAATACATATGCAAAACAAAACTTACGTAAAAAAATTTTTTTAAGTTAGTTGATAAATTTAACTCAACATATATGTTTGTATTAAAAATGTTTTTGTGTTTTGATAATCACTCCATATCAAAGTTGACAGTTATTCTTAAAAGAGGGCGCTTATAAGAACAATGCCTCTGGGCACCAAAAATATAAATACGTCTCTATAAATTTTATACAATTTATGAGCAATTTTTTTTTGTTGAGTATTTTTAAAAGTAAAATTTTCAAATTTATATAAATTTTTTTAAAATCTATTTTGAAAATAAAGTCTTTGAATTGCGTTACGCAATCATTAGAAAAAAAGGGGTTTGTTTTAGACGTTTAAATCATGTCTTGTACCGAATGCCGCCAAGTGGGGGTAGGGAGAAGGAAAAGTGGCGTGCGTATCTCGGGCGTGAAGATGTCAAGGGCGCAAAAAGACAAAGAAAAATTTATTAAAGGGTTCTCATACAATAGAAAATATCATTTATGTGTGTTTTTTCTAGTATCTCTATTCTAAACTAATGTTAAACTTTTTTATTAGTTTTGTTGCCCGGCAATAAATATTAAAACCAAACATTGACTTGGTCAATAATTTGTTATTGACTTGGTCAATAATTTGTGTGGTCCATTAGAGAACCTTTTTATGTATAGGAATGACTTTGGCTATCTTAAAAACATCTGGAAAAAGACCTTTATTAAAAGAATTATTTAATATGGTACAGAGAGGCTTGCAAATAATATGAGAAGTAAGTTTAAGAAGGTGTGTAGGGATACTATTTGGTCCCAAACTTTTACCATCTTTTAAACCATTTTTTATTAAATCAGATGCCTTATTTTCAGTCACTGGATTAAAAAAGAAAGAATTAAAATTAGCATTTTTTAAATAGTCAGAGAAGATTTTGAGTAGGTGTTGTATTGTTTTATAGTATTTATTAAAAATGTTAGCAACAGCCATTCTGTCTGAGATAGTGTTACCATTAGACTTGAGAATGCATGATTTAATTGATGTAGAGGGTTTGATGTTAATAATTTCTTTTATTCCTTTCCATGTATTTTTTGTATTGTCGAGGTTTTTGTTAAAGAAAGAGATGTAGTATGACTTTTTCAGAATTCTTAATAAATTGCTAATTTTATTCCTGTACAATTTAAATTTGTTAAATAGTTGACTATTTGTGTTAGGATTTTTAGATTTTATATATTTTTTGTAGAGCTTATTTTTAATTGCAACTGACTTCAGAACTCCATTAGTGATCCAAGGTTTAGATTTGAGTTTAACTTAATTTTTGATCAGTTTTATGTACGGGGCATGACAATCAAGAATTGAGTTGAATGTTTTTAAAAAGAAGTTCATTGATTCATTGACATCATTACCTTTTTGATATAAAACTTCCAGTCAATATTAGAAATGTTCTGAATAAATACATTATCATTGAAATTCTTAAATGATCGTTTAGTTGTTATGAATTTTTTTCTTAAGAAAGGAGTACTAGGAATGCAAAAAAACTGTGGCATGTGATCTAAAAATGATTTTGTTAGGTTGCTAGAAATAAGATTAGGAATTTGAAAATTTAAAAGGATGTTATCAATAACTGTTTTAGATTTGCTGGTTACTCGCGTTGGTTGAATTATTGTTGGGTAAAAAGAGTAAGAACAAAGTGAGTCAAGGTAATCAGAGATAATAAGGGATTCATTGTAGATTAGTAAGTCCATGTTAAAGTCACCCAAAGGCATAATCTGTTTATTTTCAAAACTAAGTTTTTCAAGTAAAGAATTAAAACAATCAGAAATAAATTCATTTGAGTTTATTGAAGGATATGTAGCCAATGATGATATTATTCTTGAAAGCATTGATGATTTCAATAAAGATAGATTCTTGGTATTTTGGGACATATACTATATTATCTCTTCTAACATTGTAATTTAGATTAGATTGTAAGTATAAAAGAGTACCTCCTTTTTTAGCTTCAGTAAAGCATTGTTCAATGTTATAGCCATTTATACTCATGTCAGTTATATTAGGATCATTAATGTACAATTTAGATTCCGAAATTCCAAATACTGTTGGAAGAATGGTAAGTGAACTTATGAGACTGCGAAGATCATCAATATGAAATCACAAAGAACCAATCTTTAGGTGAAGGTACAATTCAGAATTTGATTTTAAAGTTTTATTAAGATCAAAAATATTGTAATACTTACAGTTAGAATAAGTGACTACTGCACCACGGCCGCACACCACACCACACATAGTTTACTTACAGTTAGAATAAGTGTTAGAGATTTTATTCATATCCTTAAATAAGTTTTTGAATTGCATTGGACATTCTAAAGAATTTAAGGTACTAGTTGGTAAAGTCTGACATGATATACTTAAAGAAAATTCGAGGTCCAAAAGTGTGCTAAATGGCATATTCTTAACTTTGAAGTCAGTACAGTACCAGTCAGAAGAGTCTTTGACTCTTCTGACTGGTATTGCTCACATTGCCAAGTGAAAATATAAGTTAAAAACAAAGCAATAATATATAAGGTGTGGTATAAATCAATAATAAATAAATATAGTATAATGTAAAAACAAAGGATATAATAATTAAATAATAGGGGAGACCGGGGCTAGTTGGCAGCAGGGGTAAGTTGACGAATTGCGTTTATCTGCAAAGCCTTTCATTAAAAAGTGCTAATAATTTCAGGAAACCTTCTTAGTTGACCATTTCATCTTTCACTGTAGTATTGTGGGGATTTGCGCATGCGCATAAAAGGTATTGTGATTTATGTGTTTTTTCCACATTTTTGTAACTTTTACAACTTCTTTATTTTTTCGATTTTTAAAAGCAACTTCATCAAGTACACGTAAACTTGATTTGAGTTATATCTTGCATGGTTCAGTAAAATCTGTCCAACCATTATTTTTTATTTATACACGTTTTTCAGGGATCGGTAGGGAAGTTTGTGACCAAATAGCTGTCGGGGTTAGTTGGCAAAATTTTGGCGGGGCAAGTTGGCCGTATATATCAACTAAACCCGATTGCGATTAGACATAAATTTCAACTTTTTCTATAACTTTTGATTTATTTTTTTAAAAATCGATTAGATAGATAGATCACATATATTACATGCGAAACTATAGAAGAAAAACAAAGAGGGCTCCTCAAAATGTTATAAAAAATGCTGTTGATGCTGTTTTATTAGAAGGAAAATCTATACGAAAAACTTTAATATCCCTAAAAAAAATTTGTCCCGATACTGCAAAAAGCAACAACGTCATGGTCAGCAAATATCAGGTTACATAAAATCTAGACAGGTCAGTATATATATACTGTGTTTCTTTTTTTTTTTTTAGGTGCCCCAAGAAGTCCTAACGGCCTTGTCACAGATCACCGCGGAAGTGCATTTAACCAGAAAGTCTACGCCTCCTTTCTTACCGTGACGCGAAATATGTTCAAAGCTCGTTTTAAACCTGGATCTCCTGCTTATAAAGCAAGCGTTCTAACCACTGCGCCACGGCCGCACACCACACCACACACATACACACACACACACACACACACACACACACACACACACACATATATATATATATATATATTGTAAATAAAAATTATGTTAGTGTTATTATTTACAAATAGAATGCTCAATGATCTTAAAAAACATATAAGTTATATTTCATAACTGTGTATTAGTATGTGTTATAACACATACTAATACGCTGTGTGTGTGTGTGTGTGTATAACACATACTAATATATATTAGTATGTATTATATACACACACATATATATATATGTGTGTTATAACACACACACACATATATATATATGTGTGTGTGTTATAACACATACTAATACTAATGTGTGTATATGTTTACACACCACACAGTTATAAAATATAACTGCTATGTTCTTCAACACATAGTGTAATGTGTGTGTGTTTGTGTATGTGTCTCTCTCTGTGTGTAAACACACACACACAGAGACACACAACACACACACACGCACAGACACACACAAACACACACACACAGTTATAAAACATAACTGCTATGTTCTTTAACACACACACACACACACACACAAATATATATATATATATATTTCTCCTAAGGAAGTGAGGAAACTAGCTTATCAGAATGGAAAAGCGAATAGCATATAAATGCCTCATAATTGGAGTGCAAATGAAGCAGCTGGAGAAGACTGGTTCAGTGCTAACCTCAAAAGGCACAAAAAACTGTCAATAAGAAAACCTGAGGCAAAAAGTCAAGCACGTGTTTCCAGTTTTAATCCAACAAATGTTCAAAAGTTTTACAACAATTTACAAACTATTCTTAATCGTTTAAAGTCCGAAAATGGAGACATTTGGAATATGGATGAAACTGGTATTACCACAGTTCAAACTCCAGATCATATTGTAGCAAGAAAGGGTTTTAAACAAATTGGGCGTGTTACTTCGGCTGAGAGAGGCTCAATTCCTCCGTTTTTCATATTTTCTCGTGTGAAATTTCAAAGCTATTTTTTAAATGGTGCTCCTGATGGAAGTGCAGGCGCTGCAAACCCATCTGGTTAGATGACTGAAGTTCAATTTTTGCAGTTTTCACATCATTTAAAATCATTAAAATTTCAGCTCAATTTAACCGATAGCGATAGTGTAAAAATTTAACTGGTAGCGATACAAGTAGACAAAGCCTCTTTGTGTATAGTTCTTGCCTGCAGTTTTTCCTATAGTTAACATAAATAGATTTATAATACCTTCATTTAATGAATATTTTGTTGTGTAGTCTTATTAAACCGCCAGGCAATTCTGGAGTGCTTACCTGTAAACAAATTTTTAATTACTGGGCTGTAAAAGCGTAAAAAAAAAAATCAATTAAAAAATTTCAGAAGCACCAAAAACCTTACTTATCATTCTGTACTTCAGAATTCAAAGGTCGGTTGTGACGTTTTTTTGTTCAGGAGAGAGGAAATAGTAAAATAATTAGTATATATATATCAAATAAATGAAATCGTTAAAAAAGAATATTTAAAACCAAGGACGCGAAATAAAGTTTAGTTTAGCGTAAATAAAAGAAATCATTAAAATATATATTTAAAAAAGTATTTTATTAGGCAACATTTTTGAAATGGACTTAAAAGTAAAAAATAAGTATATAAAAAAAAACTTTGTTTCACGTTGTCATAGGAAAACAGTCTTTATACCTCTGTTTTAGATACTGAAAAAACTAAAAAGGTCTCATACATAACTCATTTTCACAAAAAACTAGATAACTTACCTTTGTCTACTGATGTACAGAATTACATTAAAACTAATAAACAATTTAATTTTTTTTTGATACCTTTCAACATTAAGCTAAAAAAGAAAGCTAGCTAGCTAAAAAAGAATCAGAGCAGTTATAAAAATAAAGAACAAATGAAAAGTAGCTCCTGTGATTGAACACACGTTTATTACAAGGTCATTGTTATTATTAATGATAAAAACAATATAGCAGTGCTTTTTTTCTAAAAAAAAGGTGTTGAAACTTATCTGGAACTTATCATTAGTATATCACAAAAAATGACAACTAAACCGACGGGCATTTGTTTTTAAAAGTTACGTTTTAAATGTGTTTTAAATGTCTTTTAAACGTCTTTTAAATATTATTGTTTAAAAGACGTTTAAAAGACATTTAAAATACTTTTAGATCGTAACTTTTAAAAACAAATGCCCGTCGGGAAGGTAACGCATATAATAATAAAATATTCGTGAAAATATCATGTAAATATTCTATCAGTAATAAATAAAAATATCCTACATATACTAATATATATATATATATATATATATATATATATATATATATATATATATATATATATCAATAATAAAAGTAATTTCTCGGTAGAGAGTGCTCAATACAAAAGTAGAGCAAATATGTATTAAATTAATAATAAAATAAATACAATTAGATTTGAAACATAACTCGGAGTTTCACGCTTTATGCGATCATCAGACGTTACAAACAACCGTAACAACAACAAAAATTATATACAAAAATACAATACAGTGTTAGCTTAGATGACGTTAAAGTTGCAAATAACAAATTTGTTTTCGTGGCGACATTTTGATATTAGTTCATTTCGTTTATTCAGTAGTTTCAAAGATGACGTGATGATATGGTATTTTTCGGTTAAGCAAAGGTTACATAACTTTCCTCCAGGTTTAAATGGTTCCGCCCTATCAATAACTTTCCACGTAAGAATAGGATTTGAAAATCCCTTTTTTTTCATTTCCCAGATATATTTCGAAAGTTCTGTGGTGTTAGCTTTACTTTCGTATTGAAAGGAATTTTTATGTTTGTACCAGCGATCTTTAAAGGTGTGTTCCGTTAGACCAATATAATTAAGACCACTATCCTGCGGTGATGTTTTTACATTGCAGACGTAAATTATATTTTTACTGAGACACATACCTTGCAAAGGACATTGAGAAGGTTGCCGGCAGTTACATGTTGGAACAATTGTGTTGGAAACATTAGATAATATTTTTTTATTGTGTGAATTAATAATACTGGTGATGTTAGGAAGGCAGCTATAACTAACTTTTAAATTATTCTTATTAAAAATTTTTCGAAACTTATGTGTTTTTGGAAAATGCTTTTCAATTAGATTTAGAAAATTTTTTGCGATGTTGGTTTTTACATTTTGTGAAAACGGAGGATTAAACCAAATAATGTTTCTTGATCTTGATTTTGGTTTTGATGAGGTAAGGTTTTTTTGAAAACTAATCTTTTCATTAAACCCACTTGCTGTTAACGCATTGTTATAAAATGGTGATGCTATATTAAAAACTTCCATGCTAGATGAAATATTGCTAATACGGTTAGATATCATAGATGGTATGGATTTAATAATACTAGGTGGGTGGTTAGAACTTGCGTTGATGTATAATGGGTGGTCACCTGGTTTTCTGTATGGTTGGAAAGTATTTTCTGTCAGGTTGAAGGTAACATCGAGAAAGTTTACAATTTTTAAGTTGGTTTTTATTGTAAGTTTTGGATTAAATTTCTCTTTAAAAAGATGAACGATGTTTTTCTTGATTCTCTCGGATTGCGGCCCATTAATCCCATGAAAACAGCAAAGGCCGTCATCTCTATATAATCCGACGTTTTGCAACCCATAGACTTGACTTAGAGTATGAAGAATGAAAAGGCCAACTAATTCACATACTTCAGCCCCATCATAACTTCCCATAGTGACGTCAAAATTAGGATAATAATCCTAATTTTGACGTCACTATGGGAAGTTATGATGGGGCTGAAGTATGTGAATTAGTTGGCCTTTTCATTCTTCATACTCTAAGTCAAGTCTATGGGTTGCAAAACGTCGGATTATATAGAGATGACGGCCTTTGCTGTTTTCATGGGATTAATGGGCCGCAATCCGAGAGAATCAAGAAAAACATCGTTCATCTTTTTAAAGAGAAATTTAATCCAAAACTTACAATAAAAACCAACTTAAAAATTGTAAACTTTCTCGATGTTACCTTCAACCTGACAGAAAATACTTTCCAACCATACAGAAAACCAGGTGACCACCCATTATACATCAACGCAAGTTCTAACCACCCACCTAGTATTATTAAATCCATACCATCTATGATATCTAACCGTATTAGCAATATTTCATCTAGCATGGAAGTTTTTAATATAGCATCACCATTTTATAACAATGCGTTAACAGCAAGTGGGTTTAATGAAAAGATTAGTTTTCAAAAAAACCTTACCTCATCAAAACCAAAATCAAGATCAAGAAACATTATTTGGTTTAATCCTCCGTTTTCACAAAATGTAAAAACCAACATCGCAAAAAATTTTCTAAATCTAATTGAAAAGCATTTTCCAAAAACACATAAGTTTCGAAAAATTTTTAATAAGAATAATTTAAAAGTTAGTTATAGCTGCCTTCCTAACATCACCAATATTATTAATTCACACAATAAAAAAATATTATCTAATGTTTCCAACACAATTGTTCCAACATGTAACTGCCGGCAACCTTCTCAATGTCCTTTGCAAGGTATGTGTCTCAGTAAAAATATAATTTACGTCTGCAATGTAAAAACATCACCGCAGGATAGTGGTCTTAATTATATTGGTCTAACGGAACACACCTTTAAAGATCGCTGGTACAAACATAAAAATTCCTTTCAATACGAAAGTAAAGCTAACACCACAGAACTTTCGAAATATATCTGGGAAATGAAAAAAAAGGGATTTTCAAATCCTATTCTTACGTGGAAAGTTATTGATAGGGCGGAACCATTTAAACCTGGAGGAAAGTTATGTAACCTTTGCTTAACCGAAAAATACCATATCATCACGTCATCTTTGAAACTACTGAATAAACGAAATGAACTAATATCAAAATGTCGCCACGAAAACAAATTTGTTATTTGCAACTTTAACGTCATCTAAGCTAACACTGTATTGTATTTTTGTATATAATTTTTGTTGTTGTTACGGTTGTTTGTAACGTCTGATGATCGCATAAAGCGTGAAACTCCGAGTTATGTTTCAAATCTAATTGTATTTATTTTATTATTAATTTAATAAATATATATATATATATATATATATATATATATATATATATATATATATATATATATATATATATATATATATATATATATATATATATATATATATAATCAGTATAGCAATAAATGTATTTAATCATCGGAGTTCAATACATTTTTAAATTACATTTTTCATGGAAATGCAGTTGCAAATTTATGTACAACAATATTCGATGAATGTGCAACAAAATTTCGATGAATGTGCAACATGACAATACCATTTAAACAACCACCCCTCATAGTATTTCTAAATGAAGTTTTAATTCTTTTAAGAGCTGATAATGGTCTTTCGCATGTACATGTTGTGACTGGTAATGTGCAAAGGATTCAAAGTATAGTGGAAATATTGGGAAACCTATGGTCATCACATTTTTGTAATGAATCTGAAATGGTTTTAGGAGCACTTTGAAAGTGATTATTCTAGTATACTTCCCACATATCTAACTCAGCATAAAGATAGCTTGGTTCTGGTCAATCGTTTTGGTATGTATGAACAAATTATTTTATTTTTTTCCTCCACCCCTTGTCAGAAATTTAATTTGATGGTATAATGGAGAAATTATCTAGCAATGCTATATTTAAAAAAAAAGAAAAAGAATCTAGCTGAAACAGAATGTGATCAAGAAACGGAATTAAACAAGTTACTCGATAGTATTCACTTATATGATCTACTTCATGGTTATCAAGTTGTGTTTGTTGACCACATGTTCTTGGTTTAGATGGCATTGTACTAGTAGTTGCAACTATGCTAACAGATTCTTTGTACCATTCTGTGTGTGAAATATCCATAGAGCTCCAAAGAGATATAAGAGTATTCTTTAATTTTCCACATCTTTACGAGCTTTTAAAAAGTCTTGATTAACTATTTGCAAAGTTTTTTCAGTGGTCTTATATAGCCTAATAACTTCTTAACTATGATTAAAGTGATAATAAACTTAAAATAATAACATATTGCCACATATGCAGAAGCATCACCTCTAGATTCGTAGTTTCATGTCACATCTTTTTTGATATAAATAAGAGATGCAACTATAGCTGAATATAATTCAATAAAGGCTTCAAGACCATCAATTCTTTCAATCCACCTGGTTCTACAAAAAATGATTGTCTTTTGAAAAGATGATGTCGCACATAGCTCACTAATTTTTGTAGTTAGATCTTCTAACCTTTTTGAAGAATTTAAAAAAAAAATCAGAGACAATTTGAACATGATCCACCATATCTTGAATCGAAGGAATTGCATATGCTTTGGCAACATATAGATTAAATTAATGGGAAAACCAATAGATATATGGAGCTTTAGGAAAATCTTTTAAAATTAATGCTGCTACACCACAAAGATGTCCTGCCATGTTACCAGCTTCATCGTAACCTTGCCCACGACCATAAGACATTTTCGGACCAAGTTTATGCATACTTTTCTTGATTTTGGTTGATAAATAAACTCCACTCAAGCTAGTATTGCAAGAAACAAATTTTATAAAATCTTGCTTTACTTTACAGCATTCATCCACATATCGAACAATTACAGCCATTTGTTCTGTTTGGCTAACATCTGAAGCTTCATCAGCTGAAATGGAAAAAAAAATTGCTTTCTTAATTCTGTCTGTCAATAGTGATTGAACATGACCTACACAAATATCAATAACTCATTCTGCACTGTCTTTAATCAATAAATCGCATTTTTAATGGTCACTCAAGATCTTGTCACTATATGATGCCATCAGATCTAATAAGCATTAGAAATTACCAGAGTAATTACATTGCTCAACCAGATGTTTGGCGTCATTTCATTGTCCTCTATGCGGTATATTCTGCCTACAACAAAAAAGAGTTGCACGTGATATTGAAAACAAAGTTTATCAATTTCTAGAAGTATTATCAGATCAGAGTCTTATTGAGTTGCAAGTTAATTGGAACGACTTTATTACTCATTAATGCTTGAAAAGCAAGCATTATCTGTATTTATGCATAATATTCTTACATTAAGCATTATCTGTATTGAGGCTTTATGCATTGGAGAAGTGTTATCATGTATTATTATTAGTGTTGTATAATTATATTAAGTGCTATTATTTTCTTCGATAATATATTAGGAGGAAAACTCTAACCAATGTAACCAATGTAAACTGATAGTTTTAGTTTACTTTTGGTAATATATCGTCTAATATAAGCTTTAATGTCGTTTAATATAAACTTGGAATTTAGAAGGCGTCTAATTTCTTAAACTGGTTTTTAATTATTTAGATATATATTTGATAAAAAATTTATTACAATTAAAAAAAAATATAACTATTTGAAAAATAAAAAAATGCCATTACTATTTGTTAAACAAATATTACTGTTCGTTAAACTTCGTAAATATTAAACTTCGTTTAATGAATAGTAATATTCGTTTAGCAAATTCTACAATTCCTTTAAGAAATAGTATTAGAGTTAGGGTTAGGGCTAGGGTTAGGTTTATAATTAAGGTATAAATGAAAGACCAAAGTATAAATGAAAGCCCAAGAAGCTCTACTAAAGAGCGCATTTTAGGAGTCATTTTTACATCTAATCTCAAGTGGAGTACACACATTCAATTAGTTGTCTCTAAATCTTTACAAATTCTTGGTATGCTAAAAAGGATCACCACCATCGTTGATGAAAAAATGGCTCTCAAATTATATAAAGTGTTTATAAAACCACACCTTGAATATGCAGTGTCTGTTTGGGCCCCTTTTTTAAAGACTGACGTAGCTTTAGTTGAATCTGTTCAACGTAAAGCAACAAAATGGGCTTTAAACTTGAGATATTTTCAATACTATGAAAGACTTGAAAGACTAAATCTACCATCACTCGAGTTTCGGCGCCTACAATGCAATTTTTAAACTAATACATCGATTTGATATAATTAATAATATATATCAACCAAAATTTATTAACTCATTGTCACGTGGTCACTATCTTAAAATAAGACGTGAATATATTCCAAACTGTCTTTCAAGACACAACCAATTATATAATAAATCAGCAAAATACTGGAATGAACTACCCGAGCAAGAAAATTTATACTTCACTGTACTTTCTTGTAAAATTAGATTAGATCACTGGTTATAGATAAAATTCGAAACGAATATTTATAAAACTGTTTGTTTATAGTAGGGTGTTTTCCCTGCTTGCTGTATGTATATATGATATGTATGTTTTACGGCTACAACTATAATATAATAATAATAAAAGGTCGCTTAACAAATAATATTATTTGATAAACAAACAGTAAGCAAAGAGTACTACTAGTTTAAAGAATACTATTTATTTAACGAACAGTATTGCTCGCTTAACGAATAGAACTACTACTTTATCGAACAGTACTATTCGTTTAACGAATAGTGTTATTTTTTTAACGATTAGTATTAACTGTTTAACGAGTAGTACTAATTGCCTAACAAATAGTATTATTCGCTTATCGAATGTACTATTCATTTAGCTAAAACTTGTTCTTGATTTATTTAAATTACTTTTAAAAAGTCTCAAATCTTTTAAGTATCATATTTGCAGATGATACCAATTTATTTCTCTCTAATAATGATATTTACCAACTCTATTCGACTTTGAATGATGAACTGCAAAAAGTATCAAATTGGTTCAAACATAACAAAACTTCTCTTATTCATTTCCTCTCCAAAAAAAGTTCCTTATCCACAAATATGCCGTAAATTTTTATTGAATAAGTTAAAATAAAAAGAGATATAGCAACAAAATTTTCAGGTTTTTTCTTGACAAGAACATCACATGGTAACAACATATAACTTACATTTACACTAACAGTATTGGAATTTTATTCAAGACTAGAGCCGTGGCTAGGTTACCCCACACACCCCGATTTGAGAGGCCCAGCAATTTAATGGGGCCAAAAGTTAATTAAGAAAATTTTACACAAATTTATTACTCATTTGTTCTTAGTTATATATGCTATGCAACATATATACTGCCTGGGGTAGTACAGGCAAATTTAAAACATCTTTAACGCCGTTAAAAACACGCTATGCGTTTAATCTTTTTTTTTATTCTTTTATTTTTTTAGGTGCCCAAGAAGTCCTTATGGTTTTATCTCAGAGCACCGCGGAATAGCATTTAATAGGAAATTTACGCTTCCTTCCCAACCAATGTCTCAAAATTTGCCCATAAGTTGGGTTTGAACCATGGCTTTTACATTTCTGAGGCAAGTGTACTACCACTGCGCCACGGCTGATTTTGCAGATCAGTTCTTACAAACACTTAAAAACGAGAATACTCAATGTATACAAATTATATGTATTTAATGTTTTATGTTCCCTTTATATGTAAAAAAACGATTTCTGTCCTTTAGTTTTTAAAGATTTCTTTATTTTGAAACTCATAAACTAAAACACCTTAAGAAATAATAGTTTTGCACCGTTTTGTAAAAAAAGATTTAATCAATTTTGTATTTTAAAATGCGCACCATATCTCTGGAATAGGACTTTTTTTTTACTAAATTTTGATTTATCGATTAATTTTCCAATCTTCAAAAATAAGTTAAAAAAATTCATTCTCTCAATTGAAAATACTTTTGAATATTTTGAATAACGTAATGAAATTAATGAAATTTTATGATACAATTTGTTTTTCACTTTATAGATATTATTTATTTTTGCTATTATAATACATGTTGTTATCGAATAAAGAAGATTCTGGTAATAAGATCTTTATGACCTTCTTTCGAACACCTTTGTTTGTAATAATTTTTTTATCTAGATTTTGACTTTATAAGTCTACGGATTTTACATTTCGTATAGGATTTTATTATGTAATACGAACACACACACACAAAATACTATTCGTTAAACTTTGGTATTGAAATTTATCGAATAGTTATTCACTACACTAGTCGACTATCTTACTGACAACTTATGAGTCTTATAGGATCGCATATAATCTTATACTATCCTACAGGATATCTTACAGGATTTGTAAGATTTTATTTGTCTTTCAAATCCTATAGGACCATAAGAAATCCTGTGATTACCTATAGGGTATCTTAAAAGATTCGTAAGATTTTATTTGTCTTGCAAATCTTATAAGATCACAAGAAATCCTGTGATTATCCTGTAGGGTATCATAAAGGATTCGTAAGATTTTTAATTTTTTTAATTTTTTTAATTTATTTTGAAATATGAAAAACTTAGCGGTTTTTATATATATATATATATATATATATATATATATATATATATATATATATATATATATATATATATATATATATATATATATATATATATATAAAATGCCGCCAAGAACTGTTTCGCCGCCCGGGACAGCAACATGATTGGCGTTCTTAATTATCGAAATTCTCTTATATTATCGGTAAAGGACCTTTGCTTCAAGGTACCTTCATTCTACTTGGTGCCCCTTGGAAATCTGCCGCCCGGGACAATCTGTCCCTTACGTTAAAATTAGATTATTATCAAAAAAATCTAGTTGAATTAAAAAATTTTCTTGCAATCAGAGTGTACATTGAATTGCGTGACTTTCTGTCACGCAGAATTCAATGTACACTCTGATTGCGAGAAAAATTTTTTTATGCTGTGGCACGTTAAAAAGGTCTCATCGGAGTCCTTTTTAACGTGCCACAGCATAAAAATAACTAAAACAGTAGAAAAAGAAAAAGATCCGCTTAATAGTTTCGGAATCCCGAAATTTTAGGGCTTTTTTAGTTATTTTTATGCTGTGACACGTTAAAAAGGACTCACCGGAGTCCTTTTTAACGTGCCACAGCATAAAAATAACTAAAACAGTAGAAAAAGAAAAAGGTCCGCTTAATAGTTTCGGAATCCCAAAATTTTAGGGCCCTAGCCCCCTCCTCTTTAATCTATCACTGGCTTCTATAGGAACCAGTGCTGGATTAAGGGGTAGGGCTACAGCCGTATATATACGAATCTAAAATTTTCCTTCAGCATTCTATAAGAATCCTGTTAATCCTACAAAATCTTTTAAAATATTCTTGTAGATCTTATATTATCTTATGAGAATTCCTTCAAATCCTACAAGATCCTTCAAAAGATTCTTGTAGGTCCTGCAGGGACTTGTGCATCTCATCCTATAGGATTCTTGTAGGGTTTGTAAGATCAGTCGTCTAGTGTATGCTTTTAATAAAAACACTATTCGTCGGTGCTTAGTTGTGAACATTACTTAAATAACAATATCTCATTTAAAAAAAGTTTTAAAAAGACATTTAAAATATTTTTAACTATTTAAAAACTGGCAACACTTATTATAAATATTACTCTTTTAATATTTTTTATTTTTTGCTATTAATTAGACTTTCTTTAGGACGCTCACGGGAAAAAATTAAAATTGCCGGAAAAAAGTTGGCATTACCGGAAAAACCAGTTTGCTGTTATGCCTTTTAAATCTTTTCAACTAAAGTTTAAAACTGAAATTTTGTAGTCTTTTATCATTTCAATAAAGACTGCCAAAAAATAGAGTACCCATGTTAAACATGTCATTCATGTTTAACATATATGCAGATCCGTCCCGAAGAGACTTTGAGAAGGGGGGGGGGGGATCCGTGTCTGTTTTTTGCCGACAAAAGTCAAAAATTTTTTTTTTTTTACTAACTACTTACCTTTCAAAAATTAAACCACCAAAACGACTATTGGATTGACCGAAAACTTCTTGGGCCACCTTAATAATTATATATAAAAAATTGTTCGTTTTTTGTGTAATCTCCAAGCACTGATCTCAAAATAATAACTTTTAACTACTAAAAATAATAACTGAAAATAATAACTCAAAATAAAAAGGTTATTTTTTTGAGATCAGTACCTCCGACAATCCGAAGCGACCACGTGCACATTTAAGGTATCCGATTATCAATCGGTTGGCTGTCCAAATGGCTGTCGATTAATTTCACAATTTACGGTTTTGCAATAAAGCTAGGCAAGTAAACTTGTTTTTCCAGTGACTTTGCAACATTTTATTTCTCAGTTAAAGAAAAGTTAAAGTTTTTTAATAGTCATACACGTCAGAAAAACATAATATCGTGAGATAACCATGCAAAGTCCAGATCTTATATAGGGGAGAGAGGTGTACCTTAGAGGTATGTGTACTTTAGAGGCACGTCAGTTGTGCTGCCATCTTAAGTAATAAATTCAAACTGAAATTTTAGTTAAATGTATTGGCCATTAAAGGCTCATAATAAAGTTTTTTACCATTGCTTAACACATTTGTTGTTACAATAAAAATAAAGGTTTGTTTCCAGTACCAAAAAATAAACTACCTTTGAGGTAGTTAATGATGTGTGTATTTCTTTGTTAAATTGTAGTTATTTTTCTCAATTTATTATCTTCTCTTTGATCGTTTTCTCAAATTATCAAAGAGAAGATAAAATGGTGGATGAGTTAGACAAATCAGACATGGTCTTTCATTTGCCACATCCCTCTAATACAGGAAGTTTAGCATGACAGCAGAAAAAATTTGACATTAACTTTGGTTACTAATCATT
Organism: Hydra vulgaris; assembly: GCF_022113875.1. NCBI lineage: Eukaryota > Metazoa > Cnidaria > Hydrozoa > Anthoathecata > Hydridae > Hydra > Hydra vulgaris. The sequence goes on from NC_061162.1 coordinate 3,538,621, forward strand.
TGGCATTAACTTTTATTACCTGATTGTAGAGTAGACAAATGTTATATCAAAGTGAAGGACTTAATATTACTAAACTTTAATGTAGATATTTGTTATTACTCTTTTCTTAATCAACTTTATTTCTTTTGTAAGCTTTTAATACTTATAAGTATAAATTAGTTTAAATTTATAATCATACATAAGTTTAATATAAATACAAATTAGTATGTAGTTTACAAAAATCTAACTAGTTAGATTAATATTATCTCAAATGAGGCTGATTCACATCAGCCTCATCTGAGATAATAGTCCAATTTCTACCATGTTAAGTACTTAATCTGTTAAAACAATAATACCTCTAAGGTACAACATACATGCCTCCAAGGTACACCACCTATGGTGTACTTTTGCTGAAGTGTAAGTTATTTTGTAAAATTAAAAAAAGGAATGAGAAAATATGTCTGGATGTTTAAGAAAAAATCCTAGAACAACTAATATCATCAAGTTGAAGCAAATATATTGTTATAGAACATATTGTAAGTATTTTTTTTTTCTATTTGTAAAAGTTTGAAAATACCTTCAAGGTACACCACTCTTCCCTACAGTTTTCATTATTTTTTACATTAAAATAACAGTAATGAGCAAATTACCTATAAATTAGATTCTGACTTTTTTATAAACTGTATAGATACCGTTACATAATTGTCCTTATTGTACTATACTTGTCCTTTAAACTAAAGTATAGCTTTTGACTGTTGTTTTAAAAATGTGCAAGAGTTCTTAATTGAAACAAGTGGATATCCTTTCATAACAAAAAATGTAATATTTTACAAAACAACATAAAATAAAAAATTAAATGTCAATAAACAAAATGAGATTAGTTAAAATAACGTCAATTCTTAACAATTAAAAATTTCAAAAATGTCAGCATTTTTGAGATTTTTTGGTTTGAATTTTTATCATAAAATTTTTACTTCATAGATATCAATAAATAATGATATGAAAATAAAAATTTGATGAACAATCATTTTATCATAATTTTTTATCACCAATCTTTAGTAATTTTTTAATCTAATAAATAAATTAGAATAATTTGAGATTTTTTAAATTTCTTCTAATTCATGTTTCTATAAAACACATTAAAACAGTATAGAATGTAACTCTAAATTGTTAAAATGTAATAATATTATCACAAGCTGTTATTAATAGCAGCAAGATCGCTGCTAGCTAGGTTACTTTTAAGCTTACTTGAACTAATTATTGAAGGACCTGATTCTATTTAGGACATCTAACAAATATACTATTAGTAATAGTGTCAAAGTATTTTATTTTTATTTCTAAAAACTTTAAAAAATAAATTGAGTTTTATTTTGGTAATTAAAATGACTGATTAAATTAGCGATTCTTTCTCAGTTATGCAGATTTTCTTCTCTGATACTTGTTATCATAACAAGTTCTTCTGATTTACTCGCTTCTTACTCATCTTCTTACTCAGCTTTATCATTGAATAGCTTGGGTTTACTAATAATTTATTTATTATTTTTTTCAGTAAAATGTCTATCAGACTAGTATCATTGGTTTTACTAAACAAATCTGCTGTAAGTAAATTCAATGTTTTATTTTAAACAAATAAGTTAATACTTTTATTGTTAAGATTTTTTATTTTATGATTTTTTTTTATTGTCAATATCTGGCATTTGTTTCTTGTAAACTTTCATTAAGACATAAAAATTTGTCTTTAGTTGTTTAATGTCAAGCTGACTTTTTATGATATTTGTTAGTTCATTTTTATGATGTTTATTAGCTCCGAGACACAATCTTTACCAAACAAGTTATATTGGGTTAGCAACTAAGTAATTGCGGATTTCACTCATAGATGGCTTTAGTTTAATTTTTAGGTTTGCTGACATAATCAAAATGCCAAACATATTTTGTTATTTAATAGTTGGTGCTTCAACTATCAATTAGTAAAAAATTTTTTTTGATCAGTTGTGTTGTTTTTGTTTGGCGTCTGTTGAAAAATGGAAAATCGAAAGGAACATTTTCGTTATATTTTACTTTTTTATTTCCAGAAAGGAAAAATTGCATCGCAAACTCACAATAAGTTATGTGTTGTTTATGATGGTGAAGCTTTAAAAGAATAGCAGTGTCAAAATTGGTTTGCGAAATTTAGTTCTGGTGATTTTTTACTCAAAGATGAAAAACGCTCTGGTCGTCCAGTTGAAGTTGATGACGACTAAATCAAAGCAATTATCGATTCAGATTGTCATAGTATAACATGTGAGATTGCAGAGAAGCTTCATGTATCACATACATGTATTGAAAATCGCCTAAAACAACTTTGCTATGTACTCAATATATGGATTACTCATGAACTGAAAGAAAATAATTTAACACAACTCATTAACATCTGCGATTTGTTAAAGAAACATAATGAAAATGACCCATTTTTAAAACGATTGATAACTGGTGATGAAAAATGGATTGTTTACAATAATGTCAATTGAAAAAGATTGTGGAGTGAACCAGTTCAAGCAATTTCAAAAGCTGATATTCATCAAAAGAATGTTATGTTATCAATTTGGTGGGATTACATAAAAATTGTCAACTTTGAACTTTTACCACCCAACCGAACGATCAATTCAATGTCTACATTAAACAACCAACAAAATTGAGTAATGCAGTTGAAGAAAAGCAGCCTGAATAGACAAATTGAAAAGGTGTTGTATTCCATCATAACAATGCAAGGCCACACACAAATTTGGTCACTCAGCAAAAATTATTGGAGCTTAATTGGGATGTTTTGCTACATCCACTATATAGTCCTGACCTTGCACCATCTGATTACTTTTTATTTTGATCTTTGCAAAACTCCTTGAATGGTAAAAATTTTAATAATGACGATGATATCAAATCGTGCCTCAGTTTTTTACCTCAGTCTGGTTCAGTTTTTTGCTGATAATAACCAGAAGTTTTATGAACGTATAATTATGATGCTGCAAAATGACTTATAAAAAACTTTTTTTTGAACAAAATGATTTTGAACAAAAATGATTTATAAAAACTTTTTTTCAATATGCCAGGTTTATATAATATTTCTAAACATTTAAGTTCAAATTCACAAATTATTTAAACTTATAATTTATTTGAATTTACAATTTATTCGATTATACATTTTATTTAAATATACAATTTAAAATTCAAATTTAATTTATATGGAGACAGGGATTTTTTACGTAAGTGCTAATATTTAGCTTATTGTTTACTTCAGGGGGATTCCATGTGAAAACATCCAAAGATTTTCTAATTCCAAAGATTTTAATAAGTTATAAACATCCCTATCTAATTCCAAAGGGTTTTAAAGTTATAACTATTAAAGCTTTGCCATGAACTAAAATCCATGATTTTATATAACGGTTTTGGTCTTTATTTGTGTTCTGTGTGGATTACAAAACTGAAAGTATGAAACCTTACATATGTTAAGGCTAGTAATCCAGTAAAACAACTTGAAATATATAACACCTTTATAACAATTTAAATGGGGCAAGTTAAATTACAAAAACGCTGTGTAGCTTTTTTTTTTTTAGATGTTGTGAATAATTAAATTTTTACAAAAAGTTGGATAGTAGTCTTTTCTTAAAAAAAAAAGAAGGTCAATTTACTTAAATTTGTTTCTTATAAAATATGAATTATGAAAAATTAAAGGAAAAAAATGGTGGTACTCATAAGCGCTTAATACACTGAAGTTGACACTTATTAATTTTTGGAAAATTTTCCCACCTACCCTGAGCTTATTTAGACCCCCTCAAACCGTTATTTTATTTCTTGTTATATATATATATATATATATATATATATATATATATATATATATATATATATATATATATATATATATATACATTGCTAGAAATAACAAACTTTTTTGTTGTAGACTATTTTTCCAATAAATACTCAAGTTTGACAGGCATGTCCGATAAAATTAAAAAGTGTGATTGAACGTCAGTTTTGATCATGTATAAATTACTTTGTTTTTACAACTATGCAATTTGTTTTGACAACTCTAGGCGTTTTAAAATATGCTGAAAATAAGAAGAAAATTTGTACGATTAATGCTAAAAATAATGCTAAAAATAAATCTTAAAAAAAAAAAATCTCAAAGAAAAAGAAAAAATCTAAGCTCAAAAAACTTAAATTTAAAAGCCAAAGTGTGGTTGTTACGTTGTTTGAAAACTTATATCCTATGCCAAATGCTGTGTAAGTTATTATAAATATATTAAAAACATAAGTTTTTAAGTTGACTTATTACTTTACTAAATAAAGTAACAAATTAGTTATAATGATTCTTTACAATAAACCCATTTTATTTAAATTATCAAATAATATTATACGTAGTTAAATTTATATAAATTTGTGTTTATTCAAAAACCTTTTCGAACTTTTTCTGATTAATTTTATAAACACTTATAATAACAAAAAACTTGAGCTCGAAAACAAATGTTATGTAACAACTCAAATTTAATAGTGTAATAAATAGTACTGGTTTCTATAAGCATAAAAATAATGTTAAAGTTTTTATAAAATAAATTTAAAAGGGGTTTTAAAAGCCTCAAACATTGGTAATAAAAAACAAGGTAAATGTATAATGTAAATATACTTATATTTTTATTTCTTTATATTATGGTTATTTATTTAAATATTGTTTTTGTTTTTTATTGTTTATTATTGTTTAGGGTCTCTCCTCATTGCCAGTTAGCCAATGTCTTTGTCCCTCTGTTTCTTCTTATATTTTTAAAAGATATACAAGAAAAAGTACATCTCGGTTTCCTGCTGAAGATGCAGTAACACGACTCGAAGATATGGCAAGGAAGTTTCAACCCCCTCCTTATAGTAAAAATCCTTTAGATACTCCAGCTGACAGCGGAATAAAGTTGGATTCAACAGGTTAATTGTATTATTTATTTTCTATATTTGTTAGTATGCTTTACAGTTTTAAGTATATTATGCTATAATATACTTAATATATATATATATATATATATATATATATATATATATATATATATATATATATATATATATATATATGTATATATATATATATATATATATATATATGTATATATATATATATATATATATATATTATATATATATATATATATATATATAAGTATAGTATGCTTTACAGTATTAAGTATATTAATCTTTAATCATTTCTTGGTTCTTTTTGCCTTATTAGCTATAAAATTAATACTCTAGTTAAATATTTTTATGATCCATAAATTCCTAAATTTCTATTTCTGTTAGTTACTTATTTTGATTCTATTAGATTAGGTAAATATACCATTTAGTTTTTGTGATTATTATTTTTTTGTTTCATAAATATAATTAAAAAATAAAATTGAATTTGAAAAAAGTTTATATTTTTGTAAATCAAAATAAACGTTTTTTTGAATTTTTAAGATCAGTTCTTACTGCATGTGATAACTTATGATTCACTTTGTTTTTGTTTGTAAATAAACATTTCAATGGAACATTTTATTTCGATTTGTAATGTTAATTAGTTTATCTAAAATTTTATGTTATTTTTTTTAATTTAGTGTCTTCTTTCTTTTATAATTGATCCACTGCCCTCCCATCTTATATATGCCATTTGCAACCCCCCTCTTTCCCTCTGAGAGTACGTACTTTATGGATGATCCCTTAGAACATTCTTAAAACGCATCAATGTGAAACTAAGAGTTTATTTTATTATTTATCTCTCCAATATCCTTTTTTATGCCAGATTGAAAAAGAAAGGTTATTTAAAAAGTACTGTTAATATGCTTTTCATCAAATTTTCTGCAAAAAACGAACTAAAATTATAAAAGCTAAAAATTATGAACAATAGTTATATTAAAATCTACATAAACAATATACACGAAAAGAAAAAAATCTAAGTAGATGTGAGATCTAAGAATGTGATAAAAAACCCATTATTCAGGCTTGGATAGGAATTGTGTGCAATCAATCACTAATGCTGACCACGCAAATGATTTTTTTTGAAAACTTGACCTCTGCAGTTTAAATGTTTTGATGATTTAAACTGAAATGCGCTGAAAAAAGAAACGATAAGCTATATATAAACTATGAAGAATATTTAAAAAAGAAAAAAAAAAAGAAAATAATTCCTTATAAAAATAATTTAATTAAAAAATATATATTTTATTTAAACCTTCGCGTAAAATAAAAAATTTAAAAAAGACCAATGAATAAAAGTTATTATTGTAACAATTTTTAAAATTGTATTTAAATTGTTAAATCATCAAAACAGCCCTGGTCAAATTGTAAAAAAATATATATATATAAGCATGATCAGTTACAGCATGCAATTACACACCATTCCTATACAAGCCTGATTTTTCTATTTCTATTGATTTTTTAATGATTTGCCTATTGCTCTACTTTGCAGTACCTAAAGAGTGCATAAATGATATCAATGTTGAAATCCTTTAAATAACTATGTTTAACAAAAAATTAAAAATATTTGTATGCACTAAAGGGCACAAATGCCCATTTTTCTATGAGCTCCTGATTATTAAGTCAGCCTTGTCACTATCATTGTTGTTCATGTTATTTTTGTTGCTCCATTTTTTATCTCTGAGTAGAGATTCTAAATTAATAGTAGTATATATTTCTTTGAATTACCTATAAATATAAAAGTTTGAATTTTAAGAATATAAGTTATATGTAAAAAGGTTTTGTTATTATAAGGTTTAAGCTCTGTAAAATTGGTTAAAGGAGAACTTAAAAAGGAAATTAATTTAACCAGTAAATTTACCAGTAAATTATTACTACCTTAATCAGCCATATTGTGGAGCATCATATTGGCCTAATTTGCAAGCTTGGTTCTCAGATTGCAAATATGGTGAATATGATGCATAGGTATGCATCATTAAAGGTTCTTTTATTTATTTAGAGATATATCCTTAACCCAAAACAGCTTTATAATTCACAATAAGGATAATCACTTCTGTATCTGATTGTCTGTATTCTAGAATTGGCTTAATGATATAAGTTTTGTTGCTATTTCTTTGTAAATAAAGAAGGAGCATATGTTTGCTATTTCAATCAAAATGGAAAAGAGCCTGTGCCAGCATGTTTTGAGTTTTATGTTTTCATACTTTATCGCAGTAAATTTTTCTTGTCAACGCCACTTATAATGGCATTATAATCCTTAACTTTTGTAGGAGCAGCAACCTCTTTTAAAGTACTTATTCTTGACAATTAAGTATAGTTTACCTGTTATTATAAAGCAAATAAATTAAGCACAGGAAAATTATATGTAAATATAAAAAAGGTTGTAGAAGTGGTATTGTGAATAAAAACATTTTGGGATAAGAATATATCCTTCAGGATTCATGGCATCTATCCTTAAATCAATGAAAGAACCTATAGAGATTGATAGGTATAGAATGCTGTCCAGCTAGAAGAGGTTTTTATATGGTTTCTGCATTAGACTACCTTTTTTACATTTAGATTCACTCCCAACAAGGCTGCAAGCAACCACTATTAAGTTGGGAATTACTAAAAAACAAAGAATAAGAGTCAATTAGCAAGGAAGCGGTTAACAGAAAACTTTGTTGTAGGTTGTACCTTTCAGGAAAGCAGGAATATAGGAGCTCCAAACAGTTTAAGTGCGGGGATAAAAACTAGACAAATAAAATGTTTTAGAGCATGCAGAGGCAGATACAGTAAAAGAATGAGATTGACAAGACTAACTGAATGACAAGCAAGAATGAGTTTTGGTTGATGGAACTAGAGATCCTTTGAGTAGTGACCATGATAGCATTTATAGAAAAGAGAAAGAGATGCAACTTTAAGATGGTGAGAGAGAGAGGTCTAAGCTTGGCAGATAGAGCAGGTCCAACTTTTTGGACCTTGTCTGGAAAAGAAAGGGCATCATTAGAAGAACTAGCTCAAATATGACAACAGTATTCCACACAGAATGAAATCAAAAGTAAGATAGTGGCGAGTTCAATAAAGAGAAGCAACCTTAGCAGATGCTAACTTAATAATCTATTGTATATATTGTTTCCTTAGGGGGTCAGTAGTGAACGATAATCCAAGAAGACAAAAAGAAAAAAACTCACATAGAAGGTAACCATTCATCAAGGTCCAAAAACATCATGTTAATATAACTGAGTTTTGTTAGAGTTAAAATTAAGAAGCCACTGCAAGCCCCAATCTGTTATAGAAGTGAGTTCAGATTCAAGATCGTCTGCTTGTTCAAAGCGATCAAAAGAGGAGCCTAGTCAAGACAGAAGTATAAAGTTGAGTCATCAGCAAAATGAGCCACTTTAGATGTAAGGTTTTCAGAAAGATCATTAATGTAGATAAGAAACAGAACAGGAGTTACTGGAAACAAACAAGAGTGTTGGCCTCTAAGGGTAACTTAAATAATGCAGTTAGTACAAAAAGATTTGATAATCTTAAAAACTTTCCCAGATATACCATGTGAAGTAAACTTATAAAGAAGACCAGCATGTCAAACTTTATTAAAAGCTTTACATATATCAAGAGCAATAGCCTCACTGGCTCTATCTAACGCATAATAAAGTTGTTCAGTCACAGCACTTAGCAAATCAGCCGCAGAGCATGAAGATCGAAAACCATATTGATTGTCTGACAATAAGTTGTTTGACTCAAGGATGGGGTGTGAGAAATTTATTATTGTATTTAAAGACACGAAGACTTTGCTTATAACTGACAAAAGACTGATCAGATGATAATTGGAGGAGTCAGAATGAACCTAAAGAAAAGTAATTTTTGCAGTTTTTCAGCACCAAAAAACATTAGTAAACAAAACATGGGAGCTCATTGGCCTACATTTTGACAAAAAGGACAGGTGTAGAAAGTATACTAATCAAAAAATTTAGTCGAGGCCTTATTCAAAATGCACATTTTGTCATGTTTTTTTGTGCTTTGTGTAAAATTGTTTTTTTGAATATTGTATGAAAATGTGTTAAAACAGATTTTAAC
>NC_061162.1:3548623-3628623 GCF_022113875.1 Hydra vulgaris
TTCTTTCTGCAAATTGGATCCAATAAAAACAAAACATTAGTTTGAGAATTATCAATCAATTTATCGTTTGCTTGGGATAAGATAATTGGTTTTGTTAACATTGGTTTTGTTAACATTGGTTTTGTTAACATTGGTTTTGTTAACATTGGTTTTGTTAACATTGGTGACTTTTTACTCTGATCTTTACTACCACTATTTCAATAAAAAGTGGAAAAAAAAAAAAAAAAAAGAAAAGTTTCATTTGTTATATATACATACATACATATATATATATATATATATATATATATATATATATATATATATATATATATATATATATATATATATATATATATATATATATATATATATATACATAATTTTTTAACAATAGGTCATTCCATGCCAAGCAGAGCAAATGTCCCTCATGTACCATTTCAAATTTTGCTGAAACTTTTTCATTTTATACATAAATATGAAAAAAGCATGTTTTGAAAATTTAAGATCAATATCTAATATGGTTCATGAGAAAACACTATTTAAGTTGTGGGTTATTTTTGCATAAAATTTTACTCTAGAAACAAAAAAATTTTTTTTCATTGTTTTTAACAGCTAATAACTTTTTAACAAGTTGGTCTTATACTTCAGCTATTTTAAGATAGCAAGTTGCTATGGATACTTTTAGATATTTTTGTTTTGGAATTTTAATGAGCGTAATCTTAAAAGCTCGTTCAAAAATTAATACAAATTAATGTTGCCTGTTAATCTACACATTAATTAAAATAACACAAATTAAATTGCCTGTTGTGGTGGATAAATATAAAAAAAAATCAGTTGATTAAAGAGCTGCATTAAAAACTTATAGGTCATCAAAATGTCAAGATTTTTTTAAAATTGATCCCCAATGCAAAGCATCTGTTACCTAAGATGGTATTTCTTTTTTTGTTAAAATTACTTATATGCATCGATCATATATTGTATTACACTAAATATATTAAGATACTTATTTATATATAACTTGAAATCACTGTTTAAATTTTTTTTAGCTATTAAGACAATAATATTCAAAAAAAAAATTAATTTTTTTATATAACTGATGTTGTTTGAGAAATTTAATTTTTTTAAAAAATGGAGTTATTTTTTAAAAAAATTAAATTTTTTTAAAAATTAACTCCATTTTTTTTTAGTTATTAAAACAAAACAAAAAATTTAATTTTTCAAACTACTAACTAATCTCATTCTTTTATAAAATCCTGTTAGACTAGACCTTAGGAGATTGAACTTTAAATAAAATATACATCAGGGGACCATCAGGGGTACCCAACAGAGATCATCTCTGCAATGTAAATTTGCTACATAAAGAAGACTTTCATAAATTTAATATGAAGATCTTGATGCTCTTCTGAGGTACTAGAAAAAGTTTCTTCATACCATTGAGCATCATAAGTGCAGGCCACATATGTTCCTGATGTGTAATTTAAAATTTCACTAATACAAACTCTGCATGTAGAAATTTCCACATTAATGCAAATACCATCAAATGAAACTCTTCTTATATTTATTGAGGTAAGTGACATTGGTATGAAACTGTGGTTGTTTTGTGTCTATTGTTGAAGAAGAACAGTATCTCCCTTCTAAAATAAAGTTTGTAATATGTGTTTTTATATAGAAATTTTTTCAACAAAAATAAATCATGTTCCTTTGACATGCTGAACACACCAGCTGTACATTTTACTTGATGTGTCAATAGGATCCTTAAGTGACTGTAAACTGGCTTGCGCAACCGAATGTTTGTTTAACAAAATATTGCACACTGGCATGTGCAACATTTTACAATCTCTAATTTCAATGCTACAAATCATTAATTTCAATAAGTTTTTGTAATCAGCTATTCAAGGAATTTTCTGTTTAAGAAATTTTACATTTTGATGTTACTGGCAAACACAAACTGCATGCAGAGCAGAAGCACCACCCACAGGAATGCACTGCTTGTGTCTTAGATCACAAAATTTTGAAAATCAAATTTAAGGATAATTTATGATAATTTATATTTTTTAAACTCAATTTAAGTTATTTAACTCTTTAACAGTCCTGTTTTAAAAACAATCGTGATTTTTTTAAAAACAGTCCTGTGTTTTTTTTAAAAACGGTTGTGATTAGTACAGCTTTTTTTTTTGAAGTGGTCTCTAAATGACCCGTATTTTTAAATTCTTCATTTTTTTTACTAATAGAATATAAAATGTTTTTTACTATTTTAAACATTACTAAACACTACAAAGTATTATTATTCAAGTTTAAGAATATATAAATCATACTACATAAACATGATTTTAAAAATGTATTCACTAATATTCACTTTTTGTATAATAATTGTAAAAAGCAAGGAGAATGTGTAGAATGTGATGTAAAGTCCTACATCACATTCTACACATTCATATCCTGAACCTTTTTGATTTATGTGTTTATAACGCACACCATCTTTGAGCATTAATCTTTTATTATCATTTTCAATAATTATTCATTAAATATCTTTTCATTATTGATTCATCAAATGTATAAAATTCTATCTTTTCGTGAGTAAATGTTTACTTTTTGATAATTATTTTTGCACTGAAAAAACTTCCTTACTTGTCATATTTAAAATTAAATTGAACATGTTTAAAAGGTAATTATTGAAACGAAAGTTCTGTAGTTATCTACTTGTCACAAAAGTTATCTAGTAATAACTTTTGTGACAAGTAGATGTATAATTACTGATGAACAAGAAGGAAATATAAGGAGACGCACCAAACCGTAATATTACACATGGACATTTAGAAACCGCTTTTAGTTTGTGTAATATTACGGCATGGACTGCTAACGGGTTAATATTGACTAAAAGAAGTTGTTTTTGGATGTGTGACCACAGAGATCATTTTATTTAACTTATATAAACTCTTTCTTTCATAGACAAACCCTTGTCAATATTAATTTTAATAACATTTTTGCTTAGTTTTTTCACCCGATTTTCGAGAAAGTTTAGATAGTATTCCACTTTGTTGTCTTAATATTTTGGCTTGTATTACAGATTTATTTGAAGTCAAAAAATACTGCTGATTTTTCTCTATTGACCAACTGTCTGGAGTGAGTGTAAGAAGTGTGTTTTAAAATAATTTGCAAGAAGTATGATTCAACAAATAAAAAGGAGCTTATGAACATAGGTAAAATATTGAAATAATTTGGTGATTTTAGATTTTTTTTGTTTTTGTTTTGTTATTTCACCTCCCCAAGGCCAAGAAGGCCACTACAGATGAAGAGGCTACTTAATTATGGTTATAACCCTCTCTCGACTCTATAACTCTGAAACACAAACCTTGATAAACAAGGCCGCTTCGCGGAGAACCAAGTTGAGCGCGGTACTACCAGGGATGTGGTGGGGATCGAACTCGGAACCTCTCGCTTATGAAGCAAGCGCTCTACCACTACACCACTACCGCATAAGATAGTCACATTTTATATTATTAGAGAACTCAATCATATATAGTGCATGACACTTGACTCAATCATTTATATTTGGGATTCTGTTTGCAGAATCCCAAACTATAAGTGATACCTTAGTCTTTCTGACCTAATTTGGTCATAGTTACTTTGCGACAGCAACGAAAAATGTTTTTTATAGTTTTTTTATAAAAAAGTTTGTGCAATAGCTTATAAAACAAATTTATAAGTTGAAATCACTTTAAAAATTTGCCATTAAAATGAAAATTTAAAATAAAATATGTGTATATTTGTTTGTATAATAAATATAATTTTTTTTGGATCTTGACAATATTTGTCAAATTTTGACTTGATTTGAGTCATATTAATTAATTTGTTAAAAAATATTTTTTTCAAAAGTTTGTTTAAAGCGAATTCAATTTCACCAAGTACAACTATTATCACACAAAACACGTTGGCAACAGCCTTTAGTGTAAGAGCTCTTATGTTATCAACTTACGCTTTCCATATACAACTCTTTTTTTTAAAACAAATTTGAGAGGTGAGCATCCAAAACTTGCAATAATTAAATTAAGTTCTTTAATTTTAGGATGTCAACAAAAAATTTTAATTCTCGGGGCTCATTTCCTTTTGTGTCATTATGTTTGCAATGCAGCTATTAAAATAGTTATTAAACCAAAATCTTTGGCATATGAAAGATTAATAACTCTTAGAAAATAAAAAAAAAAATTACTAATAACTCTTAGAGAATCTATAAAGTAAAAGATAATAATTATTAAATATTGCATGTATTTAATACAATTAATTTATTATAAATTAATTGTATTATATTAAAGTTTTTCATTTAAAAGAGTTTTAGTTTAACTTTTCTTTTATTTTGTGTGCTTGTTCAAACAAAACCTGTTATTTACAAATAAAATGGGATTTACCTTGTTTCTCAAAGAAGTTTTTGATTTAGTTTAGATACTTTGCAACATTTACAACATTTCTTTTAGGATGATAAATAAGTGCCCAATATTATTTTGGGTTTTTATTAATTAACCCTCTTCAATTGATGCAAAAAAAATTTTTTAAGGGAAACAAAAGGTGCCATCTTGGGTAACAGATGATTTGCATCGGGTATCAGTTTAAAAAAATCTTGATGACTCATTTTGATGGCCTATAACTTTTTAATGCATTCTTTAATCAACTGATTTTTTTTATAAATATTTTTCCATCACGTGTAGATCAACAGGCAATTTAATTTATTAATTTTTTGAACTTTTTTTTTAAGCTCTTAGTTTTTGAACTTAGTTTTTTAGCTCTTTTAAATTTTAAATTTTAAATAAAAATTACAAACAATTTCAGCTCCAAAATAAAAATATCATATATATTCTCATATATATTCTGATGTGCATTTTCTCATAAATATGTACAAAATTTAAAATTTTCAGCAAAATCTGAGATGGTGCATAAGAAACCTCATAAAATTTTTCTCCATTTGGCATGGAAAGACCCAATATGTAAATAAAGTCAATATTAATTAAGCCTTTTTTAGCTAAATTTATAAAAAATTTGGGACTCACCTTATTTTAGAAATCTGGAACAATAGTGCTCTGGACCAGAAAGCCCACAGTGTTTGATTTAGTATTACCTAGGATTGTTTTTGATGATAATTCATTGTTTTCATTAATTTGATTATAATTCATTGTTTTCATTACTGTAACTTGATTTTAAAATGTTAAAATTAATTTCGCTTGCTAAGAGTCAAGAAAACCCTAAAACTGACTGCCCAGAAAATAGGGATTGTTAGTTTTAGGTTACCACAACCTCTGAATACCAGAATGATCAAACTAATCTATTGATTAATTTTTACTTAGTATAGTTTTTCCATATATCAAAAATGCATAAATCAAAAAGTGATAATGATAATTGAAAATTTTTATTATTGTAATATAATTGTTATACAACATAACTTCTATATATATACAATTTAATAATTTCTAATAACATAATAATAACATTATATAATAACATTAAGCATTATAGTCATAAAATTAACTTTGTTGTGTTCCATTTTTATATCTATGCCATGCCTGTTTTAACTTAGCATGAATTGCCACATTGGCAAATTTTGCCAATGTGGCAATGAATTGCCACATTGGCAATTTTTGCATGAATTGCAATTCCAATGTTCTGCAAATCTGTACAAACAAAACATTCTGAATACTTAAACAAGCCTGTATAACATCCTGTTAACATCCTGTATGCTTTACAAAAAGAAAAACATAGTAATATAATGTGGATTTTCCAATATGTTGTTAGTGTTTTTCTAATATAATATATAATATCTCTAAGTATAGATATTTTTTGTTCTGAGTCAAGTTCAGGCTTTGGGTTAGGGTCAGAGTCAGTTCAAGGTTAGGGTTTGGGTTAGAGTCAAGTTCTCTTCCAAAACAAGCTTCTTTTTACGGTTTTCGAAATAAAAAGATATGGTACTTTAATTTGCACTTCAAATAGAAGCTTATCAATTATTTTTATAATTTTACTTACATTATTACCCTTCCATCCAACTCAATGAAAACTCCTTATCATCTAGTATTCTTTTAACCATAGTTCAAAACAATTCCACTCTGTTAAAAGAAATCCTGCAATTTTATCTACTTCTCTGATTAGATGATTTAGCTCAGGTGGAGCAACTAAATTTTTTAGCAAATTTTTATCAGTGTTGAGATATATTTGACTTTCATTCACAATATTGTTGGATTCCTTCATGGAAGATTCGATGGATCTATTTCTTATATATGTCTTATAACAGGAATCAAGATCACCAATAGTTCTAAGGTTTCCTTTATTAAGTGTAAAGTTACCACTACACTACAAGCAAGCTTTTTAAACTTTGTGTGATGAAAAACTAGGTAATACATTAGCTCATTCAAAATCAAAAGCAATAAAATAGTTTACATCTTTAAAATTGTGTTTTTTCAGGGATATCTTCAACAATCGCTATAATTAGAACTTTTTAAACTCTGCTATTTTTAAACTCTGCTTTTCCTTTTTCAAAAACATTATACTATATTATCTCACCTTCTCTATTGTCTCACTTTCACCATCCATCATCTTACCTTCTCTACCATCTGACCTCCTCCACCATCTAAAGAGACTCTAACAAAACTTACATATGGACATATACTTTTTTCTCTAATAATAGGCAGAATCAAAGCAAAGTTATTTTTAATAAAAATTAAGTCTCTGATGTTAATTTCATTTTGGTTGGACTGTAAAACTGTAAAACTCATCTAGTTCTTTAAGATTATTTAACTTTTGAAATATTTCCTTCTACAGAATTTATTCTATTCAATCCAGTTCTAGTAGAAATTCTATTTGTGTAAAATTGTTTACTATTCTATTACACTTAAAACTGGGACCAACTTTAATAAGAAATGTTTTCAGGTTTTAAATTAAAAAAAAACGCTCACTCTCCATCTTTTTTTTTCCAGTTAGTGCACTAGCTATTTCTGAATATTCTCCTAGTTGCAAACAGTGACCAATTAAGTTGTCTACAGCGAACAGTGACCAATTAAGTTGTCTACATCAAACAGTGACCAATTAAGTCGTCTACAGCAGCAACTTGTGTACAATGATGAGTTGTATTGTTCCTTGTCCAGTAACAATTTTTGCATATATTTTGATATACTTTTGGTTCAGTAAATTTTAAAATGGTGACGCCCAAACATGGATCTAACGAACATATTCTGTTATCATGATCTAAAACACTTTAAAATTTAATTTTTTTGATATAAATATACACACATTTTTGCATAATATGTCCTAGGCTAAATGCCATGCAGTCACACATCACAATAATAATTAAAAGCTTCAAGTTAAGAAAATATTTTACTTTTTTCTTTAAACAGTATTAATAATTTTTATTATAAATAATATAGTCTACTTGTTATAGTCTGCTATAAATTAACAAATAATTATGCAAAATTTACAAACAACTATGCAAAATTTTGATTTGAAAATAACTCGAGCGTGCGATCCTCTTTATGATTGCAAAGACCGTTTTACTTAAATTACATAATCAACAGGCATAAATTTGTTTTATTCATATTATAAATCTAAATATTTACTATATATAACCAATAGTTGTATTTGCTTCCAGTTATCAGCAGGAATAAAGGAACATAACATTTACATAAATACTGTCAATGCTAAAAAATTCAAAATTTTTATAATATAAAAATATACTATTAGTATATATTTAAACGTTAAGTATATTAAATACTTTAGCAACTTGAAGTCCCCTCAATCTTCTAGAAGTGCATTTGAATGGTGAATTCTGATTAACACTTAAATCTGACATTTTTTTCAACACAGCACACTTTATAAACCAAATCTATTTCAATAATCTTTAATAAACCAAATCTATTTCAATAATATAAACCAAATCTATTTCAATAATATAAACCAAATCTATTTCAATAATATTTAAATAATCTTTCTTTTATCAAGTAAATATTATTACATTAAAATAAGAACAACATCCAGACAAAACAATAATGAAAACAACTCCCAGGAAAAAAGTTCTATAAACTTTTGAAACATATGGCCTATAGAAATTCTATTGAATTCTATTGAATTCTATTGAATTCTATTGAATTCTATTGAATTCTATTGAATTATTAACTTACAAATATTTCTATAGAAGTTTTTTTTTCTACTTTTTTTTTTATAGAAAAAAAGTTTTATAGCAATTTCTATAGAAATGAATAGACATTCTATAGAAGTTCTATAGAGTTTATGTACACCATATGTTTCAAAAGTTTATAGAAAGTTCTATAGAACTTTTTTTCCTGGGCATCCAGACAATTTTAGAAACAATAAAACTATAATACTAAAGTGGTGGAGCGCACTTTAGTGTTATAGTTTTATAACACTAAATAATCAAAAGTTAAACAAAATAATCAAGTGGATTGCAGTCTGATTTGGTTTTATCATTCTTCTTTGGTTCAAAATGGTTTATCATTCTTCTTTGGTTAAAAAATCAGTCAAATTTTCCTTTCACCATGTCTGAGTAATGTTACCCGTATGAGAAGGGGCTCCATCTTGTTGGAAGCAGAGTATGAGAAGGGGCTCCATCTTGTTGGAAGCAGAGTATGAGAAGGGGCTCCATCTTGTTGGAAGCAGAGTATGAGAAGGGGCTCCATCTTGTTGGAAGCAGAGTATGAGAAGGGGCTCCATCTTGTTGGAAGCAGAGTATGAGAAGGGGCTCCATCTTGTTGGAAGCAGAGTATGAGAAGGGGCTCCATCTTGTTGGAAGCAGAGTATGAGAAGGGGCTCCATCTTGTTGGAAGCAGAGTATGAGAAGGGGCTCCATCTTGTTGGAAGCAGAGTATGAGAAGGGGCTCCATCTTGTTGGAAGCAGAGTATGAGAAGGGGCTCCATCTTGTTGGAAGCAGAGTATGAGAAGGGGCTCCATCTTGTTGGAAGCAGAGTATGAGAAGGGGCTCCATCTTGTTGGAAGCAGAGTAATCTTCTCCATACAATATTTTGGTGTTCGGAAGCACGTTTTTCTACATGACTTTCACATGGTATTTTGCATTAATTTTTACACCTTTTTCGATGAAAATCAAGGGCAATATTCCTCTTGGACAGATTGCGCCCCAAACCATTACAGAGGCCGCGTTTTAGAATCTTGGAAAATGTCTTTTTTTTGTCTGGGATGTCCTTAAATGAAACAGACCAGTTTCTGTCATTTTGGGATTTGTGAGAAAAACGAATAGTTTTTATCAGAAAATATATTTTAATCGTTTTTTGCTCTTTCGATGCGTCTACGTTTTGATGGTTTGGAAACTCCATGAACTTTACGTTTTTTGAAAGGCTTTACCTTCAATTTTTTTTTAAATAATTCGCACTGATTCACGATTCATTCCGAGAACTTTTGCTACTTTCCTGGTAGATCCAGCAGAATTTCGTCGAATTCGTTCTCTGATCACTTTGATGGCTGCTTGGAGTACTTACAGAGCTTTTGCGTCCCGATCTTGGGTGGTCTGTGGTAGTAGCCATTTCCTGGAAGCGTTCAATGGTACGATAAACCGTATTTCTGGTGACTCCATCACTTTTCAGGGCTCTAAAAACGTCCCCACGAGACTTTTCTATTTTATTGTTTTTATAATTATTTCTCTATACACTTTCATAGCTAGACATATTATTTTTATTAAATTAAATTACAAAATTGATTTGCATTTTACAATTAGATAACATACCGATACTTTTAAATATTTTTTTGTTGAACAATAAATTGATAAAATAACGGGAAATTGTTAACACAGGGTTGTACCAGAATATATTTTTCACGGTGTAGATTTGAAAGTTATTTTTTTATCAAGTAAACTTAATTTTAACTTTTTAAAAATCATGTCGCAATAACGAAAACAATGCATTATCATCAAAAAAAAATCCCACTCCATTAAACATAGTGAACTTTCTTGTTCACAGTAGTAACAATTCAGAAGAAAAAAAAAATCACAAAATAATACTCAGTTAAAAGTCACAAAAAAACAGCAACAAGAGTATAGTCATATTTTTGGGAGGGATTGTCATTCTGGTTTTTTACGGATCCAACGTTTAAAAATTTTTTTTTTCTTAAATTTAATTTAGTTTATTAACTAAAATGAGTTTTTATTCTATTAAATAATTTTTATAGACATTGCAAAATCAGTTTACTAATCCAGCAAACAAACCGTATTGGCGATTTGTTAAGGAAGTAGAAAAACCAAGAGTAATTAATGCTGCATTAAGTGCAGTGAGTGAAAATGACCTTTATGCCCAAGTTACAGTTCGCTTGCATACTGAGCAGGTTGTTTTTTAATTCACTCGTTCTTGTTGCTACATAAGAATACTTACACACACACACACGCACGCATACACGCACACGCACAAAACAATTTTTAGTATAGTTTATCGAGAATTATTTGAAAATTTTAGATTTTGACTATACGAGATCGCTTTAATCGCATTGTTACAGGTGATCCTAAAACACCTCGCTCAGTAATCGATTATGTTGTGTTTGAAAGACATTTACCAGATCCTTATGGAAAGTGGCGAATATGTGGCAAACTAAATCCACGCTAACATTTAAATGTAAAAACTCATTTTGAAATACACGTTTATATTAATTCAGACCTTATTTTTAAAATAAACAGTATATATTTTTTGGTACTTCTTCGTTCTTCTTGCTACTTTCATTTATATATTTTTTTCACACTAACATTCCATTAGGTATACACAAGGGATTGCTATTTGATTGTTGTTTTGTTTTGTTGCGTAAATAACAATTTATAATAAGCGATTAATTCAAAAATATTTTTTTACTTTCAAAAGCGGAGGGGTTAATTTTGCTGAAGAAATTTATGGGAGTTCCGAATCTGCTAAAAAATCTTTTTAAAAAAATGATGCGTTGTTTTGGTGATTCGTGTTATTTTGAACGGATTTAGTACCTAAATATGATCAATTAAAAGGGAAAAGTTATAATTCTAAAAAAATAATAATATTTTTGAAAAAGTCTATAGTTACTGTAAAATGGGATAAGTAGAAACACTTTTGAAAAGTAGATAAATTCTTCAATCCAACATAGGTAAAAAAATTCGAATTATAACCCAAAATTCAGGTCTGTTGTGCCGCTGTCAGTTCATAAACCTTTATGGAAAAAAATTTACTTGATGAAGGCGTTTTTAAAGCAATTTCAATCAAGTAAAATAATTTAAGTTAGTTGTTAAAAGCTCCATAAAAGTGAACTTGTGAAGACGTGAATTAATCTTGTAAACTATTTTATAAAATATTTATTTAGAATACTTTTTTTACTTTCCATAACTACCGTTATGGAAAGTAAAGAAATATATTGTCAACTTTTATTAATTTATTACAAAGCTTATTTTCTCGTGTATATTAGCCAATCCCATTTTGACCCTCATGAACAAATTTTAATGCGCGTAGTGTCATAAAATATTCCCAAGTATTGTTTTCTTAATAAACCTTTTTTATTTTGGATGACTATTTATACTCGCGCCATTCTTAAAGTTTAACATTTTTACATCTTATACTGCTGAGTTAGGTGAGCATGATGTTGTCATACTCACCTAATGTCAAATAGCCTGCTGCCGGGGGCTTCAGTACATACATCGACTGACAAATAGCCTGACTCGCCGTGGAGTGCTGCTACATTGACTGAGGGCTTGGTATGGGTCAGCAACATTTTCATTTATTATTCTTCGTTTTCCCTCATCGTTTTCTAAAAATGCTCACTTAATTTAGGCTTGCAAAAAAGGTGCGCAATTGCGCATATAAATATGCTATAGTAGATATATATATATATATATATATATATATATATATATATATATATATATATATATATATATACATATATATTTATATATATATTTATATAAATATATATATATATAAATATATAAATATATATATATATATATATATATATATATATATATATATATATATACATAATTAAAAAAAAAATAAAAACGTTATTTATCTAGGTATTTTATGTTCACGATGTTATTTATTTATATGAAAAGTTGTAATATTGTAAAAATTGTAATATTGTTAATTGTAATATTGTAAAAATTGTAATATCAGCGAAATAAAAGTTAATAATAAAACTTTTAAAATTATTTACATTAAGACTTTTGAGAAGTGCAGAGATCATTGTGAACTTGCGAAAAAAAAATTAGAAAATTAACAAATATGGAGCTTTTCACACGCATTGAATTTAAGTTGCATTTCTCTGAAATCAGGTTTTTATTCTGAGAAATAAAATACTCAAAGTAATCAATAGAATGACTACAGTTCATTCTCCCTCTCTCACTGAGTACATTTCTCTCTCCCGGGCATCGCGGTTTTTTACCTGCGACTTTTCTGACAATTTTTAAAGTAAAACTTAATTTCATAAGTTTTGATATTTTAGTCTTATTTTATAATTAAATATATATAATATAAGAATAATTTATGTAATAATGTAACAAGTTGTTTATAACAGAACCGGCGACACGGGTTTGGAAGTGGGGGGAATAATCGACAAATTAAAAAAAAAGTCGTCTATATCAAGAATTTTCTTACATTTAAAAAAAAAGCTTTTTTTTTTTGAGGGGGGAGGGGGGAAGGGGGAGGGGGTACACGTGCTCCCTGGCCCAATAGCCCTCTCGGTGTCGTCGGCCCTTGTAAAAAATAGGTTGTAAAATGATTTAAAATTAGATGCTAAATACATAGAAAATAACTGTAAACCAATTTTTTTTCTAATGACAGACTTTTCTTAAAATCAATAGAAATAATAAAAATGAAATTAATAGAAATAGCACTTTGATTTTATCTTGTCAAAATTAAATGTATTAAGTTTTAAGCAGTGTTATTTAAATAATATTTTATTTACATTGCAATATTTTTAATCTAAACTTTTAAGATCAACAAAACTATTAGCAGATGTGTATTGAGTCTGTTGCAGAGGTAAAATTCAAATCATGGTAAAAAAGTAGAGGTGTTTGGTGGTGGCGTTACCATCTTTTGACCAAGATCACAATACAAAAATGGTAAAAAGTTCTGTATTTAAAAACAAAGGGAGGTCCGAAAAGATGTAAAAGCGGGTATACCCGCTTTTATTGTGATCTTGGTTCTATAGAATCAAAGCTGAAATTCTTCTGAAAGCAGTTTTTGTTGATAAAGACCAGCCACTAGGTCTTGAGTTTTAAATTTCGTAATAAAAAATTCAATTTTGTTGTGCTTACAATAAAATTTATTCAAGATAATGTAGAGCGTGTGATGAGCTTGGAGAAGCTTTAGAAGCTACTTCAAATAAAGAGTTCTTATAAAAAACCATTTAAAAAGAAGAAGAATGAATTCATAGAGCTACGAAGACTGTATTCTCGCTTTCTCGTTATTAGATAGTTCTAATAATTGGAACTTTGATCCGTTACCTAACTGCAAACTCTGAACCTTAAAAGAACATTTAAAGATTATTTTTTTACATATTTTCTTGAGATATTTGTTTTAAGCTGAAAACTTATATGCATATAAATATTTATTGTAAATTTGCAGCATTTAAACCAGGGGAGTAAAGTCGTTAAAAAAAAAGTAACGACTCCTACTCCGACTCCAATTGTTGAAATTTCTTGAGCACAAATCCGACTCCGACTCTAATTCCAACTCTGGCTCTAACTCCAAAGCAAAGTTTTTGAAAAATTCTTTGAACTCTTAAAAAAATATTACGCAATAAGTTAAAAATTTCTTTTTTGACAAGTTTAAGAAACGTTCTTTAAGGTTTAGTATGAACATAAGGTTAATTAAATGTTTTGTACTTGCACGTGTAATACCGGAAAATTTTACTATTGGAGTCGGAGTCGCGATTTTGTTTAGTGACTCCGACTCCCACTCCGCTAAAAATGTCGCAACTCCGCAACTCCGACTACACAGCCCTGCTTTAAACGCTGAATTCTGAAGCAAATTTCTTCAGAAACAAGAGATCTGTGGCAGTAACGGATCCAGCATTTTTTTTGTTTGAGATAGCTAACAACGAGCAAAATCCAAACATTTTTATGTTTTTACTTATGTCAAATAATTATGCTTCTTAAAAAGGGGGTGAAATTTTAGGGCTTTTTTTTGTTCCCAGCCTCCAATCATTGCAATATTTTGCAAAGCATCATTATTTGACACATTTTATACATAAAAATGTTTGGATTTTGCTTGACGTCTGTTAGCTGTCTCAAACACCAAAAAATGCAAGATCCTTCACTGATCTGTGGTTCGATGCCTTCTCAAGGTTTTTTTTTCGACATAAAGTGTAAACTTCCAAGTTAAATGCTCTTCTGCGGTGCTCTGTGATGAGACCATTTGGTCTTCTTGAAGCACCTAAAATAATCACAGAAAAAAATCTGTATATATATTTTTGAATCACATTTAAACGTTTTAATCCAGTTTTGTTTACAATAAAATATCGTAAGTCCTTTACTGAATCTTTTAAGAAAATCATTTTGGATTTGTTTGATCCAAAGCTCTATTAGCAGTATTTTAAAAAAAATATCATTGATACCAAAGTAAGGTAAAAATCATAAAGTTTGTCGTAAGACTGGAAAAATCTCAAAGATCAACAAAAATTGCTTTACAATAGCCAAAGTGTTAATTTTTCTATCGTAATCAGTGAAAGATAAGTACAACATATTTCTTAAATTAATAAGCACAGTGTTTTTTTTGGTACAGAAACACATTAGGAAACAAATTAACTAGATTTGACATTAGAATCTATTTGCGTCAATGGTTGGAAATTGATCGAAATTTAGTCAAAAATCATAAAAAGCGTAACTTCGAACAATTGGCGCGAATACTTCTGTCAAGAAAATAATTTTTTTTTATATAAGTATGTCACTCATTAGCCACTCCACCTCGTCACTTTGGTATCAAGTCTAGTATCCAGTATGTTTAAAAGCATATGTTAGGTTAAAAGTTTAAAAGGATATGTTAGTTTAAGCTTCTTTTCTTGCTTTGAATCATAGTATGACATTTGATTAATAAGGCAACTAAAACAATTTAAAAAAAGTATAAAAAAATGTTTTCTAAATTACTAAAGCTTAAGGTTTTATTAGTTGTATATCACAATTTCATTCATGCTTGTAATACTTCATTCATTTAACATGAAGTTTCAGAAAAAGTTTTATTTGCTGTTTCGTTGTAGTCATTTATAGGTCAAAATCTGAAAAGAAGATAATTGATAGGGTACAATAGCGAAAAATATTTTTGTTTTATAAGCTAGTGAAACTATTGCCATTTTGTTGATAGAAGGGTTCCACAACAGATTAGTATAATGTCTACGATCGAACCTTGAAATTTTTTGACATTTTAAAATTTTTAGAATCACACTTGTGCAAAAACGTCATTTCTATAACAATTACTTTTAAAACCACAATTATAAAAAAAATTAATTGTTGTCCTTCCATTTATACTCTATGTATATTATCACAAGAAACTAATGCAATTCTTTACTCTAGATTAAAATTTATATCAATTATTGGTGTCAGAAGTTGAAATATTTGGAAAAGTTAGATTTTAACAAATACATCTTTGCATAATTAAGAAATAAACAAACCTACAGTATTTAAATTGATAGACAAGCTGTAGAACATGATTTCTAAAGAAATATGATTTATTAAATCTGCAAATGGAATGAAAATAAATTTTGAATGTAATAAACCTACGAGTTACAGAAATGTTTCAAAAGTTACGGAAATGACTTGTATGGTACAAAAATGACAACAAGATTTTTACAAATTCGAATAAGCATATTATTGATGTGCTTTAACGAAGTATTAAACACATGAAACAGTTGACACATAATCTAGGATAATTTATTAATAACACTTATATGCATTATTTCTTTTGGGTAAATAGTGCTTTAATGTCATCAGTATTGAGGAATTGAAAAACTGCTTGAAACTTGGATTCCGTTTGAAGTGGTTCTTGCAGAATTGTACACAAAATATCAGTTTCCAGATTGTCCTCTACATACTTTGACTTTGGCCACACAAATTTGTGATTTTGTGGGGACCAGTACGTCCTATGAAAGACACAGTTGGGACACCGTTGTACCTATCTTCTACCTATTTAAAAGCCAATAAACAAAAAACCATTATTAGACTTTAAAAATTAAGTTATATTATATTAAACTAGCTTTGAAATCTAAATTAAGGGTATTTATACCATATGGACCCTTATATTAGAGTATTTATACCATATGGACCCTTACAAATTATGTAGAGCTCTTATATTATCATTATTATTATTATTATATTACTCATATTCTTTCGAAGAAAAACTCGATTTGTAAAATTTTTGCGCAACAAGGTTATTGGATGACTTTCACATTTTAAAATAATAAACAAATGGTTAAATTTACAGTCTATCTTACCTGGATACTAGCCTTTTCCGAAAATCACGGCCAACCAATTTTCATTAAAAATTGAATGGTCATCTATAGAAGAATATCTTTCAATCGCATCTTGATTAACTGCCAACGACGCACCACGAACCAGATCTTGATTGACCGAAGAGAGAACACCTTGAATCGCTTGGTCAATCGCAACTTGGAAAAATCTTGGAAAAGGAAAAGTGAATTTTGAAAGTCACTTTTCTTTTTCCAAGTTTGAAGTGTCTACAGACACTCCAAAATTCACAATTGAAACAGGACACACTTCTCAGAAATATAGATATCAATTTCAACTTCGTCCAAATAATTTGATGAAGATCCAAGATGCCTTTGTTTAATGAAACATAAATTTTGTAAGATTTGAAGCATACACATTAAATAAATATTAAGTAATTACAAATATTGTGTTATTGTAACTAAAGTTAATTTTTTCATCTATCTTTTTCAATAGACATTTATTTACTAAATACAATTTTCTACCTGGAACAGCTGTTACTTTATATGGTATACATTTTTTTACGTTCTCAATATTTTCTGTAGTTATCTCATCAAGATGAATCCCAGGGCATATTCTAGGCAAATAGATGATAAATTCTGAAACTGATGAAATATCTTTGCCTCTTGCAACATAATTGTAAGCACTACGCTTCAGAGTGGCACCAACTCCATCCATTAGTCCTTTACCATGACCTGCCTCTGAGTAGTTCTATGAACAGTATTTCACGTTCAAACATAAGAGAGGCATGTAGGTTATGAGGAAATGTAAGTTGAATCTGTTACGATATTGCGCAGATGGTCTGTCGGACATAAAGTGAATCGTATCATCTTCTGGATAATCTTGACTAAGTTTGATCAGAACAGGATTCAGATGTGCCCATATGGCACTATGCTGAAACTGATGCAAATGATTGAACTAAGCATGATTCACCTTCTTCCGAAGCCAAACATTGCACTCCTGTGTTCAGAGAGAGTTTACCTTAGCAGCACCAAAATGCATAGTTTGAGATTCTTCGAATAACTTGCAGACGTAGTTCTCTGAAAAGTCTATCTGAATGATAGTTTCATTGCATTTTAAGTCACTTCTCTTTAACTTCATTTTTATAAATTGGTATTTCATGACAAATAAGTGTTGCATGAATGGATATAACAACAAATTAAATTCTTTGATCAATCTTGTCTTTATTGTTTCTATGGTTGCTTTGTGCATAAAAGTGATTTTTTTTCTTTGCCTTCGATTAGCCTTGTCTCGGTTTTACTTTCCCATTTGTTGTAAAAAATCTTCTTGTCATCAAGATTTTCGAATAAGCTGATTGGAATAACTTTATTTTTACAGGTGTTACATTCGTGGTACATGCAATTTCATTCATTTATATCACAATAAATTGATCTTTAATTGATGAAGTTTGTAAGAACAAACAAAATATTTTCATGTGTTGAACATTCACAAGTGTCTCTGTCTTTGACGTTCGGCTTAACTACCCATACTGGGCTGAGACGTAGAAAAGTTGCATATGAAATGTTGGATGATATTTGCGTCTTGTATTTGATATGCAAATCTTTAGAGAATGCATTAAAACTCTCTTCTGAGTTTTATTTTTTGGTTTTCTTTTTTCCGTCACAAATTCTGCTGTTGTTGTTTTCCTGCAAAATGATAAGATTTGCGTAGATTATTTATTCCACGCACGTTTCTTTTTTTTTCATGTTCAAGACTGTTTGAAGCTTCAACTTTTTTGAACATTTTGTACTTAAAGAATGAATTGTTAAAGTTGTTTAAATTGTTAAAGAATGAATTGTTTGCCATTCCTATTAACTTGCATTTTTTAAAAAATGAATTAGCCACATATTTTGTCATTACTTGTTTATTTCTAATTCTAATGACTTTGTTTTTTTTTTAAGTGATGAAACAACCACTTCTCCAAATAAAAGTTTTTTTGCAAATTTCAGGTGTTTTTTTTCCATGAGCAGTTAATCTACGTATGTGTCAAGCATGAGCAGTTAATCTATCTATGTGTCGTTTTCGAATAGTTAGCCCGTTGAATTCTTTTCTTATATTCAAGTTTTGGTTTTTTTCAGGTCTTCCATTGCCTTTCTTAACTCTTTTTCTTTTCTTTTCAAATCTCTAGGTAGTTTTGACCGCCCAACTCTGACTTTTTTTTGTTCCAACAGATTTCCTTGATGGCAACATTTCTTCAATATTTATTGGCACATTTATTTTTGGCATGGCAGCAGATTCCAATAATGATGCTTTTGCAGCTTTTCTTTCTCTCTACGCTTTAGAATTTCTTTTCCATTTCTTGCTAGTTTCACGTTAATTTCTTTTTGATAGTTCAGAAATTGGCTTGTACAGTTATTCAATATTCCTCTACCTGCGATATTTTCTATCTTCTGCGTTCTTCAAGTTTATCAGCTGATAGATTAGGTTTGTGTTTTCTTACACAATCCTGTACTTGTTCTCACTTTTTGTCGCTAGTCTTACTATAACACAGCTTTCCATTTTTACTTGAAGCACTTGTAGAAGGTTTACTTTTCTTTACTACAGGTTCATCATCTTCTGGCTCACTGAAATGTGGAATAGTATCTGTAGACATTTCTGTTTTTTTTAATTTTATATGTTTTCGCTTTTCGGCAGCTCTGGCATTGCGCATTATTTTATTAATTGCGGCTTTTCCTTTAGGTTCTTTTTCTCGTAATTCAGTAGCATTTTCTCTATGTGATTTTAGTTTGATAACCAGTTTGAATTTTTTGTCAGAAATTATTTTGTTAACTATCTAGAATACAAAACAAATAAGTTGTAAATTTAAAGCTTGAAAATCATTTTAAAATTTTCTTTTAAAATTTGTTTTGACTAATCTCTTTTGAAACTTTCAACAGAGATTAGTCAAAAAAATTAAAGAATCTTGCAGAATATTTCAAAAATAAAAATGTACAAACTTTTAAGTAAGATTGATTGTAAAGATAAATGTGAATACTGTTTTTATGTAAATTATTTATATATTATTTTAATCCCATGAGCAAGTTTTTATCTTCATCATTTCTGTAACATATATGTCATTTCTGTAACAATTTCGTAAATAAAAAGCGTTACAGAAAGTAACTTACGAAAAAAAAAAAAACTTACGCTTTTTAGTTACAAAACAATTTCGTAAATAAAAAGCGTTTCTATTACAGATATGACATTTGCTCATAAGAAGAAACACAATTGCTTTACTATTATAGTAGTCAACATGTTACTGAGCAACATGTTACTGAACAACATGTTAATGAGCAACATGTTACTGAGCAACATGTTACTGAGCATTTCTGATACGAATCGGCATAATTCATAAAGTAAATCACAACTCAATAACATTTATATAAAATTGTTTACTTTAATTTACGTTAAAGATATGACTTACTATAAAAACACGGCCTCAATTCTTGATGTTTTATTGTAAAAAAATTTCAAAATTTAATAAAATAAAAATGTATGTTTATATTTTTCAACAACAATATTCCATATGGCAGCTCTATCTAAACTTCCGGTTGCTGTAGCGACATCTAGCGAAAATTTGTGAACTGAAATAAAAATTGTAATGTAAATTTTTCAGATCCAGTAGACATTCACATTAATTTCATTTTAAGAGTTAAAGTTAAGTTTCTCCTCTTAAATTGCATTTAAAAATTAAGTTTAACTGCTATCTTATCATAATATTATCACTAGATATTTGCTATCAACTTTAATTATTTAACGTAATTATATAAAATAATTATGCCGTGGTTCTGAAGTTTTAAAGCATTAAAGTCGGAGACAACTACAGAAAAGTCGGTAGGGAGACAACTACAGAAAAGTCGGTAGGGAGACAACTACAGGAAAGTCGGTAGGGAGACTGTTACAGAAAAGTCGGTAGGGAGACAACTACAGGAAAGTCGGTAGGGAGACTGTTACAGAAATGGCGTTTAAGCACTTTCAATCATTTTTTATATAACAATCAGAACCTAATGATCAAAAATAATGATTTTTTTAGTAGAAAATGTAATAAATATTGAGAAAAACATTTTTCATAGTTTCAATAACCAGTTTGGAAATAGTTATGTCCGCGAGACAGGGATTGTTTTTTCAGATTTTGACCCTATAATATTTATATTTGCCAACATCAAAATGATGTTTTTTTGATTATTATAATTATCAAATTGTTAAGCGTACCTAATTGCGTCAACGCTCAAAGATTAAGCGTTTAAGTACAGTTTTGATTTTGTTTCCTATTTGTTTACGCAGCAAATGGTTACAAACTTAATCCCGAAGCATTTCAATGCTATTTTATACTTTAATAGTGTAAATAAAGTTAAATATTTGCACACCGTTTCGTTTGCGGGCTATCCATAAATAGTCAGTAGATAAAGAAGAAGGGGCTGAAAAGTTTGACAATAATTGACAATAGGGAGAAGTATTGAAAACTCAAAACTCAAACTTTTTTTTATTTTAGATTATGTATATATTTGGTCGTTTAATATTAGCCAATTTAAATAAATACAATATATAACAAAAGACTATTTGTTTCTTTTTTTGTTTGTATTTGTTTATTTCATTTGAATGTCGCTCCATTCAGTACTGGACTAAGGAGGAAGGAAGGGGGGATAGGTGTGGGAGGCTATAATCCTAGGCCCCGCAATATTAAGGCCCCCAATAAAGATAATTTTTTTAAGAATAGAAACACGAAAAATAAAATCTTGGAAACATGCAAAAGTCTTTATCTGCCACTATCTTTATCTGCCTTCTAAAACGTTTTAACTGATATTTACTAAAAAAAAATTATAATGACTTTTAATGCCAGGTTTTTTGAGCCTGCTAAACCTGTTGCGTTAGTTCGCTAACGCAGCAGCCAATCAGCTTCTTTACTTTGTATATTTAACTACACGCGTAGCAAGTCTCGCTCTTTTACGCCTCCTTCTTCACCACGAGCTGAGCACTTGGCGCGATCCAAGTTTGTAATTGTAAATAACGTGACGTATCTTCAAGAAATACATTTTAAAGTAATCTTATCTATGTGAATTAATTCACATAGATAAGATTGTAATTTAAATTTTAAATTACAGTTAAGGCGTATAATAAAGATGCTTTGTGTTTAAATTTATTTAGATTTTTTAGTACAAATTGAATAAGAAATTCATTTAGCTAATTGAACTAGGGAAAAAATTATTATGCATTGCAAAAAAAAAAAAATACTTTCTGTTTATTTTATCATACCTTTTTCATAGTGAACAAACTGCGTAAAAAAATAAATAAATAATAGACTTTCAAACAGGAGCTCACTTAACAAATGTTCTATTAAACGAATTTATAAAAATTTAGGATTCGACATGCAGAACTCATCGCGTCGGTTTGACAAGGTTCTAACTAATCCGTGAATGGGGAGAACTTGCACCCTTGATTCTATTGCGTTATCTCCATGCTTTCATAACTTATTAACATAGTCAATAGTAATCCTAGTCTGGAAAAGCTATTGTTTCAATCTTATTTTAACACCGTATCTTGAAAAGTGCGTAAAAAGCAGTCACGTGATGAAATCTAGTACAAAACAAACTTTTTAAATTACGGACTTTCATAAGGGGTAGTTTAGGCATATGAGATTTCTACGCCATCTTTATAGGGGATTAATGCACATAAACAAAACCAATCTCAGTTGTTAAGAGAATGTTTTTTTCAATTAACAAGTTAATTTTAAATAAAAAACAATTTTATAAAATGATTTTTAGACCATTTCTCATCTACAAATTGCACCTTACACGAGTTGCGGATCAGAATAAATTAATTTAAGAATAAACCAAAATAAAAGGCATAATAACGTTTTGTAGTCGAAGTTTTCTTGGATTCTACAAGCATCCCGTTTTCAACTATCTCTTTAATCAAAGAAAACTCAATGTATCATTCTATAACTTCATCTATTTTTAAAAATTATACTTTGATCATAAGAGAAAGCAGTTTAGAACAACCAGAAAAACTGTGACTTTTAGAACGGATTTTAGTTCACCTGATGTTCACGATGTTTGTTAGTTATAAAAATCTTATGGAGAAAAATACTTCCTGCTGTAGTTTTATTTAAAAATAAGATTCCACCGATATTTTATTTTGAATTGCTGGTTTCAATAATGTTATTTTTGAATTATTGGTTTCAAAAAATGTTGATATGTTTTTTTATTGTTATTATTTATAAAAAACTTTCATGAAGCAAAGGAAAAAATATCATGAGTTTGACTTATATCAAAAATGATATTGTCAAAGTAAAAGGCTTATTTTCTATGACCCAAGTCAAACATATTTCAGTACGCCTTGCTTTTAAAAAAATGAACACAAAACAGTTATTATCATAAACCTAGAAAATTAGAAATTCCAGAGAAATGTTATAAAAATAAAATATCAAGTCAAAAATGAAGGAAACAAACCTTTGAATTGCAATGTTTTATCTTCACGTGTAAAATCTACATCACTATCTTTACTGTCCCTTTATAAAAATGCCTTCTTTTCGATGCTTTTTCTTTATAAAAATGCGTTGTTATTATATTAAAGAAAACTAAACTTATAATACTAATTTCTTTAAATCACAAAAAAATACTGTGAGAAGTGATATTGCTTGCATAATGGAAAAAAAATTATACTGCTACAAAATCTACTAAAAACATTATTTTACTAAAATTGTTATATAAATGATAAAAAGAAATGTGTTCAAGCAAAGAAAATAATTTTCTATCTATTCAACTAATTTACAATGATGTTCAGCAACGTATACAAAGAAATTTAACTGAAATAAATATTACCATTGAGAAAATATACATAACTAATTTTAATAAATATATAGATTATAATAAAATTTAGAAAAATTCAGACTCATGGCTAAACAAAGTAACTTGAGTCGAAATTCTTGTTGTGCATATACTGGAAATAATTCAAAAGTTTAATGTACCACACTAGTTTTCACTATCTGGTATTAAATAGTATAGATATGTAATTGCTGAAAAAATACCACTTTCATGTGCTGAAATACCATTATACATCAAATACCTTCAGTTAATACTTATTCAGTTTGTGTATTATTATAGTGAGGAAACTCAAGAGTGCTGAAATAAAAATTGTGTTAAAAACTTTTTGAAATTGTCCACAGCTTATAGTCATTTTAGTTAAACGATAGTTAAACGATAGTTAAACGAGGGGTAAGTAGTAAACAATGATCCAAGAAGACGTGAAGAAGAGGATTCAGAAAGAAGGTTGTCATTAATTTAGATAGGCGTTTGTAGCAAATGACTGAGTTCCGTTAAAGTTAAAATTCACAAACTACTGCAAGCCCACAGAAGTGAAATCAGATTCAAGATTGCCTGCCTGTTCTAAGCAATTGAAAATAGTGATCATCAGACCTTTTAACATTTCTTAATAGATAAAGTTCAAAAAAATGGTTATGATTAGATATATATATATAGATATGATTAGATATATATATTATAATGATATTGACAAATATTTTGGGAATTCTTTTTCGATAAATAGGATAATCTGGTTGAAGTACAATATTGTCAAACAATGGCACAAAATACTATCCATGCAACAAAAAAAAAATATTTATTGTGCATTTGAAAACTGGTAAAACATGGGCCATAACAACCAATGCATGAATACAAGTTATTAGAAATAAAATAATTTAGTTATTTTATCTATAGCTCAATTACCAGTGCCTTTACAATCTTAATACACAATAGTAAATATGGACTAATAATATCAAATAAAACATTGAAGTTGGATAAAAGGTATTTTCATTATAACAAATTATTTTTGATAAATGTATTAGGTTTTAATAACTTTGTTGATAAAGATTTACTTTTCACTTTTAATAATAATTGATTATTAAATTTTGGGAGAATTTTTACTTTTATAGATTCTATTTTTATTTTTCTAGTATCTTTTTGCATTACCTTCTTCTAGTCTTTTTTTAATGGTTTATTTTTTTACAATGAAAAAAATAACAAAACTAAATTATTTTGTCATTATTTTGTCTATTATATTAAGATAAGATATTTTAAAATTATTCTTTAAGAAACCTTTGAGATGATAGGAAATAGTAGAAGGAGTTTCT
The DNA here is from genome assembly GCF_022113875.1 of Hydra vulgaris. Lineage (NCBI taxonomy): Eukaryota > Metazoa > Cnidaria > Hydrozoa > Anthoathecata > Hydridae > Hydra > Hydra vulgaris. The sequence continues at coordinate 3,573,155 of NC_061162.1, forward strand.
TGAAGATTCGGGTTGTTTGAAATTTCTAGTTTTATTGTATATCAATTCTATTTATATCTATCGGAAGGTTTTGGTTCGTGAATGATTAAAGAATTATCTAATAATAATTAATAACAGATTAAATTAATCTGTTTAAATTCAGTTTTTCATTTTTTGCATAAACTTTTATAAATAACATACTGTATTACTGATTTAGATTATAGATGTTACCTATATTTGAACTCCAATCTTCATAAAACTAATCCGTTCGACCAATTTATGGAAGTTAAGAAGATTGAACTAATACAAAGTATTATTCAATAATACTTTATTAAGTACCATCTCCCTTTTTTGTACCAACGTTATTGTAACATAAATATGAAGTATTATATTGTTATATTGTTTATATTGTTTTTATTTTTGTTTTTATTGTTATATCCATTTTATATTGTTAATATCTTTGTAATAATAGTTATTTTAACAAAAAACACCCAAATTTTGACTACCAAAGTCATTTACAAAATCTAAAACAAAGAAAAACTTTTTATAATTAACTAAACAAAGCCGCCATTTCGTTCATTTGTCCCCTATGAAAAAGTCATACATTAAAACCGCACGCTGTGAAAGTCTCTAATGGCGTTATCTTGTAAAAAGTACTTTTTACAGGCGAAACGCCTGATTATATTATAAATATTAATGCTGATGATGAATTAAATCCAGATTTGAAAGAATATTTTGATAATGCATTATTAGAGGTAATAATAATTTTAAAATTTTAATTAGAATGGTTTATTTTGGTGTAAAGGTTAACGCAAATGATTAAGTCAAATTAAAAAAAATATTTTTAAAAGTTATTGTATCTTTATATTTACTGTTTATAATTGTACTAAAATAATATATAATAAATGCTATTTTTAATAAATATTAGGTAGCCGATATTGGAGACTTCAAGTGCAAAATTTGCAAATCCAAATCGTATAAAACAAAAGGAGTTTTAGCACGACACAATAAAAACAAACATACCATAAAGAGTCAAACAGTAATTGCATTACAATGATTTTGTAACAGATATAAAAAAAATTGTTGCAGAAATTAAAGCTGATTTATCAACAAATATATGTTATCCTGAAGAAGTTATTTCAGAAATAAAAGACTTTGAAATAAAAATAACATAAAACTTTTTTGATGAAATAAGAAAAATGTCAAAAAAATTAAAATCATCAGGAAATGCTGAAAAAGATATTATTCCAACTTTTATAGTAATATTGTTCTTTTTTCAGGCACATATTTTAATCTAAAGAAACCTGTATCAACAGTATTTACAACAAAGCTATGCAATAAATTATTTCACTATTTTCAAAGCTCTCCTTCAAAGAATATTGAAGTTGAAGAAATTTCACCACGTGAAGTGGATGGATTAAAATATTTGTCTGGGTATGTTATTAGAAATTTACTTAAAAAGACAAAAACAACAAAAAATTACAAAAGCCCAATCAAGTTATAATTGCATTATTACTTTAAACAACTAAAGAAGTTTCAAGTTCAGAGAATATTATAAATATCCAAAACAGAGGGGGTTTAACAGCAGTATGTGAAGAGTGCTATCAGATTTTCTTGCTAGCTGAGAAACATTTTAGACAAGAAACTGCAGTTGCTAACCTCCAAAATATTGAAAGTAAGAATTTAACGAAATACCAATTAAAGGATCCTAATATTATAAGTTTTTACAATGCAATTGTGGATGATGTGAAATTCGTGTCTATTGATAAAGAAATTAAGCTTAACTTGTTAGAAAAAATGATAGAAATTTATTTTAGAGTTCGTACATTTTCATTAGCTCAAATATAACTGCAAAAAACAATGATCAAAGTTTTAAAGTAAAATCTTTAAGAAAAATGATAAAACGTAAATCAAACAATAAATAAAGACTTAAACTTTAAACTTAATGCAAATAGTTGATATATTTTGTTATATGCTATGTTTATATTTACATTATATTTAGTCTCTATACTGAGTGATAACAGCTAACAATCTCTGTCTTCGTTTTATATAGAAGTCTCCTGTCCTAATAAGAATTCTGAATAGGTGATATCTTTGTGCTTAATACATCCTGTAGACAACAATTTGAACCTGGCATTTTGGATTTATCTTTTAGACTTTTTTTAAATATAGAATATAAAGAAACATTTAACTTGAATAAAGTTTTTAAACCATAGACAATAAAAAGGAACCTATATTATTTTAATAATAAAGAAAAAAAATAATTTTAATATATTAATTTAATATAAATATCAAAATTTTTATTAATTATTATAAAAGTTTTGTTTGTTTTGCACTAGATTTGAGCACGTGACTTAAAAAAAAGCGAACAATAACATACGACAATAGCTTTCCCAGACCAGGGTTTATTTTTATTGACTATGTTATTAAAGAGGGCTGATAACAAGCGTGTTATAAATATTGTATCTTTAAAATTAATTGTGTTTTGGTTAGAGTTTAGACCACTATTAAATTTATTTCTAAAAAGTTTAATTTTGACGACAAAAAGCAATTTTTTTACTTTTAAAAGAAACCTCACATTTTAATATCACTTTAATATTTTTTTATCATCGCTTTAATATATTTTTGAGTTGAGTAATTTTGCATATGCCATTTTAACTAAACTATTCACATCTTGTATGGTTGCTTTTGGTAAGCAATAGAAGCATCTAATATGACAAAAATGAATTTTTGTAAAAATTTAGCGGGTTAGCACCCTTGATCCTAATGCGTTTATGCCCTTTGATCCTATGATCAAAGGTGCGTAAACGCATACACACACACAAAATGTAAAACCAATAAAGCAGCATGTATATATTTGAATAAAAATTTCAAATTGCTTAAATATTATTCTGTTATATATTATTGGAAAGACGATCAATACAGTATTTAAGGTGAAAAAATCGAACAATTTTTTTCAAAAGCTATGATGGTTTAAGTACCAGATTTTCCATATATGGATTTGTTGAAAAAACTGTGGTCACAGTCAAGTTTTTTATAACTTAAATAGTCATTACTTTGTCAATTCTTATCAATATAAAAATTTCTTGGTATCAAAAGATAGGTGTAAGAAAGGGCTACAAATTTACATTGAACACAAACCTGAGGGCGTATCCAGGAAATAGAGGGGGCAACAAACCACCATCTTTAGTTTTAACTTAAATTAGGTACCAAAAGTGCGATGAAAAAAACAGACACCATGCTACAAAATATTTTTCAATGAAATTTGGTAGGTGCATAGATATATGCACCTACCATATATATAAAAGAGCATATCTTCAACATTAATTTCATGCCCAAAGTATAAAAAGTTTCAGATATCAAAAAACTTAATAATAAAACCATCTTGTAAAATAATAAATCTAACAGTAATAAAGTTTAACTATTCTAGTTTTTAAAAACTATCTATGTTGATATCGAATTCTTGATGATAGAAAATCTCAAAAATGTTTTCCAACTAAACACTATGCTAACTAAAAAAATATCTAAAAAACGTGGCACAGTTTTTTTCAGCACAAAATTCAGTTCCGTAAAACGCGTAACCGAATTTTGTAACTAACATGTGTAATATGTCATACTGTTTTTATATATTTTTCTTCTTCCAAAATATAGTCTTAAAATGAAGGTTTTATACTATTTTCTGTATTTTTTGTCCTTTTAATACTTTTATATAATATAGTTGTATTGTATTCATATATATATATATATATATATATATATATATATATATATATATATATATATATATATATATATATATATATATATATATATATATATATATATATATATATATATATATATATATATATATATATATATATATATATATATATATATATAATATATATAAAGTATAATTAAATAGAAAAATACAACTTTATAATGGAACTAAAAGTTTCATGCCTATCGGCAATCTTCAGCCATATATATTATACAAATCAAAAAAAAACCGTTAAAAAAATACAAAATACAAAAACAGCAGTAGAATGAGTTCCGACGTCAAAACAAAACGAATAAAAAAAAGCATAGTTGTAAAACTGCTAATCGCCAGTGTCAAATTCAGCAAGAAGAAATTTGTTTTTATGCTGGCACTCAGATAATATTTCACTCTTTTTGTTGTGTGTTTGAAAAATAAAATTTCGTACTTTTCGTTTAAGCATAAGTTACATCGTTTTGTTACAGGGTTATAGGCCTCGCACTGTTTAATTATTTTCCACCTAACAGCCGGGTTTAAGTTTTCATCTTTTAATCTCCAAACCTTCTTTGACAATTCAGTGTCATTTCTGTACTTGGGAATTCTAAAATATTTTATGTGATTAGCATATCTAATTTTAAAGATGTTTCGCTTATGCCAATGTAAAATTTATTGATGGGAGTTTTAACAAGATTGTTTGAGCATACATTAGCTTGATATACTATATTTTTTGTTAAGCATTGGTTTGATAAAGGGCAGGTGTTTTTATCTATGCAATTGCAATTATTTTTAGCTGATTCTTTCTTGTTGTTTATAACATGGCGATTGTGGGCGTTTAAAACAGATTTCATATTAGGCATACAGCTATAACTTATTTTTAATGTGTTTCTGTTAAAAATTTTGTGCAACTTGTAATTTTTAGGGAAGTGCTTATCAATTAATGTTATATTTTTAACATTTTTAACATTAACTTATTTTTAGGTGGAAAATAATTAAACAGTGCGAGGCCTACAACCCTGTAACAAAACGATGTAACTTATGCTTAAACGAAAACTACAAAATTTTATTTTTCAAACACTCAAGTTTGTTAAATAAAAAGAGTGAAATATTATCTAAGTGCCGGCATAAAAACAAATTTCTTCTTGCCGAATTTGACACTGGCGATTAGCAGTTTCAGAAACTTTTAGTTCCATTATAAAGTTGTATTTTTCTATTTAATTATATTTATATATATATATATATATATATATATATATATATATATATATATATATATATATATATATATGTTGATCTATTTTGTAAAAATTGTTTTTACATTATATTGATCACTCTCAAGTAAACAAGAGGATTTGTATCTCAACCAGATACAATAATAAACAACAATATATATATATATATATATATATATATATATATATATATATATATATATATATATATATATATATATATATATATATATATATATATATATATATATATATATATATATATATATATATATATATAAATATATAGAATTATTATATAGAATTATATATATATATATATGTATATATATATATATATATATATATATATATGAATTTATATATATATATATATATATATATATATATATATATATATATATATATATATATATATATATATATATATATACATATATATATATATATATATACATATATATATATATATATATATATATATATATATATATATATATATATATATATATATATATATATATATATATATATATATATATATATATATGTATATATATATAGAGAGAGAGAGAGAGTGAGAGAGAGAGAGAGAGATCCTTGTCAATAAAAATCTTTATAAATGCTCGTCCAAAAAATAGGAGTATAGCAAAATTATATAAATATGTTTAATTTTTTTAGAGTTGAATATGGCGTATCATAAAAAAAGAAAAACCAATAAAACACCTAGAGGTAAAGTTAATGAAAATGAAAGCGAGCAGCTGTTAAAGCAGTTCTTAATTGTCATACAATTTATCGAATAACTAAAGAGAGGGGAATTAATTTAATGAAACATAAGAGATATGTAAGGAAATATCAATTAAATCAAAATACCAAAATGATTGAACTAAGCATGATTCACCTTCTTCCGAAGCCAAACATTGCACTCCTGTGTTCAGAGAGAGAGTTTACCTTAGCAGCACCAAAATGCATAGTTTGAGATTCTTCGAATAACTTGCAGACGTAGTTCTCTGAAAAGTCTATCTGAATGATAGTTTCATTGCATTTTAAGTCACTTCTCTTTAACTTCATTTTTATAAATTGGAATTTCATGACAAATAAGTGTTGCATGAATGGATATAGCAACAATTTAAATTCTTTGATCAATCTTGTCTTTATTGTTTCTATGGTTGCTTTGTGCATAAAAGTGATTTTTTTTCTTTGCCTTCGATTAGCCTTGTCTCGGTTTTACTTTCCCATTTGTTGTAAAAAATCTTCTTGTCATCAAGATTTTCGAATAAGCTGATTGGAATAACTTTATTTTTACAGGTGTTACATTCGTGGTACATGCAATTTCATTCATTTATATCACAATAAATTGATCTTTAATTGATGAAGTTTGTAAGAACAAACAGAATATTTTCATGTGTTGAACATTCACAAGTGTCTCTGTCTTTGACGTTCGGCTTAACTACCCATACAAGGCTGAGACGTAGAAAAGTTGCATATGAAATGTTGGATGACATTTGCGTCTTGTATTTGATATGCAAATCTTTAGAGAATGCATTAAAACTCTCTTCTGAGTTTTATTTTTTGGTTTTCTTTTTTCCGTCACAAATTCTGCTGTTGTTGTTTTCCTGCAAAATGATAAGATTTGCGTAGATTATTTATTCCACGCACGTTTCTTTTTCTTTCATGTTCAAGACTATTTGAAGCTTCAACTTTTTGTACATTTTGTACTTAAAGAAATTGTTTGCCATTCCTATTAACTTGCATTTTCTAAAAAATGAATTAGCCACATATTTTGTCATTACTTGTTTATTTCTAATTCTAATGACTTTGTTTTTTTTTTAAGTGATGAAACAACCACTTCTCCAAATAAAAGTTTTTTTGCAAATTTCAGGTGTTTTTTTTCCATGAGCAGTTAATCTACGTATGTGTGAAGCATGAGCAGTTAATCTATCTATGTGTCGTTTTCGAATAGTTAGCCCGTTGAATTATTTTCTTATATTCAAGTTTTAGTTTTTTTCAGGTCTTCCACTGCCTTTCTTAACTCTTTTTCTTTTCTTTTCAAATCTCTAGGTAGTTTTGACCGCCCAACTCTGACTTTTTTTTGTTCCAACAGATTTCCTTGATGGCAACATTTCTTCAATATTTATTGGCACATTTATTTTTGGCATGGCAGCAGATTCCAATAATGATGCTTTTGCAGCTTTTCTTTCTCTCTACGCTTTAGAATTTCTTTTCCATTTCTTGCTAGTTTCACGTTAATTTCTTTTTGATAGTTCAGAAATTGGCTTGTACAGTTATTCAATATTCCTCTACCTGCGATATTTTCTATCTTCTGCGTTCTTCAAGTTTATCAGCTGATAGATTAGGTTTGTGTTTTCTTACACAATCCTGTACTTGTTCTCACTTTTTGTCGCTAGTCTTACTATAACACAGCTTTCCATTTTTACTTGAAGCACTTGTAGAAGGTTTACTTTTCTTTACTACAGGTTCATCATCTTCTGGCTCACTGAAATGTGGAATAGTATCTGTAGACATTTCTGTTTTTTTTAATTTTATATGTTTTCGCTTTTCGGCAGCTCTGGCATTGCGCATTATTTTATTAATTGCGGCTTTTCCTTTAGGTTCTTTTTCTCGTAATTCAGTAGCATTTTCTCTATGTGATTTTAGTTTGATAACCAGTTTGAATTTTCTGTCAGAAATTATTTTGTTAACTATCTAGAATACAAAACAAATAAGATAATCATAATAAGATAAAGATTAATTTAAGGAAACATAAGAGATATGTAAGGAAATATCAATTAAATCAAAATACAGTCTGCCAACCTAAATTCATTACAATGCAAATCTTTACCAACGAAGTAGAAACATCTTTTTCCGACAATCTTTTAAGGGCTTCAAAACATTACTATGTATTATCAACCAAAACAACAAAAAAACTTGCCTATGAATTCAAAATGTCTCTTTCTCTTTAAGTTTATAAATAACTGGGAAACAGTGGCTTCGTGGTTTTATGATACGTAAGAATGAGTTATCTTTACGAAAACTACAAGCTATTAGTATGAAACGAGAAACTGCTTTTAATCGTTATGCAGTCAGAGAATTTTTCACCAATCTAAAAGATGTTCGTCTGCGACACAAGTTTCCTCCATAAATCATATATAATGTTGATGAGGTAGGTCTCACAATTGTTCCAAAACCAGTTAAAGTTGGAAGAAAAACTTCATCAAAAAGAGGGACATTATTAGGAATCTCAATCCCTCCATTTTTTATTTTTCCAAGAGTTCATTTCAAAAGAAGTATGATACGTGGTGATTCACCTGGATGTGTATGGGTTGCAAACCTATCTGGTTGGATGAATGTTGCAACATTTTTAGAGTGGATGAAATATTTTATTCAAAATGTGAAATGCTCACCAGCTAATCCCGTGCTTTTACTTCTTGACAACAATGAGAGTCTTTTTCAATTGTGTGTTTCGATTTAGCTAAAAGTAAATGGCATAACTATGCTGTCTATTCCACCACATTGGTGTCACAAGCTGCAGGTATTAGATTGGTCAGTTTATGAAACGTTATTAAAATGCAGCCTGTGATGATTGGGTTGTATTTAATTCAAGACCGATGGCCATATATGATACAGCTGCAGTTTTAAGGAAAGTTTGTGCAAAAGCCTTTACTTTATCTAACATTTCTGCAGGATTTACTGTGGCAGGAATTGAACCCTTTAATCCTAACATATTTTCTGATGTTCAGTTTTTGGCTTCATATGTAACAAACTATCCAAAACCTATTACTGCTAACCCATTTCCAAGTGTTGTTGATCCAGTCTCTGCTACTGTTCATGCCCCAGCTTTTAATCAATAATTGACGTCAAGTCAATCATCAGGTTTAGCTTGTAGTGTATTGCCTATTCAGCCTATATATGACCTTGGAAGACAACTATCGAGTGTTTCTAATACTATCTATCATCAAGCAAGTCTAGAAAAATTAAACCATTCCGAAAGCTGAGTCAACGAAGTCCGTTAAAGGACATAAGCGTCAGCGCACTCAAATAATCACAGACACTCCTGTTTGAAATGAACTAAATAAGCTTCACGAACAAAAAAAAAATCTCAGTCATAAAAGAAAAAACATGAAACGCAAAATAAGATCTTCATGACAAGGAAAAAAAAACTTGATCTTAAAAGTAATAAAAAAAAAACGTTGATCCTCAATAAAAATAACATTTTTTTGATTGATTTTTTCCTCCTTTAAGAAAGATAAATTTGTAATAAAATTAATAATAACTTTATTAGTATTTATTATAGACCTAATTTTGAAAACTTAAAAATAATTATTACACATTCATGGTATAAATTTGATTTCGGATCAAGTATACATACATAGGATCAAGGGTGCAAATAGGTAGGATCAAGGGAACATACTGGTATGCACCTATAATCCTAATTGAGCGTTTTTAATTTTTATAATTTTAAATCTACTTAAAATATACTGCTAAAAAAATAATTATTGAATTATAATGAAGTAGGGTAATAAACTATATAATATAAAGTATAATATATATATATATATATATATATATATATATATATATATATATATATAGGTATAAGGTATAAAATTTGCTGTCATGTACTGCTACTTTAGAGATTATAATGAAAACATTCAGTAAATTGGCCTGATTTTCGGCCTGATAGATTTTTAGGATCATGGGTGCATACTCTCTCCTAGTTTTGACGGTAGTAAGAAACATTTTAGCTACTTTAAAATTTTATGATTGAAGTAGTTGACTACTTTTAAATTTTGTAACTGAAACAATAGTATAAGAAACAATAATTACTATATTATCTAACGAGGTCCTACCGGTATATTATATCTGATAACTATTACAGTGTTACCATTACATCATGGCTAAAAAGTTTAAAAGTTTTTCTTTCATGATGGATTTATATAATATATTAATTATGATAAGGATTTATTATGTTAACTTGATTGAGAGTCCTTATCAAGCCCAGTGGACTGTAAAAAACAGCTATCCTTGTGAGCTTTTCAGTTTAATTATGCACATGATCCACTTTCTGGACACATAAATGACTTCAAGTAAATATATTGTAGAAACATAAATTATTGTAGTAACATAAATGACTAGAAAGTAAGTATTTTGTAATGAAACACGCTATTTAATATTATACTGTTCCGATTTTGAGGGATGCAGCAGTCAGACCAAGTCACTAAGTTGCTCTTATCGCTTTTCGACAACATCCAATACTTGCAAAAGGCACTAGAAAAATTCATGCTGGTATTGTCGACCATTGGTTCAGTCCATAATGCTCAGTATTGTTGTTTGGTTGTTGTATAATATACTGCCAAGTTAATCACACTTTGCTTTTTTCGTAAAAAGTAATTTTGTTCCTAGAGTAGTACTTTTTAATCTTTTTAAATCAATTAAAACAGCATGCTTTTTAACATAAGAAAAAACATTTTATTAAAATTTTTTTTTAGTATAACTAATGTATAGTAAATTATTTTTTTTTTTTAATATATGATGTAGTACACTATTGGTATTAGTATATGATGTAGTACACTGATGTAGTTACACTACTTTCTTTAATTTACTACATCATATACTAAAAACAAAAGTTTAGTGAATATCAACTATATTCAAAATTATACATTAGTTAACTGACCATTAAAATTATTCGATAGGTAATAAACATGTATGACTGACCGTTGGAGGCTATACGTAGATAAATTTACGTTCATTCATTGACTGACAGTTGAAAATATGCGCGGCAAAATATACTTACACCGACTAACGGTAAGTAAGAAGATTATTATATTTCACTTAATCAATAAATTTTAAAAAAGAGTTTTATCCTTTAAATACCATTTATTTTTGTTTTTAATAGTTATTTCAACGCTGATAAAAACCAGTATATTTAGTTGTGCAAGGTAACGTAATTAAAAAGATTTATAAAAAATAGCAGATATTAGCGTTTTTATGATGTTTTTTTTTATATCAACATCAAACTACAGCACCATACTTACACATCAAACTAGAACACTATATTGAGATCAATCTTTTTATATGATATTTGATGAGCATGAAATTCTCTATCATAATATATTTAACTGAAAAAAATTTGGAGTAGTCTGCAGTTAGGGTTTACCTTAAAATGTTATTCGGAATCTTGTCAAACTATGTTAGTTAACTAAAACTTATTTTACGCTAGATCACAGTATATTTTAGTTTATTTTGTTTGTAATGAGACAAATAGTCCAATAAAGTCATAATTACCAATTTTGGAAAAAATGTATGTTAGAACTTTATCAAACCAACGCGACGAACTACCACTTTGTCTGGTATAAGATGCAAAATTAACAAAGAAAATTAAAAAACCCTTTGTTGATGATGGCAAATATTTTAAATAATCGTTTAAACAATTACATTAGTGAGTTGTAATAAAAATGAATAGCTTGTTAGTGAAACCAAAGCATCCTAACGTTGTTTCTTTAAAAGCGCAAAAATAAGTCATTTTATTACAAAAAATCACAAATACTAAAAACTAGTTGAATTCTTGAATATTATTACCAAAGGTTGTGTCTAGCAAAAAAGTTTAATCAAAAAAAATTTTTCCTCAGTATTTGGTTTTATAGTTAATGTTTGTTTATTTCAAAAATTCTTTAGAACTTAAAAAAAACTGCTTTTGACTTTTTAACGATATTTTCTAATATTTCTCAATCTGACACAATGCCGGATACAATTTGATATAATGCAAAATTTACTACTAGGTTCAAGATTGGACTGGCCCAGGAGGTTGGGGGAGGAAGGAGAGGGATTTCCCCCGGGATCCTACTGTGCTTGAAGGTCCTGGGCCTCACTATAAATCAAGATGTACAAGTAAAACACACAGAAATATAAATTAATAATAACTGTTTACTATTTATATAAATTAATTTTGCAAAAACAATACAATAAATATGGTAGTTATTTCAACGATTAAAGTATGAAATGCTTAATAAAATTTACGAAGACATTATAAAGCAGCCTTGCAGGGCCGTCGCCATACAGGGCCGTTGCCTTATATTATTATATATATATTATAATATTTTATTGAGTCATGCCTACATATTTTATGTAAGCCTTAGGCTCTGGAGAGAACAAATGTGCTGGTACAAAAATATTTTCCCCTTTTTATTGATGATTATTTTATAAAGACACATTCAGAACGTAATAATAATTATAATAAAAAGCAATGGCTTTTAAGAAGCCAATGCTTCAATATATGCACATCTGTTTCAAAATATTTACAATCAGATGGCTTAGAACTTCTAATTACCATGAAGATAGTAGAAAGCACTTCAAGGTGCCTCATTGAAGTTGCCTCATTGTCCCCAAGAAAATTCCTTGATATCCTCATGAAAGCTGAATCATTTGCAAGATTGGCTAATAATATCATATATGAAGCTAACAAACATATCAAAGAAACTTTTGAAATTGAGCACCCAAAATAAATAGCTCAATTATTAAGAATTTTAAGGCAAATTACTGGGTTTTAAAAAATATTAAAACCCAGTAAGGCAGTTTAGTATTCTATGTCGTTGTGGATACTGCCACTACAGCAATCAAAGACTGTTTTAAAGGAAATAATGTTGTTATCTTTAGGGATAAGGGGGGATCAAAAAAGTTGGTTTTTTGTGCGGCATAGCTTGCCAATGACCCCTAATATGTATGTTGCATATAAAAAGGTATTATGTGTCCCTTGCACATAAGTCAAATGTGAGCAAGCTTTTCTAAAATTTAAGATTGTGAAAAATTGCCATCTTACGGATTACTTGATGTAGTATAAAACTGCAAATACATATCTTTTTCTTATATTTTAGTTCTTTTTATTTTTGAATCTTTTTTTATTATTATTAATTTCTATGTAAATAATGGAAAAACATGACAATAAACTTGTATTTTTTCTAATATTGATAAACTTGGGTAATGTGCAGAAAATAAAATGGTGCGACGCTACAATTTATAAATACTATATTATTATAAACCTGACTTCCCCAGATAAATTATATTCAGTCTAAAATTATCAAAACGATCGGTGTTATGTTTTGAGCCCATACCTCAATATGTTCAGTCTTAAATTAATTTTGGACTAATTTTTTGTTTCATCATTTATGCAAACATATTAACGGCAAGTACGCAACCAACAAAACTCCAAACAATTTATAGGCAATAAAACGCGCTTGCCTAACCAAATACTCTAAACACAAACAAGAACATGCATAAACCACTTATGAAAGATATGAAAATAATGGGTATATTTGAAATAAATACCTATCAGCATCTAATTTTTATGCATAGATATTACAACAACCTTTAACCAAAAAACTTTATCAACAAGTTTGAAAAAAATCTAAAATGAAAAAAAAATATAATTGAAGATCAAATGTAAACAAAAATTATAAATTGCCTCGGAAATGTAATAAATTCTCAGAAGATTGTATATCTTATCGAGGACCCAAATTATGGTATAAGTCCTTGAGTTCGTTTAAGTTTCAAACAAAAAAAGAAACTTTCAAAATGGGATTATAAGAAAAACTTACATTTTTAATATTTGTTTGACTATTTTAACAGTTGATTCTTCTTCGTTTAATTATATTTTTTGTTTTCTATTTTTTTATTTTTTATTTAACTGTTTTGACTATTTTAACGTTACCTTTATACCATTTCGATATAGTATTTAAGTCTTTGTAAAGAGGTTTTATGAAAAGATTGTGATAACGTAATTAATAATAAACGCGCCGAATAAATTGATGGAGTGCATGGTCATAGATTTGGAAATGTACACTATTAAAATTTCCTATATCTTGTGATTTAACTTATTGCTTTTTTGCTATTCACGAAGCAGCCTCCATGTATGAGCTTAAAATTAAAATAATTTTTCTATAATTTAAATTTTTTGATGTTTAGACATTCTTCCTAATGATCCTACTGATGTAGAAACAAGCTGTAGAAGTGTTTAAGTAGTTAAGTGTTTAAGCTGTAGATAAGTGTTTTTACTAATTTATTAATGCTCTTTTCTTTAAGAACATTGAGCACTCTATTTGTAGAATACACTAACATAATTTATATATATATATATATATATATATATATATATATATATATATATATATATATATATATATATATATATATATATATATATATATATATATATATATATATATATATATATATATATATATATATATATATATTTATACATACATTTCATCTTTTAATCTTATATATATACACACATATTTGTATGGTTTTCACTTACGGGGACAGATTTTTCAAAAAAACAAACACTTATGGGGACATTAGCATAATCAGGGATATTTTTTTTTAATTTATTTCACCTCCTCAAGGCCGAGAAGGCCACTACAGACGAGGAGGCTACTTATTTGTGATTATAACCCTCTCTCAACTCTATAACTTCGAAACACGAACCTTGATGAACAAGGCCGCTGCGCGGAGAAACGAGTTAAACGCGGTATTACCAGGGACGTGGTAGGGATCGAACTCGGAACCACTCGTTTATGAAGCGAGCGCTATACCACTACACCACTACCGCATTTTAGTGTACCCGTTAATTTTTTGTCATCGTAAGCATCATTGTTTTTGTAATACAATGTACCCATAAGAAACTTTTATAGAGAACGAAAAGTACATACATCAACTATCAAATAGCCTGACTCGCAAGGGAGTGCTGCTACATCGACTGAGGATTTGGTTAGGCTAGGCATCAAGGTCAGGTCGAGGGTTAGGGTTACGACAAGGTTTAAATTTGGTTATGTTATTGTAATTAATCGTTTTGTAAATAGATAAACTTAAAAATGAAATATAATATAAAATAGATAAATAAAAGTAACAAAAATTAATATAAAAAATATATTTTTATAATAAAACAATAAATTTACATATGTATAAATAAAAACAGAAATAAAATAAAAGTTAAAAAAAATATATAAATATGATACAAATAGTATAAATAAGTAAAAAAAAAAAACAGAACGGGAACAAAAAAAACACATCCCTGACTGTCGCGACTAGGATGCTTTATATATATATATATATATATATATATATATATATATATATATATATATATATATATATATATATATATATATATATATATATATACTGTAAACTGCCAGTAGGCAAAAAACAAAAACATTTAGTTATTTATATTTATGGATCAACTATTAATGACGCAACTATATTAAGTGATATTTTAAAAACAAAAAGCAATTCAATATTTAACTTACATTGCCGTTGTGAAGTCAGAGTTGTTTTTTTGTCAGCCAGATTTGTTTGCGAGCCAAAAATGACGCAATGACAAAAAAAACGGACAAAAAAAAACTATTTTTGTCAGTTTGAATAGAAATTATACTTAAAGTAAGCAGAATTGTAATGATTTCATGAAATCATTCAATATTTTTATTATTTTCATTCAATATTGAATATTTTTACTCTGCAAAAAATCAGATTCTTACCTAGAACATTTTTTACTTATTTTAAGGAAATATATAGTTAAAATAAGAATTAAAGCAAATTTTTACTTATAAGTAAAAAGTTTAATTCTTACCTAAAACATTTTTTCACTTGTTTTAAATAAATAGTTACGTAAATATTTATTTATTTATTTATTTTGTCATTAAATGAATAATCTTTTACAATGTTTTTTTTACAACATAAAAATTATAACATTAAAGTTTCGACCGGAGCTGGCAGAAGACATGATCTTATCATCCAGCCCCGTTAATATAACTAAAAAATTCAGCCGATAAAAATGAAAAAGGAAAAAAGAAACTAAAGCAAGAACTGATTTTAAGAAGAAAAGAACTTAAAAATCAAATTATTATTTACAGAAGGAGAAAAAAAAAAAAAAAAAAAAAAATTAATTATTTCTTCTTCTTCTTATTTTTTTTATTTCTCTATTTTATTCTACTTTTATTTTTATTATACACGCACGCACACACACATACGCACACGTACACACAAATATATGTCCGTTCATATATACATACAAATCAAATAAATCTGTATTACATTCCATCTACAAATTGCGTAAGATATAATAAATATTGCATTTACAAATTACGTTATTATTGTAAAATAAAATAATATCATACATGTTCTAAGTACCATACAATATAATTGTGATGTTGAGTCAATTTATAAGACATTAAATAACTAAGATTACCAAAAGTTTTTAATAATACGATAGTAATTGCTTCGTGTCAAAACCAAATAAGTGTTGTTTTGTTGCACGTTTAAAATGTTGAGTTGAATTTAAAGTTTTTATATTACTTGTTAAAAGCAAGTTCCATAACCGCGGCCCTCGACAAGATATCGAAAAATCAGCTTGTTTTAATAATGTTTTTTGTATAATAAAATTATTTGTTGAGTATTTAGTTTCGTATTTGTGGTTTAAAGAAAAAAATAAAAGTTTGGAAAATGCTTGGTAGCATACCATTTTTAAACTTAAACATGAAAATAAGTATATTAAGAATATTTATTTCATAGACATTAGGCACTCCAATTTCTCTTAGTAGTGGTCTGGCACTAGCGTATTTATTTGCATTTAATATCAAGCGAATTGCTCGTTTTTGAAATTTGTAGACCATATTTAACTTTGAAGGATAAGTACTTGCCCAGATAATGTTGCAGTAGCTGATGTAGCTATGAATAAATACAAAATAAATATTTTTTAAACAATTTGTGTTTAGGAAATGTTTTGTTTTAAACATAATACCAATAATTTTTGATATCTTATTTTTTATTACTTTGATATGATTACTCCAGCTAAGATGTTCATTAAGAATTACGCCTAAAAATTTGATTGAGTATTCTCGTTTAAGTTTAGTTTTATCAATTAGTAAATCAGGTAGTTTTAAGGGGAGGGTTTCAAATTTTGATAATTTTGTAAAAAAAAATATATTTACTTTTTTCGACATTTAAGGAGAGTTTGTTAGCCTTAAACCATTCGTTCAGGTTTTCAAGTTCTTGGTTAACAGTGTTAAATAATAGGCTAATGTTTGTGTGGCTAAAGAACACTTGCGTATCATCGACAAAAAGGACAAAGTTAAGTATGTTAGAAGATAAGTAGATATAATTAATATAAACGAGGAATAATAATGGACCAAGAATTGATCCTTGTGGGACCCTACAAGTAATGTCTTCAAGTCGTGTTACAGTGTTGTTATATGATAAAGCTTGTTTCCGATTATTAAGGTAAAAGCAAAACCATTTTAAATTGTTATTTCTTATTCCATAATTATATAGTTTATAAAGAAGAATTTCGTGGTCAACAGTGTCAAACGCTTTTGAGAGATCGAGGAATACCTCAAGAGTGTATTTATTGTTGTCAAACCCATTTAAAATTTCATTGACAAGTTTGGCTACAGCGTGTTCTGTTGAATGGTGTTTTTGAAAGCCATATTGGTTATTATTTAGTAGGTAATGGTTTACTAGATAATTGTTTAGCCTATTGTGCATTATGCGCTCTAATATTTTTGAAATGCATGGCAAAATAGAAATAGGCCTGTAGTTAGAAGCAATCGAATCGTCTCCGCTTTTAAATATAGGAACAATTTTTGCTAGCTTTAGCTGGTCAGGGAACACCCCATTTTTTACAGATATGCAGAAGGGGATATTCAATAATATCGTAGACATTTTTTACAACGTTCACGCTAATGTCATCTAGTCCTGGACTTTTGTTTTCTTGTAAGGTATGCATTCTTATGCATTTTTAAGCTCATCCGGAGTTATTTCAAGCTCGTTCATGACTGAGGCTTTTTTTCTAGATACAGCTTATAACATTTTTTTCCACGAGTTATTTTATTAGCTAGTTTTTCCCCAATTTTTATAAAATAGTTATTAAATTTCTCTGCAATATCTATTGCCTTATTGGCTACTGTATCATTTTCATCTGTTTTTAAGTATTGCGGGAACACTTTGGTAGCATCTTTTTTTTTTCCTGTTACCTCTTTTATTACGCCCCATGTGTTTTTAGTGTTACCGCAATTATTTTCTAATAAATTGCAGTAATAGTTTTTTTTTTAAATGTTTTTTTAATTTTTCAAATAAATTTTTGTATTGTTTATATATTTTTTCGTTTTTAAAAGTCCTTTTTTTTCAAAAATTTTTCATAAAGTTTTTTTTTTTTTTTTGAAGATTTAATAAGCCCTTTTGTCATCCAAGGACTTTTAAGGTTTTTGAGTTTTGTTAATTGCTCAAGCTTCGGAAACGCTTTTTCGTACAATGTTGTAAAAGTGTGTTTAAAAATATCGTAAGCTGTGTTAGTGTCTTTGCAATTAACAACCTGATCCCAGTTTTCCATTGATAAGTTGCTTCGGAACTTTGTTATACTTTTTTCATTTATTTGCCTTTTTGTTGTAATTATTCTTTTGTTTTCTTTTTTATTGTTGAAATTGTTAAGCAGAAGAAATATCGGAAAATGGTCACTTATGTCAGATTTTATTATTCCGCTTTGAATATTACATTTTATGGTAGTATTTGTTAGTTGATTAGGGTAGCTGTTCGGAGAGTTACTCGAGTTGGCTTGTTTGTTAAGGGTTCTACGCCGTGCTGTAAGAGATTATTTAAAAAGCGTTTGACATTGTTATTAGTTTTTATTTTTCAAAGATCCAAGTTAGTATCTCCCATTATGTATAAGTGCTTACTTTTAGCCACTTCTAGGTACTGAATAATATGTTTTTTAAAGGATTTTATATTGCCATCTGGTGGTCTATCCTTCGGGTCGGAGCTACGTCACAAATATCGGAAAATAAGTCTACCATTATGGATTAGGGAAAACAAATAATTTTATCAAGTCGGGAATTTTGAGGAATTATTCATATACATGAATAATCCTCTAAGTTGCTGTGTTTTCTTGTTTCAAATAATAATATTTCACAGAGTTAAACTTTTTAGATACTTCTATATGAAGGTATTAGAAGTTAAAGGTAATAAATCGTGCGCATGTTGACAAATATGGAGTAGTTTAACTAATATCTTCATATGGAACATACTTCTTTAGTATGTAAAATTTCAACTCTGTAAATTGTTATTGTTACTGTTATTATTGTTATTATTAGTATACAGAAAATATTATACTTTGTGATAATTTTGATTTGATAATTACTAGTTATCAAATCAAATTTATAGTCTCCCAAAATAATCATTATATCTGTTCACAACAATATTTTCTGGTGGGTTTTAGTTTTAGTAATTTATCAAAATAGTAAATAAGGAATTTTTGTAATAATTTTTTTTTAATTATTAAAAAAATTCGTTAAGTAAAAATAACAGTAGTATAAGGTAAATAAAGTAATATGGACAAAAACAAATTTACAAAACAAACATCTTCTTTTAAATATACGGGCTTGACAGATATATCATAATGCTAAAATAGTTACTTAACAAGTTAGGTTTATACAACATAGTTTAATGATTTAAATTTTATACTTTTTCCTCTACACACTAAACATTTATACACACTAGACATTTATACTCTAATACACTCCACAATTATACAACATAGTTTAATGATTGTTAAGTGTATATTTTTTTCACTACACATACTTTATAGTTTTTTGGTCACTAAATAAAAAAAATAAAGAAAAGAACAGATAAAATCTACATAAAAGTTATATAAAAAATATATGAACTATTATATATTGCTGTTAATAATAACAACAATATGTAACAGTTATATAACAGTATATCATAATAATATATTATTATGATATACTGTATTTAATTTGCTTTACTAAATTAAAGTTGTAATTATATTAAAACTATTTAAATACAAGGATTTTATGTTAAATTGTATAAAATTAGCAATTCCTTGATAATTTTAATTTATTTAGATTATAGTAAATATTCTTTTGAAATGTTGGTTTTTGTTTTTTATTTTAACTTTATTTTTTTTATAAATTAAAATCAATATATCACAAGAATTAATATTAAAATTGCATCAAATAATAATTTTTTCACCTAATAATTTTTAGCTTTAACAATAACGATGGAATTATAAAATGATTTCAATGCAAAAAATAAGTCGGAAGGTGAACCAACAGATTTTTTATGCTTCTAAAACTCATAAACTCCTCGAAACAACATTACACCTCTTAACTGCACAGTCTTTAATATCATCACTAACTCCAGTTACACAGTTAGAAAGAAAAGGTTTTTGTAAGGAAATGGATAGTTTAAAAGTAATATGTGAAAGACTAAAGTTAGAATTTGGAGATGAGAACATATGTGCTCTATTTACAGTTTAGATACTGAAAAAAATTTGTTAGTAATGATGGATTATTTAAGTGAAGATGAAAAAATTATTGTTACAAGTTAGCCTTAAATGATCAAATATATTGTTGACTTTGATAAAATTAAACTAAAACCTACTTTAAAATGCTTGCTTATATATGTAACATCAGTAAGTTAGCAATAAGCTATTTGGAAGTGGGTTGTTATTATGTATTTTAAACTAAAGTTTCCGATAAAAATGCAAGTCAGAACTGATATTTATAAATCATTAACACCTGTTTTCAAGACAAAGTTTCTTACACTAACATGCTTTGAAATCTTTATAGAATCTCATTAACAAGAGCAAAATGTTACAGTCAGTACAAGAAATATATTACAGCATATAGCCAAAAGTAATATTAAAAAAATCACATGTTAAAAATTTATTGGCTGGCCACTTATAGCGATTGCCTCTTAAGGTCCACTTAGTAACTGTTGAGCAAAATCCCATCAACAGTGAAACTATAAAGGTCCACTGCAAATTTACTACCTAAAACTTATTAGAAAGTTTTAAGATTTTAAAGTAAATCATTATGGTTATATTTTTGGAATAGTTACAGATAGGCTAGTAAGGAAAAAACAAGAAGATTCTATCAAATAGCTAATCATCTATGTCTTTTTCATGGAATTCTTTTTAATTTTATCATTGTAGGCTTAGTGTATCAATTGTAGATGCGTATTTTGAAACATAAAAAAGTGTAAACAAATAACTTGCTATAATTGGATACTTTTAAAAAAATAAGTCTTTTATAAAACATTTTACAATTAAAGTTTTATGTTTTATTTCATTTGTTACATTTTTATATATCTTATGTCTACACTTTTATGTCTTAAAACATTTTTATTTTAATCAGTTTATAAAAAATTTTATCAGTTAAAGAAAAATACATGAATTTTAAATAGAAAAAAATATATACAAACAGGAATAATAAAAGTAGTTTATAGGATGTTTTCTTTTTGTACTTTCAATTTTTATTTTTTGTTTTGGATTTAAAGTAGTTTATTTGTTTCATTTTATTTAAAATATTTTTTCATAATAAACTTAAAAAATAAAATTAACGGTTTTTTTTACAGGGTAAAATGTAATGTAACTTATAAATAAAACAGAATGTAACTTATAAATAAAACAGAAAATCATAAAACTTATTTAAAATAAATACTTTTGAATGATTAGCATTTGTAAATTAATTTGAATAAGTTTAAATTTGCAAAATTAGCTAAACAATCTTGCAAATTAGCTAAACAAATCTTGTTTTTACGGCGCTTTAACAGTTTGTTTTCCCTAATCCATAATGGTAGCTATAAAAATCCAATTTGTCACGTGACCTCCGACTCCAAGAATATAAGCCAGTAATATACGCATTTGCTTTACTTTGGTTTGTTAATTCAACCGTGAAAAGTTCACAGTTTGCGTTCAGTATGCTTAGGCTTTCTACTTTTTTAAATTGTATTGTATTATGTATGTAGAAACATATTCCTCCGCCAGTACCTCTACTACGAGTTTGATGGAGAGCTTTATAGCCTTTTATTAAATTGAAAATTTGAGTTTATGGTATTTTCGTCTTTGCACCATGTTTCTAAAAGGTTTATTACCGTAAATTCGTGACTTATGTCTTTTAGCATTTCTTTAAAGTGTTCAAAGTTTTTGCTCATGCTGCGTATATTTAATGCCAGCGCTGAAAAAGTATTTTGCGACGCATTTATAAAACAAGATAATTCTTCGATACTATAGTAATTAGACTTAAATGAGTCGTTTTCAAAAAAATTTTTATCAGGGTCGTTATTATTGTTCAGAAGAAGAGTGTTTTCTTTATCAAAAATTTCAAAATATTATGTTTCCGTCATTGTCATAATTAAAAATTTAACTGCTTAAAAAATTAAATATAAGATATATAAATATATTCATACACGAGTAAAATATAAATATAAGAAAGAAGAGTTATTTTTTTTTTGATATTATTTAATTTAATAATTTTATCGTACCTTAAACCAACATTTTCACCATTATTGCGTCGTTCTTTTACTTCAGCCAGGAGTCTTTTCCTAATATTGACAGTCTCATGGGAAAAATCTTCGTTTAAGTAAATGTTTGTACCTTTTAGTCTATATGACTCTTTTAGAATTTTTGTTTTATCATTGTATCTTAACAACTTCATTATAACTGTTCTCGAGCTTCCTTCTTTTCTGGCTCCTTTTCGATGAGCTCGTTCGACTTCTATTCCATTTAGTCCCAACTTATTGACTAAAAATAGTTTAACTTTACCCTCAGTTTCATTCCACGTTTATTTCACACTTTCTGGTAACCCGTCTATTCTTAAATTATTTCTTCTCGATCTATCTTCAAACTTTCTTAGCTTTTTATTTATATTTTGCGTTGTAATGTTTTCCTTTTCCACTTGATCATTGTTTTGTTTGTGGATAGTTGCAATTTTTTTGTCAAAAACTTCATCATGAAAATTTAAGCTCAACTTTATGTCTTCGATATCTTTTACTATTATCTTTATTTTGTTTGCACTTTCTTTAGAGTTTTCTTCAACTTTGTCAAGTCTCTCATTAATTATTTTTGTATTTGCGCTTAAGATTTCTATAAATAGTTGTTGTTGCTTAAGCATTGTTTCCATTTCTTTTCTATATTCCAAAAACATTTCCTTCAGCATTTTTTTAACTTCTACGACATTTTAGATTTATCTTTTTTTTAATAATAATAAGTTTTTATATAAAAATAATATAAATATAAATTTAAGCAATTTTTAATTTAGTAAGTATAAAAAAATTCTTGTTTTAAGAAAATTTAACTTTATATTTCAAGATTTTATATTCACTTGAAATTCAAGAAAATATTTTCTTAAAACTTTTTTCTTTCTTTGCTCTTTTAATACTTCTACTTTTATATTCTCTACTTTTGTATTTTTGTACTTTTAAAATAAGCAAAAAATTATAAGTACATAATTAAGAATTAAAACTTTTTATTTATAACTTATTCTTTCTTATTACCAGAACTGCATAAAGTAACTGCATAAAATCTATTTGTGAAGCGGTTTCCATTTCAAATGCTCTTCTAATCTGTATAAAATTTCTAATCTGTATAAAATTTGACCGTAAATATTTATAGCCACTTTTATCATACAGAAAACAAGTCCACAAGACTCGAGCAAAATCTAACTTTATACGACTATTATACGAGCAAAATCTAACTTTGGTAGACTTTAGAATAATAACGTTATATGCTCAAAGCCTGACTGACTACGTAACAAAAAAATAGAAAACAATTTGGAAACTATATAATGAGCTGATAATTTACACTAAAAAACAATTTTGGCAATAACAAATTGACTCATCCAAGTTGATTTTTTATTGCCAAAGTTGAGTTTTAATGTAAATTATCAGCTCATTATATAAAAATTAACTAAATAGTAAAGAACTAAAGGATGAACTTTTGATAGATCAGTTTACTAATACAATATTTGTTTGTAATTATGTTTGATAATAAAATGAAAATAATTTTTGACTTAATGCTAGAAAGCTAATCTTAATAAGCTGCTTGCAAAATAATTTTAGTTTTAAGCACCGACGTAACAATTGCTAAAAGATTTTTTTGTGGGATTTTATTAAAAGACAACTATCCATATACTTTTAGATGTTTTATTAAACAACTAATTCATATTATTTAATCACATTTAATTATAAATTTACAGAAATTAAATTTTACAAACGCGTGCATTTAAGTTTTTCTTGTATTTATAATGTTTTGTATTGTAAACTACCTTGACAAAAAATACTGTTTTAAAAAAACCAAAAGACTATATAAAATAGTTTTTGAATAGCCTAAAGAAGATTTTTGGCAAGTTTTTAAAAATATAAAAAAACACTGAAACATATTTTTTGAAACGGAAAAAAAATTAATGTGCAAATAACTAAAGTTTCGGTAGTCGATAAAATTATTGATTTTACCGGTTACAATAACTTTGTAAAATTGTAACATCTTTAAAGACATTTTTTAAAAGGTATTTTTTTGAAAAACGTGTATATCATTTATATACATATATTATATATTGTGCGACCGTGGCGCAGTGGTTACAGCGCTTGCTTTATAAGTAGGAAATCCATGTTCGAAATGAGCACTGGACATATTTTCGCGTCACGGTAAGGAAGGAGACGTGAACTTTCTGGTTAAATGCATTTCCGCGGTGCTCTGTGACAAGACCGTTTGGTCTTCTTGAGGCATATATATATATATATATATATATATATATATATATATATATATATATATATATATATATATATATATATATATATATATATATATATATATATATATATATATATATATATATATATATATATATATATATATATATATATATATATATATATATATATATATATATATATATATATATTACAACATAAGTTTAACGGACAGTACTTTTTTTAAACAGTATTTGCATATAATATTGTCCATATTTATTATTATTATTGCATATAAATATGATGCAGTATTTGCATATAAATATTGTAACATATATATATATATATATATATATATATATATATATATATATATATATATATATATATATAAATTAGTAAAAAATCGCTTTACATAACTTTTTTTTTCATTTTCCACTGTGTTTTTATCAACAAAGAATCATCAGAAATATATAATATATATATATATATATATATATATATATATATATATATATATATATATATATATATATATATATATATATATATATATATATATATATATATATGTATATATATATATATATATATATATATATATATATATATATATATATATATATATATATATATATGTATGTATATATAAATATATATATATATATATATATATACATATATATATATATACATATATATATATATATATATATATATATATATATATATATATATATATATATATATATATATATATATATATATATATATATATCTTTAGCATTGACATCGTGTATATGTTATATTATTCAGAAAACATCAATTAATAGGAATTCTCTTAATACAATTAATAATCGATTATTAGAAATTTTCGCTGGATTATGGTTACCAGCATCATCAGCTCGTAAAAATTATACGTTTATATTTATAAATATATATATAAATTAGTGAAAAACACTTATCTAACTTTGTTCTTCAACTTTAAGTTCATGTTAAAAAAGAGTTCATGTTAGTTTGATTAGTGTTGATTTAATGTCAATCAGACTAATGTTTTTTTGATGTTATGCAACCAACGTTGTTCGAACGTTGTTTTATTGTTAACATTGCAGATGATAGTTGACAACATTTTTCTGACTTTGTTCCAGTGTTAGATAGAGGAATGTTAGGATAACACTGTTATGCCAAAGTTGTAGCATCATTTGAGTTTGGTTATGTCACAACCGAAATCCAACCAATTCATTTTCTTCTTATTGGGATAGATCAAAATCATTTTTATAGAATTAGCCGAATGTTGTAAAAAAAATGTACTCTTAATAACTTATATAATAAAATATAAAAATAAGGATTAACAAAATTTTTGCAGTTGGTCATAATGCCTTAAATGTTCTAAACGTAAATGTAATACATAAAAATAAAGTTAATAAAATACAAAAGTTGCCTCTGCATATCTAAAAAATACCTAAAAAGGAAAAAAAATGCCTAAAAGATGAAAAAAAATTATAAGGCACATTAAAATGTTTTACAAAAAATATCTTATAACATGTTTTTTTTTTTACTCCATTCACTAAGGACAACATTTAAAAAAATCAAACTTCTTTCTTCAATTAGAATTGAATTAGTAATTCTGATTGGATGATGGCAAAACCATAAGTACAAAAATATTTTTATGCAACACATTTTTTAATGAAAATAAAATTTTAAAACATTTGAATTATTCAATAAAAATTTAGTTACGCTGCACTCAATCTAAAACACTAAAAAATAATAAATAGGCTGACATAAGTTGTAACAGTGAACACTTTACAGCCAATTCATTATCTAGCTTTTGTTTTCTAATTCTTGTTAAGCATTTCAAAATATAACTCATAAACTTTTGTACAAAACCTTTGATACTCAATTTTCTTAGTGTAAATCTTTTATTGTTCAACAGCTGAGTTGAAATTTTTAAGATGTGGTGATGTATTTCTGGGTTGACTTGTTTTAATTTCACACAATTAGATAACTTTGTACTGGAACTCTTAACACATAATAATAAATAACAAACAACAGCATTCAATAAAACAAATTTTTTAACATTGCATGTAATTTATTGGAGAGGTTAAATTTGGCTCTTTGATTTAAGCCTGAAATAAGAGAAATATGAGATTTTGATTGGTTCAAACCAATATTTATTTATCATGACTAATTTCTGCTTTAAAATATAATAAAATATATTAGGTGTTCTGATGCTGTTTCTGTATGATATGTTTATCAGTTCCTAAAATCAGATTTAATTTTAGATTTTAGGGTAACTGCTTTGCCAAGTCCCGAAAAAAAATATTGAAAAAAATAACTAATATTAAATTACGAAGGAAAAAGTTGAAAAAAAAAAATGAACACCTAAATATGTGGTAGTGGTGTAGTGGCAAAGCGCTTGCTTCATAAGTAAAAAGTTTGGAGATTGATCCCCAACAAATCCCTGGTAGTAATGCTCTTTACTTAATTCACTGCTCAGTGGTTTTGTATGCCAAAGACTGTGTTTTGGAGTTAAATAGTTGAGAGAGGGTTGCAACCAGGGCTCTGGTGTTGGAGTAGGAGAGTCAGAGTTGCAACATTTGTAGCAGAGTCGCTAAACAAAATTGTGACTCCAACACCAATAGTAAAACTCTTGGGTATTGCACATGTTTATCAAAACATTTAACCTTCAAAAAAATTTTTATATATTCGGCACAAAAAAATTTTTCAAAAATTTTTTCAGTTCCATTCTTTGGCCATCTCAAAACATTCCTTCTGATTCAACCTCGAGAGATAATGTTAAAGGAAACCTTGTCTTGCACAAGCCACTTTATAAGACACCATTTAGATATAATAGCAATTCATTATAGGGTTCCAAAAAAAAATTGAATTTATTTTTTCAGAATTAAACCAATTAAAAGTTAATTTTAAACTGTTAATATATCTATATCAGTTTACTTCAAAAAAAAAAAAAAACTTAACTTAAATTTTTTTCAAAGATTATTTGTTGTTTTTGTAGCTTGTTATAAATTATAACAAGTTATAAAAACAATAACTAATCTTTGAATCAAAAAATACTACTATAAAAACTCATGCAAGAAACACATTACACAAATTATGAGAAAGCTTGTTAGGTATGTTATAGTGTAAAATTAATTCCACAAAAAACTAAAAATAACATAAGATAATAAACAGCTGAAAATAACATAAGATAATAAACAGCTGAATTAAATGCCATAAAAAATGAACTCTTATTATTATTGACATTTAATTGAACTAATAAGTAATTTAATAATAGGTGTTTAAAATACCATTATTGCATTAGTTAGTTTTAAATTAAATACTATGTGTAATACTTTATATGTCAGATATTTTTACTATATAATGTTAAATATACAAAAACATAACGAAAACGTTTTTGAAAAGTTTTGAAATTCAAATAAAGTTTTTGTAACTTTATTTTATCATGACAATGCTTAAAAACCATATATATAATTCGACAAGAGAATATAAAAAAAAATGCATTAAACATTAGTATTACAAATCATAATACCTAAAACCCAGAATAAAAATAACATTTTCTTTGATAACGATTTTCCAACCACTTTAAAATGTGCAAGTTTTTTTTGTTTTTAGTTGTGTTTACCTTGGAATGCTGACGTTGCTTTGATGACAAAAGTAAAAACGTAAATAATGCAACGTTGTTCCAAAGACGTTCTAACGTTGATCAGGCTAACGTTGGTTTAATGTTAAACAACCAACGTTATTCCAACGTCGTTTTTATGCTATCATTTAAGACGTTAGACAATAACGTTTTTCCAAAGTTGTTTCAACGTTTGGTAGACAACGTTAGAATATTACCGTTATGCCGACGTTAGAACATCGTCGGAATTTAGTTAACTCGCGTCGCGACCAAAATCCAACCTAATTGCAACAACGGCACGACGTCTTTTTCTTACTAGGACTAAACCGTACAAACAAATTAGCAACAATTAACAAATATATAGTCACTATAGTTACAAAACAACTTGACGTCATGGAACATTCAAACATTTAACCTAATATAATTAACTAATATAATTAATATATGTATATATATATATATATATATATATATATATATATATATACATATATATATATATATATATATATATATATATATATATATATATATATATATATATATATATATATATATATATATATATATATATATATATATATATATATATATATATATATATATATATATATTATAATTATTATATACACTTTATTTTAGGACAAATTAAGATAACAATTTTAAACAGTTAAACTGTTTAAAAGTTGAGTTTATTAAACTGAGTTTGATTAAGTGAACTTTTTATTTATATAAGAGTATATTTTGACTCAAAGCGTACTTTTATATGGAAAAAAAAGTTGAAGCATTAACCAATAAAAGATAATCATAAAAGCAAATATTTATTTGATGTTTAAAAAAAATAATTCATACGGTTAGATTTCTTGAAAGTCGGTTTCGAAGAGAGTAAGCAAATCAAGGGTTTATATCAAATTGTAATTTTACTTATTTTTTCTCTTATGAAATTGAGTTAGGACCTACAGGACCTACAAGAATCTTTTGAAGGATCTTGTAGGATTTGAAGGAATTCTTATGAGATAATATAAGATCTACAAGAATATTTTAAAAGATCTTGCAGGATTAACAGGATTCTTATAGGATGCTGAAGGAAAATTTTAGATTCGTATATATACGGCCGTAGCCCTACCCCTTAATCCAGCACTGGTTCCTATAGGAACCAGTGATAGATTAAAGAGGAGGGGGCTTGGGCCCTAAAATTTCGGGATTCCGAAACTATTAGACGGACCTTTTTCTTTTTCTACTGTTTTAGTCATTTTTATGCTGTGGCACGTTAAAAAGGACTCCGGGCCCTGAAAAGTCTTAATACGCCAATGATAGGAACCATAAGATTAATTATTTTATAATTAATATCATAAATCTAATAACCAAACTAAGAACATACGAAGTTAGGTTTTTATTTTGATTGGAAGAAAAGTATGTCTATTCTTCTTTTTAATTACTGATAATAGGTAAGTTAAAGTTTGAAATAACATTTTCTTATTAAAAAAAAAATCATTCTGTATAAAAGAAATTTTTCACATATTATCATTATTACAGAATCACAATTGCATTGCTGATTACTTTCGTTTTATCTTCCTATCTAGGTCGCTCTGATTAAGACTTCGTCTGACGCACGCCCACGAGTAATTGGCGAAAACTATTGCAAGTTGCTCTTTGAGATTTCGTATTATTGCATTAGGAACTGTGGTTCTATAATAAGAAATAAAGATATATAAAAAAAATCATAGAAATCAGGCAATTAATCATTAATTAAAAATTTAAAACCCGTCCCGCCCCTTAACCCATTGCAGACTCAAGGGAGGAGGGGAGGATTATTACCCCCTGACAAAATTTTTAAATTATTTAAAGAGTATGACTAAGTAAAAAGTAAAAACACTTGAAATTTTAGCTACTTGCTACAAATATTTAGGCGAGTTTAAGTATAAAAAAGTTCATTTGAAATGCCTAATCTGAGCTTATTAGTCAAATCCACGGATAGATTCGGTCAAACGATTTACTGGTCAAAAACTTAAATTTTGAATTCTGGCTTTTGTTTGTAATCCTGAAGTTTCATATTTTCCAAGAAACTTTTTTTTAGACTTACATATAATTATTTCAGTAAATGAAGTATGAGAAGTTGTTAGTCCAAGATCCTACTTTTTTGGATCTGGATCATGATCCAATAAGTTAAACTAATTGATCCCAAATTTTCAAAATAGGTTAATAAAAATAGAAAATTTAATAAAAACCCAAGCACTAAAAGTATGATTTTCTAAATAACCCCCTCCCACCCTGTGCCAACAACTTATAAAAAATAGGTAAGCCTTAAAGCTGCTGCCCAATAACATTACCTACATAAAAATGCCCTAATTAAAAAACCTACCTATCAGACTCTCCACGAGTTGTATTCAGGCTTTTTTTAAAATATTTTAAATTTAATAGTATCGTGTTAAAAATACAACAAACTTTCATACTTTAAAATATATATATATATATATATATATATATATATATATATATATATATATATATATATATATATATATATATATATATATATATATAATATGGAAAATAAATATATAACAAATTTTATTATTAATTTTTATTAATTAATTAGAGTATAGTTTAAGTACAATAATAATTATTGATACAACAAAACTATGCATATTTATGTTACCAAGTTTATAAAATTTTCATAAAATCCATAATATAAAAAAATCATGATATAGCAACTATTTATATATTTCTTTAACAAAAATTAAAAGATATTAGATTCTCAAACAGCATGTTCATTATAATGAACATGCTGTTTGAGAATCTAGTATCTTAATTTTGTATCTAATATCTTAATTTTTGTGATTTGTGACGTGATTTAAATGCGCTAGTGAAGTGATTTAAATGCGCTATTGGAAGGCAATATGAATTGCGGGAAAATAAATAGCACTTGACTGCTGTTTATTTTCCCGCAATTCATAATGCCTAATGATTTAAATCACGTCACTCTACGACTCAACATACTCATAAAGTCACGCAATTCAATGTACACTCTGATTGCGAGAAAATTTTTTAATTCAACTAGATTTTTTTGGTAATAATTTAATTTTAACGTAAGGGACAGATTGTCCCGAGCGGCAGATTTCCAAGGGGCACCAAATAGAATGAAGGTACCTTGGAACAAAGGTCTTTTACCGATAATATAGGAGAATTTCGATAATTAAGAACGCCAATCATGTTGCTGTCCCGGGCGGCGAAACAGTTCTTGGCGGCATTTTATATATATATGTATATATAGCTATTTGTTATTATTTAATTTTTTTACAACACTTTTATTTATATACATTCAATAAAAATAGTTTTTAATTATTTTGTAACTATAATATATTTTTATTTATTTCCATACTTATAATGTTGTGTAGCGCAGGTGGTAAGGCACTAATGGTCTAGTGATCCGGGTTTCGAAACCCACCACCGCTAAGTTTTTCAATTTTCAAAATAAATTTAAAAAATTGAAATCTTACGAATCCTTTATGATAACCTACAGGATAATCACAGGATTTCTTATGATCTTATAGGATTTGAAAGACAAATAAAATCTTACGAATATTTTAAGATACCCTATGGGTAATCACAGGATTTCTTATGGTCCTATAGGATTTGAAAGACAAATAAAATCTTACAAATCCTGTAAGTTATCCTGTAGGATAGTATGAGATTATATACGATCCTATAAGACTCATAAGTTGTCTGTAAGAAAGTCGACTTGTGCAGGCTTTGTGAGAAAAAAAAATGCTTGAAAGTGTTTGAAGTCCTAAGTTTTATTTTTTTATTATTAGATCTTCTTAATTTTTTATATTATTATTTTTTTCACTTTGATATTTTTATTTTGTTTTATTTTGTATTCATGACTTTTAAAGTTCATTAAATTTTAAAATTGTCTGGGTTTTATTCTGCTTTATTTTTTGTATACATGTTATTGTAGCTTAATTAAATATTTTTATCAAAGATAAATATTTTGTAATACCATAAAAAGTTAATTGAAATATATTTTTTATTTAGAAAAAGCCAAAAAACAAAAAAATATGACACAATTTAATAAAAGACAATAAAAACCTCAAGGTGTACAACAAACAAAACAAAACAAAATTAAATATTAGAGCTGATTAGGAATAAAGTTATAAAAAGAACTATTTGTTAAAGTAATTTACTTGAATGTTAATCAATAATTGTTAATAGGATTGAGAATTATTATTTACACTGAATAAGTTAATAATAAATAGAAAAAGAAAAAGAAAACCAGGCGGTTTGTTCGCATAAGGGAAATTAAAAAACAAAAAAAATAATAAAAGGAGTTTAAAAAAGAAACTGAAAGCATGATTAAACAACAAGAAAATAATGTGTTAAACATTATAAGTAGTAGCACAAAAATATTATACAAGGCGATTAGATATTGTAGAATCAAATATTAAAGAAAATTGTAAACAAATCAAAATAATAAAAAAAGAGGTTGATGATATTAAAGTGAGCCTAAATATTAAAAATTAAGTAAGTCATTAATTCACACGAGAAGTGTAAAACAAAGCGCAATACAAAATAACGAATCTGCATTTATTAAAATTAGAAGCAAACTAAGAAAAAATGGTAGATCGTTCACAATAATCATAAAACTTCAGAACTTTAAAGATAAAATCGATATTCTAAAAAAGACCACTAATCTTAAAGGCAAAAATATCTACATAAATGAAGATTTTTGCGCTGAGACTGTGCAACTTAGGATGAGTCTTCGTGAACAGATGAAAATCGAGCGGCAGGAAAGTTTGCAACCATCTCATATGATATGATGATAGCTGTGTTTCGTTTTTTTTTAATATGATTTAAACTTTTTTGTAGAAAAAGTCTCTCTCAGAAAAAAATTTATTGAGGGAGAGGGGTTAAAAAACTTCTGTATATTTTTTGAGGAGAGGCGAGGTTCATATATCAGGTTATGTTATGACAGATAGTGTGTTGTGTCAAATCAGGGTGTCATAAAATAATGATGTCATAACAGATGTCATGACAGGTGTCAATACAGGTGTGGCAAACATATATCTTGTGGTGTATCATTTTTCTTCAAGTGTCATAAATTCGGTGATGTCATAACAGGTGCTATAAATCAGGTGGTGCCATGACAGGTGTCAAAACAGGTGCTATAAATCAGGTGGTGTCTTGACAGTTGTCAAAACAGGTGTCATAAATCAGGCGGTTTCATAACAGGTGTCAAAACAGGTGTCGCAAAACAGGTTTCATAAAAAATGTGGTGTGACATGTTTCTTCGTCATAAAGCTGATTTGTGGAGTGACATCTTAGACGTCATATCGGGTGTCAAAAAAAAATAAAATATAAAAAGCTATTGTAAAACTGTATAAACCAGAACCTGAAAAACCTCAAATTTGTCACTACAGTAGAAGTGTATAATGAATAAATTTTGTAATTTTTTAAATTGAATTAAAAGATTTTTAAAGTTGTTATTACAGATTTGCGCGATTCCTTTATATTTGATTATGATTATACTTGTTGTGGCAATATAACAAATCGTGCTTTAGATAATAGGTAGAATATACTGTTTAATTTATTATTTTTTTGGAATTTGCTTTTATTTTATTGCCGATGCTTTTAAAAAACACGAAAAAGATGAAAGAGAAATAAGAAAAAATGAATTTGAAAAAAATAAAGAAGTCATGTAAAGTCATTTAAAATAATCCGGAGAAAAGAAAATATGAATCAATCAAAAATATGGTAGACAAAATAGATTGTATTACAAAAATATCAAACGAAGAACTTGATATAATATGTTTTGTATTGACGTGTATAAAAAGAAAATTTTTTTATACCATTGTTATCGATACTCCATGATACAAAGAAAAGAATTCGATTCTAGAATATTTTATTATATGAAAGTTTGACATACAAAACAAACAATTAGTTGTATTATTAAAACGTTTGGAGAATTTTATCAATTATTATAAGGGTTACGAAAAATTTAATTTAAATCACAAAAAAAAATGCGGTTGTAATACAATTTTTAATAAAATAGAATGATGCAAAAATAAGTTCTATGTTTCTTATTTTTTACGCTTGTCATAATGTCGTTCGTTTTCTTCTGACAATTGCTTTCAACGATTAGACGAATTTAAATAAAATGTTTCCACTGACGGATGTATTTTAATGTTTTCTAAAAAATTTCAAAAAAAAGACGGTTGAGCGATAATGTGCACGCTTTTCAAATTGGGCGTGCACATTATTGCTCAACCGTCTCTCTCGACAAAGCTATATAAAACAAATACCAAGTAAATTGAGTTCTGTTTAAGTGAATAACGACATTGGAAATAGCGAGTCCTTGCACTTTGTGAATAGTCAATGCTTAGGCTAACACAAGGCATTCCTTTGCATTCTGCTATAATGTTTTTTTCGTATAACATTTCCGTTTGAAGCGTGATTAGAATTCGTTGTTCGTCGACGATCATGGCGACTCGCTCTTGGTTAACTAACTTTATGACGCCTTGCGTGCCGTTGACAATACCGAGCTCGAGTATGTTGCGAACACAAATGACGGGTGCGCCTTTTTTAGCTTTACACTTTGAGGCGTTTTAAATTCCCATTTTTCGCTGAGTTTAAAATTTTCAAATGATTTTACTTGATTTTCAAAAACGATTTCTGGAAAATTTGTCTTTTTCAGATATTCGTTGTTGTGAGCGATTCTATCTTTGTTATACATGAACAGCCTCATGAAACTAGGATCCAAATGTTTATCGGCAGGCTCAAATCTTTTTTTGAAAAAGGTTTGTGTAGAATCGCAAAAGACACCCTCTCGAACATTGTTGATATGCGTCTGAAAGGCGAGATCTTTGTTTTGACTGAATTTTTAACAAGATCAACATTTACAAATTCGCACTCATTTTAAAAAAGTCTTCAAACAAAAGCGTTTCTTCGCCAACCGGTGTCAGCTGGTAAAAATCTCCGACCACGAGCAACGCGCACCCGCCGAAAAGCAGATTTGATTTTTTAATGTTTTTAAAAAGCATATTTAATGCTTTCAAAACATGCACTGACAACATCGATATTTCGTCTATAATTAACATTTGTACGCTCTTGAGTCGTTCTTTAACTACGTCTGCCATGATTTTTAAAATGGTAGGTACGGATTCCAGTCGATAACCGAGACCAGCAAACGAGTGAACTGTGCTTGCGTAAGGATACATTTGGGCGGCAATGGCCGTGCTCGCCGTAACATATATATATATATTTGACTTCAAAAAACGCTCGTAGATGACATTGATGGCAAAGGATTTTCCTGTGCCAGCCTTTCCTGTCAGAAAAACATACTCGTTATTTAATAAAACGATATAAGCATTTTCTTGATCTTCGTTCATTTTTTAACCCCTTTCTTTTTTAAAAAAAATTAAAAATAGTGTTGTTTTTATAGTAGTCAGTGACAAAATATTTTTGACGAAGGTGAACAAATAAAAAACTTAGGCCGCAAAAAATTATCACTGTGATGTTTACTTTGCAGCGTGACAAAATTGTTTATATAAGCAACACTCGCAGTCGCAAAAAAATATTTTGGCAATCTATAAAATTTTAAAAAAAGTGGATGTCGTAAAGATAAAAGTAGAAAAAGGAAATGAAAAGTCAACTGACATGACTTAAGTGTCGAAATGAATTAAATTTTTTTAAAAAAATAACTGAGAGATAATATTTTTTTAAGAAACAACGGCGAGATTAATTACATTTATGTAAATGAAAGTCAATGACTAAGCTAAGTTTCAAAATGAAAGTCAACAGACCTGGTTTAAGTTTCAAAAATGAATAAAAATTTTTTAAAACCGACTAAAAAATAATGTTTTTTTAAAAAAGCGTCGGCTAGATTAATAGAAATTATGTTGACAAAAAATAACGTTGTTGATTTAAAGAAAGAATATAAAAGGTCTCAATTTTTAAGAATAAAAATCAAACAAAACATTTGAAGCAAAATTGAAGAGAATAAGGCAATTGAAGAGGAATAAG
The DNA here is from genome assembly GCF_022113875.1 of Hydra vulgaris. Classification (NCBI taxonomy): domain Eukaryota; kingdom Metazoa; phylum Cnidaria; class Hydrozoa; order Anthoathecata; family Hydridae; genus Hydra; species Hydra vulgaris. The sequence continues at coordinate 3,609,306 of NC_061162.1, forward strand.
GCAAAACACAAAATTGAAAACGAAAAAATTCAAAGTTTCAAGCTTACTGGAAAGACAGCAAAATTTATTACTAGTGATTGCTATGCGCCTGGCATTTATAAGTTTTCGGATGTCGATTTTAAGAATATGTCAACCTACTTTTTAGCGACAGTGCGTCTGGTAAGTCAGCATGACTAGATGAAAAAGACATGGGTATTTTGCGTTGACAGCGACTTCAACAAGCGCATATTGGTTAATCTTAGTCAAGTAAAGTTAATAAACAATTCACTGGTAAGACAGTTTTTCTTACGTGCGCATTGTCTTAACGTGACTTGCGTAAATAAAAAAGGAGATACGGTTTTTATGGTGCGAGATCAATTCCTTCGAATGGATACTAAAAAGAAAGTCAACGCTAAAAATATGAGTTTGTTTTTGCCTGAACTGCGGAAATATCAGAATGAAGTGTACAACGAATATTTTGTTTCAAAAGGCACACAGTTAAAAACGGAGTAAAGAGTGGTTAGTCAATTATATGCTTTTCATTTTGATTACGAAATAGCCAACTCAACTGACATGGAATGCTCCTTTATAGACAACACAAATAAATGCAAAAGATTGCTACAATCGAAGAGCCAGTATTAAAAAAAAGAAAACAACAAATTGTTTCTGACGATGAAGACAATTAAAAAAATATATGTATTTTTTTTATTATTCAATAAAAATTAAAAAAAAAAAAATTAAACCGTTTCTTGTGTTTTTTTTTTAATAGTTACAATTATAAAACTGAATTTTTATTACAAAAAAAAAAAATATTAACAATTATCTTTTAAATTATTTTTTAAAAAAATAGGTTGATTGTTTATCTTTATAATCTTTTGAAATATTAAAGACGTATTCGTTTTGTTTAATGTGTGTTTTCATTTTTTTACTGTTTTTTTTTTGCAAATATTTGTTTTGTCAGCGTGTAACAAGATAATGAGATCTTTTTAGAATAATAAAAAAGATGTATTTTACGATAGTAAAATTTTTAATGGCTTATCCAAGCAAGTTGTGTGTTGGATTTGGTGACTGTTTTCATGAACCCTGTTCTTTTTTGGAATATTTTATTTTGATAGATTGATAAAATTTTTGACAAACAAAGCATGAAAAAATAGGACTTTGTGCTCCTTTTTATACAAAGTATTCGTCTATATTAGAAGTGTTAAAAAAGACGAAGTATTCTGAATCTGATGCTGAAGCGTCAAAAGTTATTTTTTATCTCTATTTTTTGAAAAAAATGAAAATAAAAAGAGCGAGTCGATAACTGAAAATAAAAAAAGAGCGAGCTATTTCTGTTACAGTTGAAACAAAGTTAATGGCATTTCTAGAACGAGTCCAATATGTTCATTACTTGCGAGAAAGAAAAATGAACATTACATTTCGCTTTTGACGATGCAATCAAAATGATGTATAGTTACCCAATAAATTAACATGACAAAATTGTGACGAAACTCAAGACAAAACTCAAATACCAAGGTTGAAAGGATGTCAAAAAGTAGATTGTCTTGTAGACTTGATATTAGACCCAGGTTCTTTCTATAACACTAGGGATGGTAGCACGTATGGTGTTATTGTTTTTGCAAGTTGATACGGTAATCCTCTGTTAATTATACGATTGTTAAATTGCGGCTATCTTGTATTTATATGGCAATGTGTTTTTAAGTTCACATTTTCTTTTTGCCAATCGAATGTTAGTTCAGATATAATAAAGAAAAATATTTTTATGCAAAGCGAGGATTTTACAAAAATTCAAGATGAAATGCAAAATGGTCAAAACGTTAACAAATGAGTAACATTTATAAATTACTTAAAAAAAAAGCCAATCATTTTTTAGGCAGCGAAAATTTATTGAGTATTGACGAAGCTTGTTCTTTTGCTCTTGAACTTTTGGATAATAAAACATATGACAATGATTACGGCATCACTGATATGTGAACATTGAGAACAATTTTTTATTATCTATGTAGGGAAGGTTTTTTTTAAAATTTAAAATATATATATATTTTTATTAAAATTATTTTTTGTTATTGCTTTTTTTAAAAAGTTTTGACATTAACTTTTTTTTATAAAAAGTTTTTTCTTTGTTTAAAAAAATGTGTGTTTTTTAGATCAGTAAAGAAAAAAATGTACGAAAATAAAATTGAAGAAAATGAAATTGAAGAAAATGAAATGAAAATGAAAAAAATGTGCTAAAAAGATTACAAAAAAATTCTCGTGTGTGACAAAGAGAACTTTTTAAGGGTAAAAAATTGGAAGATTTATTGTCAGACGACGAAATGGAGCTTTTAGGTTATACTCCGAGTAAATTTACCGTTGATCATCACGTCATTGAATACAATTTGATAAGGAGCAAAAAAAATGCCAGATTGGTAAGGAAAATTTTAAAATTTGTTCATGTTGTGCAACAGTCAGAGAGACAGCGATATTTTCAATTTTTAAAATGTATGAAATCCAAAAGAACGTACAATGACATTGATCGGCAATATAAATGTTCTACTCTTAAGGCTTTGAAGAAGGAATTTGAATTGTTTGTTAAAGGTCAGTTTTTTTCTAGCGAAATCGCAAAGGCTGTGCGACAACATAAAGGCGGAATCGAAATGCTAGCTCACAAAATTATAAATCCAAATGACTGGCAAGTCGTTCCTCACGAAGCGAGAGAGTTGGAATATTATCAGACTATTATGAAGGCGCAAGAAATATGTGTATAAAAGCAATAATAATCATAACTTGTAAATAGTTTATTGTTTAAGAAACATTACATTTTTTTGTGTTTAAGAAACATTACTTTTTTTTAAACTTGTTTTTATTTTTTTAAAAAACAAGTTTTAAAATTAAAAAAATTTATTATTAAGAAAAAATTTATTATTGCTAGTATAAAAATTTTTATTATTGTTGTTTATTTAAATCATTAGTTTATTATTGTTAGTTTTAAATAACATTTCAATCATTGGTTAGCTTTATTTATATTTAACATTAAAATATTTAACATTAAAATATTGGCAGCTGACGTGAAGGATTTTATTAAAGATTTTATATTAAATTCCCAACATAATATGGATCTAGATTACAGGTCAATGGAGAAGCATTGTATTGACGACGACTGGATTTACGTGAAGCAATTAATAACTCATTAACTAAGTGAAGACTTAAAATCGCACATGGACGACTATGTAAAATATATCTCACTTGCGTTGTTAAGGCAATGTCGTGTTTTAAAGTATTTTTTGTACGGTAATTTTATCGAACAAAAAACACTTTAAAGTTATGAACACGTCGATCATTTGGATAGCAGTTTGTAAATAGTGAGAGCGCTAAGTCATTATTTTACTTTAACAAATTTGTTTGCCCCTGATTGGGATTATTATACCATTCGTTCTTTATGAAATTACAAAAAGCTTCAACAGAGTTTTCACATCGAAAAGCTTTTTATATTCAAGCAACAGAGCACTACAAATATGAAAAACTATGGTTGATCTTTCATTATATCTATCTTTAGCAAACTCATTTTAAAAAGATTGCTCATTATGAACTGACAAATAGTTTTTGTTTGTCGCGTTCAGACCTTGAGGAAGACCAATTTCATCAAGATATGGTTGAACTATTTAATAGTAATTTGGTACGCGCTAATTGCTATCTTGATGATTGCCTTGATAATAAAAAAATCATAACGAGATTGCAGATTACGTTGTTGTAAAAAGATATCTTTGACTTAAATTTTAAATACTCCTAATCTTCATTTTATGTATACTCAATTTAATTAAATGACATTCAATATTTTTTTATGTAAAATTAATTTAATTAAATGTTTTTTAATTTTTATTTGTGTTTTTTTTTATTTTTATTACAAAAAAAAAATATTCAAAAAATCTATTAAAAATGTTTTTTTTTTTAAATTTAATATTTTATTTACACTTACTTTTTTGCAACATATTTAATAAATATTCAATATTGATATATTTCATTATATATTGTTATATATGATATATATCAATAAATATTTAATGTTGATATATTTATTTTTTAGAAAAAAATTCATACTGATACTTTTTTGTTGTAGCTACTAAAACCTGATGTATTTGGAATTGGCAAATATATATTCGGAATCAGCAAAGAACAAGAGAAACAGTTTGAAAGTAAGGGATAGTACAAATGTTGCAAATCAGTTATTTAAAAAAGAACCAAATTTTATATGGAACAAATACGAAAAAGAGGCTTTTATAAAAATGATTGAAAATAATAATGTTTCAACGGAGGATATCAAAAAAGCACTTACTCTTTTGAGTTACAAGCAAAGCGATTTAGGAAAGTTTACATCCTCTGTAATATGGTATATACAAGTTAAAGAAATGAAATATTTCATTTTAGAGAGGGACCATTTCGTTTTAGGGAAGCATTACGATTGCTTAAATGAGGATTATCAATTGATGTTGCGACAAAGAGCGATTCAGTCGAGTGAGTCTTGTTACGACAAAGGAAGAGAGTTGAGTGAAAAGTTAAAGGAAGACTTGATGTTACAAAATAATAGCATTAAAAACCCTGACGAGTCTCTCATAACTCATTTTTACGTCTTCGTAACTCAATTTAACTTTACTTTAAATAAAAATAAAAACATTTGAGTTAACTTTTTTAATGGTATAATTGTGCGAAGTTTTATAAAATTATAACTTTTTTAAAACATCCACTTGTTAATTTTAAAAAATCGACTGTTTAAACTGAAATCAGCAAAACTGTGAAATGAACTGCGAAATTAATGCTCTTTAATTAATAAAAATAAAGACATAAAGAGATGTCTTTGACTTAAACTTTAAATACTTCTCATTCTCAATAATAATAACTCAATTTAATTAAATATTTTTTTATGTAAAATCAATTCAATGAAATAGTTTTTGTTATTTTCTTTTGTGTTTTTTTTCTTTTCAAAAAAAAATACCCAAGAAAATTTAAAACTTATTTTTTTAAAAAATTATTGCTTTTTACAGAAGCAATATTAATTATTTAATATTTATATATTTATTTTGGAAAATAATTCCTAATAATACTTTTTTTTGTTACTTTTTCTTAAAGAGTCTTTTTTTGTTAATTTGATATATTTGTAAAAAGAAAACTCTTAATAAAACTTTTTTTGTATAGGCTAATAAAAAATGATGGACATGGTAAAAATCTTGGAAAACCAGATAGCGAAAGAAATTTGGAAAAAGAGACGCAAGAGAGATAGTGCAAATGTTGTAAATTAGTTATTTAAAGAAGAACCAAATTTTTTATGGAACAAAAATTAATAAGAGGCTTTTATAAAAATAATTAAAAATAATAATGAGGACATAAAAAAAGCTAAAGAAATGACAAAGGAAATGAATGAAAAGTTAAAGGAAGAAAATGAAATTATTAGAAAAAGCAAAAAGAAATATCAGTATAGAAAGAGTAATTATCAGTATAGAAGGAGCGCAGGATTCGGATCAAGTAATGGCAAAATACGTTGCTTGCAGGATATAAATTGTATAAACAATTAAACAATGTAAATGTTATTATTACAGAAGAAAAGAAAACACGATCGTAAGCTTAACTTTTTTTTAAAACTTTTTTATAATGAAAAAAGCTGATTATTATGATCGTTATAAATTGATTCACTTTTTGACAAAAAAAGTTTTACATCAATACATAACTGTTATTAAAAAAAAAGAAAAAAATTATTTATTCCAGATTATGTTGCCTGTTGCATTTATATATTATTTTTTGTTGTTTAGCGCAAAATAAAAAAAAATATGAAATTTAAAAAAGATATTATTGAAGAAACATGTAACAACAAAGTTTTTTATAAGAAAATTATATGGACATCTAATCGATACTCATATGAAAGTGTAGTTGATCAAGTTGCTTCTAGTAAAATGACATGGGATGATGTGCGTGTGTTTATCGAAAACAAGTCAAGAAGTGTTATTATTAACAAAATGAATAGAGCTAAGAGACTGGCAATGGAAAGTCGGAGTTTTTCAGTCAGTTTTGTGTCAGTCGTTATGTTTTATTGTTCTGAATTGGATGAATATTGTCTTGCGAAATCAATATACCAATCAGCTGTGCATTTTGTTCGTCCTAAGGAAGTTTCAAAGAAAATCGAAGAATTAGTTAACGCTAATGTTGAAGGGAGTCAACACGTTTCTCATAGGGACAGCGGTTTTGTTCTTTAAAATTGGTCTTAATTTCAAGCTCAAATCATCGGTGGAATGAGCGTGGATTGTTTTTTTTTGCTAAGAAATTCCATTATCGGAGCACGCAACAGACCCTATAATGATAGAAAAGTGTGTTAAATTTGATAAATGGAACACGGCTTTGTGTAACAATCCGTTATCTAAGCGTAACTTAAAATTAGTTCGACGTTATCTTAAACGAACCGGAGGTGGTTTATCTAAACAATTCGTTATCTAAACGTAATTTAAAATTAGGTCGACATTATCTTAAACGAGTCGGAGGTTGATTTAAAGATCCGCTGAGTCAGTATTCGCTTGCATTTGTTAGTCGATTTCTAGAAAAGAAAAAATGAGCAGAATCATTTCGTTTTCGTTCTTCTTACATTAATAGATTTAAAATAAAAAACACCTGTCTAGACTATACTTATATGTTAGAAAAAGGTTATTATTTTTTCATGAGTTTTCAAATGTCGCTTGTACAAATTAAAAAACAATGGTTTTCCCATCAATTTTGGCTGGAATGTCTAGACAAAGAACGTCTTATAGAACATGCTTCAAACGGGTGTCAAGATACAAAATATACAAAAGATCAATTGCTTTCGTTAAAGAGCAGCACTTTTAATATAACTTACGAAAAATTACCAATTGTTTTGGATGAAATAAGTGAAAGATCGGTTTTAAACAAACTTAATTTGGTCATATACAAGTGGTTGCCCTTAACCTGTACGGATTCATTTGAAATTTGAAAAAAAAATCGATTTTAACGGGTCGCTTAAAACCGTTTTGAAAAATTTTATGAAATTAAAAAAATATTCAGAGATCAAAACAATCAACATTGTGTTTTTGCAAACGATACTGAGCGTTTGAAAAGCAATGAAAACGTGAAACGTCAAAACACCGTTCAGTTAATGTTGTTAGACAACAGGAAAGATTTGCATTGTGTTTCTTTGTTAACAAAACGTTTTCAATACTGATTCAAAAATGCCCTTTACAGTTATGTTTTCAATTTTTGTCACAATTGTTATGAACGCCTAGGATCACATCGAGACTGTGACGGCTTTTACAAACAAGCCAAACTTTTTTATCTGGCTTTTAAACGTTTTCATGAACCTCAAAAAGTCTTATTTTATTAATCTCGAAACTGTTTTGTTTTTTGTATAACGTTTGATTGCGAAACTGAAATACGCGACGGACATTTAATTTACTATTGTCACAGTGTGACTCTTTTTTGTACCAATAAAAAAATGAGCGCTGAAATTTTTGGTTACGACACTCAAGGAAATGTTTTCAGAAAATCGACAATGTTTTTTTTGAATACGAAAGAAAGTATAGAATTTTTGTTAAAAAAGTAGCCTTGGTCGCTCCAGCAGCACGTGAATCCGTTATTGAAAGCTTTTCGTCTTAAACGTTGGCCAAAGTGCAAGATGCGGCCGACTTGGAGAGTCTTCGTGTTTTTGATCTCTTTACAATATGTTATGCTGTCGTCTCTTCCATGCAGAAAAAGTTGAAAGAAAATCAATTGTTTCGTATTTCGCTGCTAGAAAGACAAAAATTATTTGAACAAGACCACCCGCGGTTAGCCTTAACTAACGTTAGGTTTTTTGAACGTTTTCTGAAAGAGTATAGTTTACTTATCACTATGTATATAGTCCACCAAATCAGAAAACTCCTATTATGTAATTATGGCGTTTTAAAGATGTTTTCGCGCCTTTTATTTTGCGCCTTTTTTGCAAGTGTTTTGCACCATTTTTTGGTCCGCCATGTTTTCATTCAAAATTTTGTTGTTAATTTTAGTTAAAAGTTACAGACAATTTATTAGCAATTAATAATACAGAAGGTATTTTGTCATATTACATTGTTAAAGAGTGAATAATCATATAATCAGAATGTTTTAAATCATCAAACGAACATATATTTACAAATATAAATTTAAAAAATACTTCTCGAATTGAATCACTAAAAAATATCAACATTTAGTTCAACATTTCCAAGAGAAACAAGATGTTTTTCATTATAAGAACTTAATGCCCTTACTAAATTATGTCCATAATTAGAATTATTTGCAGACACCTTGTAGCGGTTCCATGAGACAGTTTTGAAAAGGTAGTTAACACTTTCTCCCGATTGCTTCGAATAAACTCCAAGGCCAATTTTTTTTGTTTTACAGAATTCAGATACATGATTGAACAGGATATGGAATTTTGGTGTTAAAGCAATACCGTTTAATAATATCAACTTTTTATAGCAGGCTTTTAAATTTTCGATATTAGTTTGAAAGTTTTCATCAAGTCCGGATCCAAATCAAGACTCAACTAAATTTAATAACCATAAGCATTCTCCAAAAGACTTTAGTTTAATTTGCAGCTTATCATGAAATACTTCCCACCTATTAAGAATTTTTCGAGAAGAATTTCCATTAAATTTTCCACCATGCTGACCAGTCTTTATAATTTGCAACTGTTCATAAATCTCCTTCATACTCATTTCCGACCAAATCTGCTCCATGTTATCCATTACATAATTGACTGTTCCCTCCATTATATGAAGCTCCGGTAAAACAAGTCTATCTATAAGAAATTTAGAGGGGTTTTCATGTACTAATACAGGGTTTATAAAATTCTTAAAATGTTGTGCACACTTAGGTTTTGAACCAGATTCTTTGAATTTTGTATAGTTTTCTTGACAGCTCTCATAGGTTCTGTATGGAACATTTTTCCAAGCTTCTCTTCTATCCCACTCACATACATAACAGGGATGAATCGAACTGCTATTTGGAGATATACCTGTCAGAATTTGACTAAGTTTTATGTCGCATACCCCAATGTGCTCAACTTTATCAAGATTTATTATTTTTTTTCAAATAATATTTTAATGTTTAAATATCTCTGGAGCTACCAGAAAAAGAAATGAAGCATTTACTGACGAATCTTTGAATTTTTTTATTAAACCATCTTTATATGAACCCCTGCAAGCTGTTATGGGTTTTGTTTTATGGTGATCTATGTCAAACTTGCCGTAATTTTCAAAAATTTCATTGATATCAACTATGTTTAAACAAAATTTGATAAAACCACTTCCCCCATTAACAACAATTTTAAACAACTGATTCATAGAATCAACACATTTAAGATCTAGGAGTAGTTTAACAAAAAGAGTAACATCATAGCAGTACGCGACTGTAGTATTTTTATATTCCAAAGTTTTATCTTTATTTTTAAATTCAAATAAAATATTTTCTTCAGTAAATAATGGGAGAAGATAACTATCCAAATCAGAGACACAGTCTTTCAGTCCAGGTTCTACAGCAATTTTTCTTTTTTCAACAACTCTGTAATTAATAATTTGTTTTAATACTAAGTTTTGCTACAAGTATTGCATCATTTTATTGTGCAGAATTTGTATTTTTATTGTAATTTTACCTTATCATATTAGCAAGTTTTATAATTTGATGATTACTTAAGGAAAGAGAATTCTGTATAGAAAGAAGATTTTTGTGAGTAAAAATAGTTGTTTTTGGAGTATTCTCAGATCCAATAGATAATTTTAGCTTACTGCCTCCTGTCTCCAATGAATTGGTGTTACCACTTTCACTGCATAGCTTTTCTTTAATAAGGTGGGAAGCCATTTGTTCCTTGACATCTAAATAAAAGCTTGCTAAGGTTCAAAAGCTTACTAAGGTTAAATTAAAATCATAATTTTTGATTTATTAATCTTAACACTAATTTTCTTTCACTTATCTCTCTATTAGTAACGCAAAATAATACAGCTTTTTTAATACCTTGATATCCTGGTGCAGCTGATATGTTGTTTCTGAAAAAATAATTTACAAAGAAATTGTTTTCTATAGAACATGTTATACAATTTTTCAAAGTTAAATATTCAAAGTTATAAACACGTTTTCTACCTGAGCGTTGTTGGATTGCATTTATAATACAATCCTCTTTTAACTTTAGTCAGACAAAAACTACACCGTGGACTAACAACTGCTGTTTTAAAACTCTTTATACCAGATTTTTTCTTGGGTATCCTTCCCTGCGTTCTTGCAATTTTACATATTTCACAGCTACAAGTTTTTAGTTTCCTAAAATTATAAAAAAAATTATAATTTTGCATTTCTTTACAACAGAAATATAATTAAAACAACATTTTACCCGTTTCGTGTTTTAGCCGGAAGAGTCATCTTTGACCAGTCAATGTCAAACCTAAACATTTGTTCTTTCAACTATACCCCTACACCTTAAATAGATAAAGATATGCTAGTATCAAGCAAAATGTGATTTGATTCATTTATTAAATCTGATTTCTTTGAGTTTAACAAGGTATTCCATTTTTCAGTTATGTGAATTCACATTACTAAAAAACTGGATACCTCGTAGTAAAAAGTAAATATGTCATAAACGTAAAAACCATTCAATAATGGTTTAACATTTTTGACATATTTACTTTTTATATATTTACTTAAATAAAAATCAATCTAGTATACCAACCATGGACACAATCTAGTAGGATATCGGTCACCAGCAATGTTATAATTCGAAAAACAGCTATGAAATTTAGAAATTAAATGACTTTTGGTATTTATTTTCATATGACATTTGCAACCACAAAAAAGGCATACTTTTTCTCTGTTCTTTTGATGATCGAAAATAGTCTGAGGATGTGATTTACCAATTCTTAACATTTTTTTAACAAAATTTGTTCTATGATTGTCTTTTGCAATTAAATCAGTGGCAGAAAAAATGGCGGATTAAAGATGGCCGTAAAAGACAAAAAAGGCGCGAAAAAAAAGCGCGAAAAAATCTTTAAAACCCCATAATTACTTAATAGGAGTTTTCTGATTTGGTGGACTATATACATAGTGATAAGTAAACTATACTCTCTCAGAAAACGTTGAAATTAATTTGGACACAATTCAAAAAAACTAACATTAGTTAAGGCTAACCATGCACCCGTAATGTACTATATGCAAGATGTCAGTAGACAAACGTATTTATGAAAACAGAATTTTGACAAATAATCACAACACTTTTCAATGCGAGGGCGCTTGGCACGCTCCCATTGTTTATATTCTACTTGGTATTCTTAGCAAAATGAACATTTTACTCTTAGTCAATTTAGTTCAAATTATTTACAAATAACAGAAAAATAAATATCGAAAAACAATTGCTTCATCTTGTTCGCATTTTTGCATGTTTTTATTAGTTTGAAAGTCGTTTATTGTGGCGTGTTCAAAATGGAAGTTTGTGTAAATATTTAATGGTCAGTAACGATACTCTGTTGGCAATAGTCAATACAGTTCGAAGAACATTTCAATTAGATGAAAATTCGGATAAAGATATGTTATCAAATTTGTATTTTTTTTAACGAAATCTCGTTGCGAGCTCGCGAAATTAATCGAAGCTATACAGGTACAGATTATTCAGACGTTTTAAAGTATTTCGATTTAACGAGTAGCGTGAGTAAATTGAGTCAAGTATAGGATCATTGTCTTGTGGCGGGGGTTTGCGCAAGTATGAGTTTGTCGGAACAAAACACTAGTGAAATTGTAAACAATAACAAAATAGCATTTGAAACATATTTGCACTCTCTTCTTTATTGTTATACTGATCATGCTGTAATCGATCACGATCATTGGACTGGCTCTGTATTGGGTTTGGCGCATTCGTATTGCAATGTGCAATATGGCAGAGTAGAAAAACCTTGTGTCGACATTTATTCTCTCAATGCTCCTTTCGATTATAACGTCATGATAAATAAGCACTTTGAAAAACATCTTAGCTTTCCGTGGTCGCATAAAGACGATCCTGATTTAAGCGATTACAATAACATTGTCAAACCTCTGTCGCTAGAAAATTCTTTTTTTATAACAAGCAACTTGAGCAAGATTAAATTGTTATTGTTTGCTGATTTTTACAAGACAGTTATCGTAACGAACCCATCGCTAGCGGACGCTACTCGCAATTTAGACGCAAAAACAAAAGAACAAGTGCATTTGTTGATTATTCATTATTTAATAAAAACTAAATTGTGTCTCTTTTGCGCGAAGAAGAGCTGATTGGCAATGTCGAGGAAACTCAGTTTTTTACGGGAAAAAGTTGCTTTCCCTATTCGAAAACTAAATATGAAACACTGAAAGAACCGCTTGTCGACGTCAATAGTAATGCGTGTTGGCCGCCTATCGAAGATTTTCTACACAACAAATTGAGTTGTTGTAAAAACGAAGAAACTGAACGTATCTCGCTAAAAGAGCCTTTTGAAAACGTGCTAGCCACGTGGAAAATGTTATACTTGAAAAAATATTCTACTTTGGTGGAAATTTATAATGTGATTGACACGATCGTTTTGGCATTTGTTCTTCTCGATTTCGACAATAAAATTTTTAACGAGCTTCATTTTCACGCCATTTCGCAACTCTCTTCTTTTTCCTTTTCAAGCAAAATCAATTCGTATATTGGCAAGATTGCTTTTCAATACCCTCCGTCTAAAGAACATCATCGTCAATTGAAGAATGCATAAAAGGAGGCATGTCTTCAAACGGCACGCAGAGCGTCGCCTTAGACACGACGTTTTTTAAAAAGTTTCCAATGATCAACCAATTATCATGAATAGAATTTTGATAACGGATGAAAATGGTCAGTATGCTGGCGCTCAAGATTTGCTTTTGCCGTTTGCTATGCGCAGTTTTATCAAATGTCATTATCAAACGTTTCAAAAAGTGATCAAAGTTTACGGTGGCAAAAGTAACAGCTTGTTTGTTAAAGGTGCACTTGTAAAATGCGTCATAAAAATAGATGAGCATTATCATTGGTTCACTGGTGGTATTTCGCCGTGTATTAAACGTGATACAATATCGATAAGCGATTTGTCACCGAGCGAGATTTTAGAGAAACGAAAATGGGGCGCTCGTACTAATTCCTATCGAATATTACTCAACAAAGGCGAAAGACTTGTATACAAGTTAGACGAGCACGAAACTGTCGAATCTTTGGATCGTTTCATATGGATGACGGAACACGAACATGTCGTGATTGTTAAAATACTCGCCGTTGTAGGCGTAATTCGTTACAATATAGCGAAAGAGTTTGTCAATATTTTATCGAAGAAGCGGACCAAGGAAAATGCCATTGGTGATAAAGTAAAAGACGGATCTTTTAAACTAATGATCAACGGGCATTATGGATAGACAGCACGAAAAAGCGAGTCCTAAAAGAATTGCAAGTTTATTGTGAACAAGCAAAAGTCCTGAGAAAAAGTTTGCAAATTATAATTGAGGCGCTGGATTATTTAAAAGAACAAGGAGAATTAGAGACGGTATTTTAAACCTATTTACCGGCGAGTTTGTTGACACTTTTAGACGTGAACGATAGCGAACAAGTATGTATCGATTTAAACAATAAATGGATTCGTCGCGACGACGTAGACACTTATTTGACTATTTATAAAAATCAAATAATGACTGAAATATTTCATTTCGATACTAAAAGCGTGTACTCGCCTAAAAAAAAGATAAACGAGTTTGAAGCAACAATGCTCGCATTGAGGAACGAAAAAAAAAAAAGTTGTTTTGTTTAATCACTACAAAAAAATGTTCTCAACGACAGTTTAAGGTTGGTAGCTTGTGGTATATTGGGTCACGCAAAAAAAAAGCGTAACCGTTTTTGCTAGTGTCATTAAAAGAGCTTTAATAAAAGAAAGTATTTTTTGTCAGCTTGTCGCAACAGATACGGATTCCTTATTTTTTTAGTATTTACGGTGATTGATATGAAAATTTTGATACAAAAGTTGAAAAAGCATTAGCAAATGACAAGGAATTTGAAGACATGATGGACTAATCGAATTACCCAAATTACACAAACTCTATTCTGCTCGTTTTCAAAAGATGACGCATCGCTTTCAAAACGAGTCACCTAACAAACTCATCACTTTTGTGATTGCTCTTGAAGCTAAATGTTATAAAGTTTCGTTCGTCGACAATTCGCACAAATTCAGAGCGAAAGGCTTTCCTCAGCAACATTTGTCAGCGTCGCATTATATCAACGGTCTTTCTTTGTAAGCTTTAGAAAGTTATTTTGACAGCAGCGTGACGTGTTTGAATCGCTCAAGCACTTTGTTTAAACAAAATCATTTACAATTTTCAACAGGAGGCATTGAGTTGACAGAAAAAATTAAATTTTATGAATAAAGCCTGGTTAAAACTGTATGTATGCAATAACAGTTTGGGGCTCATACGCGGCAATGTACGTTAGAAGTAGTTGAGAGATTTGAACAAGTTAGTCGAAAACGGCATGGTCAAGTTGTGCAGCGACTAACATTTGCGTCTGTATTTTGAATTAGAAAAAAAAAGATAAAAACTTATCCTGATTTAAAAAAAAGAGACGTCTTCATGAGACACTTGCATCGCCCATTTTAATATCGATACAAGAGAATAACAAATAATTTTTTTTTTTTATTTAGCAGGAGCGAGAGCAAAAAAAAAAAGGAAGACGCATACGAGCTGCTGTGTCAAAAAAGACGGTTTGCTTCGCCGCTCAACAAACCCAGTGAAATTGGTGACAATAAACCGGTTTTGGAAAACTATGACATTTTCAAATAGCACATGGATGTCTACCCAGTTAACGTAAATTGACTCGTTCTATTGTGAAGAACGGAAAATTTGAAGCAAATAACTACCACTTGATCAGTAAACGCGAGTTTGCCAAGGAACAGAAACAAGAATGGCGAAACGTGTGTCAAAGCGACTATTCCAAAATAAAAAACGTTTGGTTTCACGAGCTTGACGGAAAAAAATTGCTAGACGAGATCATCGCGAGTCTTTTGCAAGTTCAGCAGGACGCATACGAAGCACAAGATAGCAACAATAGAAATAAAAACAGTCTTTATCTTTGATGAAATTCAAGATGACTGTTTAAAAAGTTTGCAGTATACGAATCTGATTACAAGCGGCTCTCATTTGCAAATAGACACAATCAGTTGTTTTTACGCTTTTTCCATTAAAACAAAGTTCCATATGGAGCACACTGGTAGGCAATTGTAAATTGATAGTTGCATTTAGTGAGTCGCCTGAAATCAGTCGTATACTTATCAAAGAATTTCCGTCGTATTCTTATGGAAAAATTTCCGTCGAGCAATCGCAATCGAAATTCAGCAGTGCATCTCTTAAAAGAAATAACAGCCGATCGGACAAAGCACAAACATTTGGCGTTGTTCAGAGAACATACGGCAAAATTACAAAGTCAAATCGATAATACTGACGTGCAAAATGTTTATGTAGCAATCGCGAGCAACGGCGAAGCCGACTATGAGTACACGCAAACTAAAATTGAAAACATACCGTGAACAACCTTTGTTAAACATAAATACATTTGCGTGTCATGCAAAAAAAATGTTTACAAAATAGAAAATTTATATCAAAAGGATTTAGAGTTGGATGACCTAACCCTGACCCTGACCCTAACCCTAATCCCCTAACTTCGAAGATGACTTACCTATTGTTTTTTCAGATAATATAAAACGTAAGTTGGAGTTTGTAAATTAAAAACTTTAAAAAAATCGCTTTTCATGTTCCGAGAGTAGCAGCAGTAGCAACAGTAGTATTGATAGTGATGTTTAAATCCATTAAAGATCTAGACAATTGGCTTGCCGGCGAACTGCAAGGCAACGAGGCTCAGGTCAAGAAAGAAATTACACGTCTAAACGATCTTGAAAAGAAAACTTTGTTTAATCTTGAACTGCGAACATAAAAGGAAAAAAAAAGAGGAACTCGATTGAATCATCACCTACAAGTATAAAGAGACCGAAATTCAAAGCAAAATAGACAAAAAAAAGCCATGCGAAGAATAAGTTTAGCTGTGCGAAATAATATATTTGTTCCTGATTTAAACAAAAAATCTTAACTGAAAACGATATCATCGTCTACATGGCGCACTTTGTACAGAAACTCAATCTGTCGTTTATGTTATCCTGTAACTTTTTTACAAAAGGCAAGCAAAACGATATCATGGAGGCGTTCCAAGACTATGTGGATCCGTGAATCTAGTTGTTTCTAGTAGAAATGTTATTTCTGTACTCGGCAGAAGATGAATTGAGAAATTAAAAAGAAAAACATTTAAAAAACAAGAAAGAAATAATTTAATAATTGACTTTGTTAGTATTCACAAAGATACGCTTTTACATTATTTTAATTCGCAGGACTTTCGCATATTTATCAAATGGTCAATATGTAATATGTTTTTAAAATATATGCTTTTAAAGCAGCGCTCCGTTTGACATTATTATATGTCACGTGCGCACGTATTTTTGTAATACTTATGGTATAAACAAGAAATTATAAATATTTGCTTTCGTAAATATTTTCGTGATTATTTAAAATGAAACAAGTTTTTAATCCGCCTACTGTAAACGATGCTTATAATGGTATTTAAAAAAAACTAAAAGCTAACAAAAAAGAATTGAGTAAATTAGAATATTTGAAAGAAGCAGCAAAAGTAGAAAAAAGTAATGAAGTTATTAAAATGACACCCAACTCAAATAAAAATTACGCTGTTTAGCCGGTACTATTAACGTTGTCTCAGTTTGGGGAATATGCAGAGAATCAATGGAGCGATCAGGGACAATACGAGCAGGCAGCCGAACAGCAACTTGAATTTAATCGCGCAATGAAAGAACAATATCCGTAAATGACTTTGCTAGCTGTTAACGCGCCTAACGTAATTACAGATACAAATGTATGGAACGCGTGGCAAAGTGTGAATCACGACATTCCTGTTTTGTTGATTTGCTAAAGAAAGATAAAATAGACAAACTTAATGCACGCAATAGCACGCGACAACTCGTTGAATTTAATTGAGCTTACAGGCAACTTAAAGATTCGCAAACGCTATGATGTGAAGCGTTAAATAACTTTTATAAATCTCCTATAAAACCTGCGCGTCATGTGCTTGTGCCGTTAGAAACTCACGAGTTTCATGCACTCTACCGAGTTGTGAACGAAATTGGAAAAGCACAACTGTTAAATGATGCGCGTCTTGTAGACGAAACGCCTATCAAAGATTGGATAGAAAAAGCGCTAAACGAACACAGCGAAGGTTATCAAGAGAATGCATAAAAACTTTCGTTTGCTGTTTTAAAAACGTAGAGTAATATGGAAAATAATGTTCACCTTTTTTTAACGTATAAAAACAAAGCTTTTGACACAAATGAAACTTTAGAAATGATTATTTCTAATATGACTAATAAACACCTACCTCCTCTCTCAGACGAACGACTCGTTTATCAAAAAGCTAATAACATATTTAATCTGATCAATACGCACGTCAGCGAAGGACGAAAATTTGTACTATACAATCAATACGATTTGGTGTATTCAAAATATAAAAATATATAGATCAATACGATTTGGTGTAGCTTAAAACTATTAAAAGCTGCCACAAAAGGCCAAGTCCCATTCCGCAACACTAAGAAATGGGACAACGCATCGTTAGATAAAACACAACAAAAATTGGATTACTTGGCGAAAAAATTTTATAAGGTCGACGATATGGACTCGGCTCTTTTGTTTTTCTTCATATTGTCGTATCGCTTTTTTCATCAGCGATTTATCGCGTTAAGAAGACAAGCGTTTAGTAGCGGCGTTCTTGCTGCAATTATGAATATTATGGACATGCAAAAGGAATTTTTTGCTAACGTAATTGTCAATTTGCCAAACATGTTCAATACGAGTAATAATGTTTCGGTTCAAGCTAAAATTGATACGGTCATGGTTAAGAGCACGCTGTACAATAATAACGCTAGCTCGTTGCCTTTTCTGTCAAGAAGTATTCTATGCTCGCTACCGACGGTAGCCCTCAGATGATCAGAAATTTTTGTATTAAGTACGCCTTCTTTATAAAATTTGATCAAAACACACCGTCTAACGTTATCACTAAAAAAATTCACACGATGCAGCTCAGAAGCGACGCAAAAACGCAAGTTTCAAAGGCGTCTTAAACTGTTCGCCAGCGGCTAGAGTTTTTTGAAAAACCTGAAAACAGTTTTAACATGGAAAAAAGTCAGAACTTTTCAACGTCCACACCGGTCAAAAACATAGAGTATAGCAATCCTAAAGGTGAAAGTAGCCCTATAAAAGTCGAAGACGAAGCATACAAGCCGGATACACGAAAACAAATTGAAGATTTAAAGTCGCAAATTGCTTCAAAATCGGCAGCAAACCGTTTCAATTTAAACAATGAAAAAGATTTTGATCTTGTGGCTTCGGCTTTGGTGACCCTTTAAAGTTTGCTTTTTGGTTTCACCTCAATTGCAAAAATAAAAAAAAGTTTTGTTAGCATTGCAAAATGGTATTAAAAATTTCGAGAAGAAAACGAACCCTATAATGAATTAATAAAGAGATGGAGCAACTCTTCGATGTTGTTTAAAGTGACGAACGTGTTGAGCAAGATCGAGAAACCACAAAAATCGTACAGTTATCGTACGCATAAAAAAAGTTATAATTTGCCTGGACAATATTTTTATTTTGATTTGGCCAATATGGTTGTTTTTAACACGGATAAGAAATTATATTGTCGCAATTATTGCGTTGTTCTTGTTGACAGCGTCAGCAGGCTCATTTGTTTTAAAGCCAGCATCGGTAAGTCAGCTAAAGAAATATTCAATGCACTAAAAAGTCTATTTAAACACATAAACAGACAAAAACAAGTCTTTTTGCAACCGACAGAGGCGGTGAATTTTATAATAAACAGTTTTCAGCGTGGTGTTTTGAAAATAAAATTACGCATTTTTCATTAAAAAATCTTTAAAAAGCTTATCTTGTTGAAAACGCTATATAGATTTATATAAAAAATTAAGACTAGCTAAAAAATTGACAAACAGACGGATAGGACAAGTTTTTTGCCGCTAGCCGAAGACAAGCTAAACAAAACAAAACGCGCGGTATCCGGCATCACACCCAAACAACTAAATTTGGATACAAGTAAAGGCGAAGCTTTGCGCATGCTTGACAGTTTTCAAGATCAAAAGAAAGCAGGTTTGTCATTTAAAAGCCAAAATGTGTACCAATTAGAGAAGGAAACGCTCAAAAAAAATTACCCATTTTAAAACCGGTATTGGTTGGCATGAAGGTG
>NC_061162.1:3633623-3646123 GCF_022113875.1 Hydra vulgaris
ACTTTTGTCAAGGCAAGAGTATAAAGTGGAGTCATCAGCAAATTTAGTGAAATTAGACTTCATTATGATTGTTATTGTAGATAAAAAATATTACTAGAGCAAATATAGAACCTTGTGGTACTCTTAAAGTTACTTGAAATAAAAAAGAGGGAAGGCCTTCAAGAATAACTTAACTACTACAGTTAGAAAGAAATAATTTAATACCCTCAAAACCTTTACATAAAAAAATATAAGAAACTGATAACAGAGTAAAGAGTAATCGTAGATTATTTGGAGAGGTGAAGGTGTTTTTTAGAGTTTTGAAAAATTGAAACCATGTATTTAGAATTTTTTAAAAGTTGGTAGTTTTGTCTGAAGCAGAAACAGTAGAAGTGTTTAATTGAGAATTAATTTTGATATTGCAAGCCAGAGTAATTTCGATGTTTAACAATTGACTATTCTGTTTAACTGTCAAGAAGAGTATGTCCATTACATTTGAGAGTCAAACTAGAGTTAGATTTCTTTGTAAATAGATCTGATTTAATGTGGGGTAAAGTAAAAAGATCAGACCCATGATTTAGAAATTAAACGTTAGACTTACTTGAGTTAATGACACTGTTGAAAATTAACCAAAAGTCTCTAGAACCTAACATCAGAAGATAAGATACAAGGTTTAGTAAACTGAGAATAACAGAGATTTACATCAGAAAAGACTTAATTTATAAATTACTTATTGTAATAATAAAAAGGACAATTTGTTCTTAAGAGAAGTATTCTTATAAAAAAGATGGAAAAAGTGATTAATGCTAAAAGATGTAGAGTAGAACAAGGCTTGACTTAAAATTGAAGAAAACTAATAAAAGCTTCCAAACTTTTATTCCAGAAGCAATACAAGCTTTTAAGATGCACTTTTTGCACACACATTATACTTATAATCATATCTGTTTGCTATTTGTTTAGATGCTGACATACAATATTCTTTTATTGTTATATAAACTTTAGTATTTATATGGTGTAGTATTTGCCAAAAGAGAAGATGATTAGATGGATGTGTGGTGTGATTCTAACAAGACATAAAAAGAAGGCATAATCTTAGACAGACTTTTTTTTAGAAAAGGTTGAAGTAATTTAGGTATCAACATGTAGAGTGGTAGCAACCTCAGTATAAAATGATTGTGGTAGAAGTTAAGAAAATTTAAAGAATTTGCCTTACATATTGTAAATTTAGGAATAAAAGTGCACTAGATTGTTTATATTAGGGAAACAGCTAAATAGAGGAAGGCTAAAGCCTAATGTTGATGATGATAATAATAAAGTTGATCATGATGATCATGATGATGATGATGATGATCATGATGATGATGATCATCATCATTTTTATAATTTTCCTTATCATCGTCAAGCTTTCTGCTTTTATCCTATTGATGATGATGATGATAATGATGATTATGATGATCATGTTGATCACAATGATGCTCATATATGCATATATATACAAAATATAACATAAATTTCAAATTCAAAAAAATATACTTTAGGATGTATAAGTCTTTATGCAGCACTGGTCACAAACCCAACCCCGGCTATTTTTTATCAAACCTGGCCCTGGTCAAATATCAACCCCGGTCGTTTATTACAAAACATTTCAAGAATAAAAAACATTGTATTATTTTTAGAAATATTTACTAATTTTATGCTATTACGACGATATATATATATACATATATATACATATATATATATGTATATATATATATATATATATATATATATATATATATATATATATATATATATATATATATATATATATATATATATATATATATATATATATATATATATATATATATATATATATATATATATATATATATATATATATATATATATATATATATATATATATATATATATATATATATATATATATATAATATAAAGTTTATTTCGAATTTTTTATCATACCTAAACGTCATTGTTTGCAAGTCTTCTATTTGTCTTTGAAATCTCGTCATACCTACTTTAAAAATAGTTCTGAGGTCCTTTGCTTCAAATATGTTATAAACAATTGTATTTGCAGTACTATTTGGGTTTAGAGTATTTACAATCTGGTAGCTCATCTAAAAACTCCACCATTTCTCCACCATTTCTCCACCATTTCTCCACCATTTCTCCACCATTTCTCCGCCATAATCTCCTCCATTTTTTATTTGAATTTCTTTATGTGGAATATTATTATGGTGCACAAGTCTAATACAACTATAACAAATTTAAATGATAGGTTAAATGACCAAATATATACTATATAATTTAAATAAACGAATAAGTTAAAATTTAAAATTTAAAATTGGGTATTTAAGATTATTCAGATAAAATATACTTACCTTTCTAATTGGTCGAGACATTTGAAAATAAGTTTTGGTAAGTCTGCAATATAACCCCAAGGTACCTCATTAACTTAAATTGTTCCTTTTTTTTTCTTTTTGAAATGTGAAAGGAGCATTTTCAACAACTATGTCATCTCCCGACCAATTTTTAGCAACAACTCTTTGTGAAGCATTAGATGCGGTGGTTATATTAGACTTTTTTGAGCCATCTGGAAAAAACACAGGCTCAGTAAAAGCACTTGCAACATTAAATTTATATGTATTAATCTAAAATGTTGAAAAGTTTAACTTGTCATTTAATTAGTAGTATAGCCATATCTGTTTTCATAGCAACCATCACGCTTGCACTTATTTCAGTGTTGTTTAGTTTTACATTTTGTAGTATTGACTTTCTTTGGTCTAATTTAAATGACATTAACAATATACTTACTTGATTATTAGCTGTATAACGTGAGCTGCCAGCAACAGTCTCAAAATGTTTTACAATATTTGTATTACGAAGGCGCATAGTCGATTCTGCTGCTTGAGCACTGTCAACATAGGCTTTTGGTGTGTGTGTAAAAACAATAGGCTGCAATGTATAAATTAAAAACATGAATTTTTATTAATTATAAATAAATTTAAAAAATTGGTATATAAAAAATGACTTACTCAAGGACCTCCACTTTTAAATTCTATTGATTTTCCACCAAATTTGGTCATCTTTTGCTTAATAATGTGAAGTGCAGCTTCTTCTACCTCATGTGAAATATCAGTGTTTTCATTTATTGTAAAAACATCATTGACACTAATATTTGCTGCAAATGATTTTGAAATTGATGCCTCTTTATGACATATTCTTTTATGAATCTTGTATGTTTCATATTCTTTTATCAAATTAAATTTACAAATGCATAAAGTACAAACAAAAGTTAGCAACCTTAGGAGAGAATCTGTTTGGTTACTTGTCAACAAGTCATCATAGTAAACCTTTTCATTCCATTTTGGAAAAAAAGTTTCATCGAAATACTTAAAATTTATTTCTTCTTTAATACATAAAAAACAAAATAAATGTTCACATCTTTTTAACGAAACAGGTGTTTGCGGTGTTTTATTACATTTACAACAAAGACAAAGCTGCAAGAAAGGGTTTAAGTCATTTTTTAGTTCAGATATAATTACATCTTCGTCAAATTTGAATATAGGTATAAAGTTTTCTTTAAATGAAGTAAACATTGCAATTGTCCAACATTTTCTATATTTACCTGGTAATTTAGCTTTTTTTAAACGTTTTGCATTTTTTAAGTCGTAGCGCGTAGAAACGGTTATATTTTTTTATATTCAGCTCTCTGACATGTTGCACAGTTGATGTTATGTAATTGCCACTTATTAAATAAAGAGAGTGATGTTGTTGTTTTTCTTTTGTTCAATTATAATTGAGCAACAAAATTTATAGCAAATTTTTTGTGGATAGACATTTTTTACTTCTTCCAGTTCAACATGAAATACTCGCTCGATTATGATTTTAATACTATCTGTGACATCATATTGACTTTTCCTTACCCATTTCGCACATATTTGACACAGGATGTAGTTGTAAATATAAGATATTACTACATTTCCTCTGTTTATGGTAGTTTTTAGTTGTTGCTATAACTATTTTTTTATATAAAAATATGTTTCTTCTCCTATGACTATACCCTGATATAAAAAATAATTTTTTTTTTTTATGATATAACATAATTATGAACAAGACAAACACACGTTATTATATTATCGTATAGTAATACGAGCAAAATTATATTTTTATACAGAAAAAAAGTTGAAGCAACAACCTAAAGGCTACTATGAATAGAGGATACATCGCTTACATATATATAGTAGTTTATATATATATATATATATATATATATATATATATATATATATATATATATATATAGTAGTGTATATATATATATATATATATATATATATATATATATATATATATATATATAGTAGTGTATATATATATATATATATATAGTAGTGTATATATATATATATATATATATATATATATATATATATATATATATATATATATATATATATATATATATATACACTACTAGTGCTTGATTTATGGGTACTTTTATTTTTTCCCCCGTTAATCGTGATTTTTATTTCTCTATTTTTACTATACTTTTCATATAATTTTTTTTTTTCATATTTTTATTTTATGTCAATTTTTATTTATTCATTTTTAAATTTATTATTTTCGTAAAAAAATTTATTTTTTATAAATATTTTTATTATTTTTGTTTAAATATTAGCTATTATATTTTATATTTTTATATATATATTTACAAAAACGATTATTTACATTAAAATAACTAACCCTAACCCTATGCCTGACCTTGCTGCCTGGCCAAACCAAACCCTCAGTCGATGTAGCAGCACTCCCTTGCGAATAAGGCTGTTTGTCAGTCGATGTATGTATTCGCTTTGCATAAAAACTATTTACGGGGGCAATTTTTTACAAAAAAAACGCTACTTACGAGGACAAAAAATTATCGAGTACACTAAAATGTCCCTGATACTGCTAATGTCCTCGTAAGTATCCATTTTAATGTAAAACCTGTTTTCGAACATGCTTTTCTAAGGATACATATATATATATATATATATATATATATATATATATATATAATATATATATATATATATTTATATATGTATATATATACATATATATATATATATATATATACATATATATATATATATATATACATATATATATATATATATATATATATATATATATATATATATATATATATATATATATATATATATATATATATATGTATATATATATGTATATATATACATATATATATATATACATATATATATACATACATATATATATATATATATATATATATATTATATATATATATATATATATATATATATATATATATATATATATATATATATATATATACATATATATATATGCATATATATATATATATATATATATATATATATATATATATATATATATATATATATAATATTTTTTTTTGTTATTTACCTCCGAGAAGGCCGAGAAGGGCACTACAAACGAGGAGGCTACTTAACTTGTCAGGGTTAGGGTTAGGGTTACCCTAACCCTTAGTGGTTATAACCCTCTCTCAACTCTATAACTCCGAAACACGAATCTTGACAAACAAGGCCGCTGCGCGGACAAACAAGTTGAGCGCGGTACAACCAGGCACGTGGTGGGTATATATATGTATATATATATATAAATATACAAATATATATATATATATATATATATATATTTATATATATATATATATATATATATATATATATATATATATATATATATATATATATATATATATATATACAACAAAGTGTTCAATTAAATGTAAGAAAATTTTTTTATTATTGTATATAATAATATAGTCGGTGCCCAATTTTCATAATGCTTGGAGTTATGAATTGGTTTGACTTATTTTTATATTTTTTTATTGATTTATAGCATCAGCTATTGCTTGATATAAGCAATTTAATTCCTAAGCTTGTTATAAACCTTGAACTTATTGATACTGGTGTTCACTTACTTTCAATCAATGTGAGCCAGATATTTAAAAGTTTTAAGTTTCTGGCTCACATCTAACTTTTTTGATTTTACTCTTGCAGTATGCTCTCCCAGGAAAAAAAAGTAAATAATACTCAATAATATCTAATTATAAAAATAATTAGTTTATTTATGCACAGCCCAGAAAAAAAAGGTCTATAAAAGTTCTATAGAATTCAATAAAACTTTTATAGAAACTCTGTTAATTTTTATAGAATTTCCTATAGATTCTTTTTTCTACTTTTTTTCTATAGAAAAAATAGTTTTATAGCAATTTCTTTAGAAATAATTAGACTTTCTATAGAAATTCTATAGAAGTTTTATAGAATTTTTATAGACCATATGTTTCAAAAGTTTATAGAAATTTTATAGACCTTTTTTTTACCTGGGTTGGGCATCAGTAAACTACTTATTTTCATAATTTGACATTATTTAGTATTATTTTGTTATTATGTACTATATAATAAAAATCTTGAAAATATTTGAATTTAACAATCAAACAGCTTATCAAATTTTATAGATTCACATGACCAGATGTTTTTGTAACATCAAAATTGCATTTACTTGAAAATAATGTTTATTAGTTCATTGAAAAATGGAGATTAGATACAGATGTTTATGGTGAAAAATGGAGACAAGGAATAGATGTTTATGGTGGAAGTTTACACGCTGAATTCTCCAATCTTAATAGATTATTCAATTTATAAAAAATCACCCTAAGGCAAAAGGTATAAAGCCTAATGTAAAAAAAAAAAATTTGTAATAAATTTATAGAATTTTTTTTTTTTGTAAAAAAATTTTGAAATTAGCTTTATTATAAATTTTTCAAAGTATAAATGATAAAAAAAAACTTATTTTTTTTTCTAACTTTCATTTTTAAGGCTTTTTTGATTTTAACCCTTAAGGAATGTAAATTCTTAAGTTAAAAGGGGACTTTTCAACATTGATCGAATTAGCGTGCATGTTGTAAAATCAGTTTTTAATATTACAGAATGCTCTTTAGGTTACATATTTAATTTTTCTTTTAAATCAGGTACTGTTCCAGAAAAACTAAAAATTGCACGAGTCTCACCAATTTTTAAATCGGGTGATAACACAAACACTTCAACCTACGGACCAATATATCTTCTTTGATGCTTTTCTAAGGTACTCGAACGTATAATGTATAATAGGCTTAACAGCTACCTAACGGTAAACAACATATTGTTAAACAAGCAAAATGGTTTTAAAAAAATTGCTCAACCGATCACGCTTTGACCGAGCTAGTAACACATGTCACAAATGCCTTTAATGATGATTGTTTGACATTAGAAGTTTTTATTGATCTGTCTAAAGCCTTTGACACCGTCAACCAAGTCATTCTTCTTAAAAAACTGAAACATTATAGAATAAAAAACAATAACTTACTTTGGTTTAAAGGAAATTTATCAAGCAGAAAACAGTTTATACAATATGAAACAGGTAAAACGTCAAAAAATATATTAACATGCGTAGTTCCTCAAGGATCGATTTTAGGACCGCTATTATTTTCACTTTATATAAATGATATATCTTTTACATCAAACTTATTAAATTTTATTTTATCTGCGGATGACTCCAATCTGTTTTATACGAATTTAAAACGCTTTTTAAAGTAGTTAATGAAGAGTTAAACAAAATAAACGAATGGTTTCTATGTTATAAACTATAGCTTAACGTTACAAAAACTAAGTAAATACTATTTCATAAACAAAATGAAACAGACAACATTCCTCTAAAATTACCTGATCTGAAAATAAATAAAATTAATATTATTAGACAAACATCTGTTAACTTCTTAGGTGTTATTTTAGATGAAAATTTATCTTGGAAGACTCATATAAGCTCTCTGGAAAGAAACTTTCAAGAAATATTGCAATAATGTATAAAGCAAAACCATTCTTAAACATTAGGTCTTCAAAAAGTTTATATTTTTCTTTTATACATAGTTATTTAACAAACGGAAAAACTACACAAAGTTGAGAATTTATTCAAAACAAAAAATTGCTTGGAGAATTGTATTTGAAACAACAAAAATTGTGCCTTGCGAGCTACTTCTAAGTAAGCTTGGATAATTAGTCTTACAATTCATGTATAAAATAAAAGCACAAACTGTCATGTATAAAAAAACACGAAGGCACGAATTAAATTTTATCAATATTTTAGTGAAATAAGCCGTAGCTACCCCAACAGATTCTCCATATTCAATTTTGTTCTTATGTTCTTATTCTCTTCAGTATCGGGGACCTTTTTATGGAAAATTTTTAAATAGATTGTTCATAACACAGAACAAACATTTCCGCAATTCAAAGCTAATTTAAAATATAATATAGTAAATACGAATTTTAATATCCTAAATATTGCCAGTCTTTTTTAGAAGATATCAAACTAAATTCATAACGATACATTAACTTTATCAACTTTAACATGTTAACTACTAAAAAACTGAAAATAAGAAGAAAATCAACTATTGTATTATTAAGAATATCTGTGTCTTTATCACACTCTTTTTGAAAAATATTTATTTTAAATATTCTATTTATTGAAAATATATATACTTTTTATTTACTTTAAATATGCGGTATCTATTTGTAAATTATTATAAATTTATTTTGTTTTTGAAATTTTATGTATTTTATGTTGTTGTGAATGGAATTTTATTCATTTTATTATGAAAACGACAATACGAAACAATATATATATATATATATATATATATATATATATATATATATATATATATATATATATATATATATATATATATATATATATATATATATATATATATATATATATATATATATATGTGTATATGTATGTGTTAGTATGTATGTTTGTGTATGTATATACACGTATGTGTATATACGTACATGTATATATTTATACATTTTATTTCTTTCTTAACTAACTTTATTTTTTTGTACCATTTTGTTTTTTAACTTCTTATTATATATATATATATATACTTTGATATTTTACGGACTTGTTAAATCCGTTTGTAACCCGGGGCTCGATGATAAAGCTTATTATGCGTTCTTTTTGCTCCAGCCTTTTCCTTTTGTTATATTTGTACAATGTATATATTCTTAATGGCGAAATAAATGAAACTACTACTACTACTACTACTACTACTACTACTACTACTACTACTACTACTACTACTACTACTACTACTACTACTACTACTACTACTACTACTACTACTACTACTACTACTACTACTACTACTACTACTACTACTACTACTACTACTACTAGTGTCTTTATAACTTAGAGGCTAAATATGTATTTTTATAATTTATTAGGAGCCTGGTCTTTCAATTAAAAATCAGTTTTAATTTTTATATGATGCTGATGATCATTGCTAGAATTTTGTTTGCTGTTTTTTTTGTATGAGAACCTTAAATTTCAAACTGTAACAAACTAAGCTTAAAATGCTGCTAAATCTTAAATTAAATTTTTTTTTTGGTTAACGTTATAAAAATTAGGGTAACCCTGACAGTAGTTTTTTTAACCCTGACAGTATTTTTTAATTTTAATTAACCCTGACAGTAGTTTTTTTAAAATTAGAGTTTTTTTTGTTATTTTATAAAATACCTCTAACCTATATATTATCAAATTGGTAACTATTGCTATACTCAAATTAAACAAAACATATTATGAATCACATAAATCAAACAAAAAATATCCTAAAACTAAATTCTAATAGAGATATCAACCTCTTATTTAAAATAGTAAACAAGGAATTTTTAAATCTAGCGGAATGGTTTAAGGCAAATAAATTGTCCTTAAATTTAAATAAAACTAAATATACTTTTTTTCATAGACTTCTCAATAAAAAAAATATTCCATTAAAAAAAAACTTCCTGATCTTTACATTGGCAACTCTAAAATAGTTAGAGAGTCATCATTAAAGTTTTTAGCAGGGATACTTGACAAAAACATGACATGGAGAGAACACATAAGAACAATTGAAAATAAAACTTCGAAAAAAATTGGCATATATACAAAGCTAAGCAAATCTTAAACCAAAACTGCTTAAAAATCTTATATTTCTCCCTCATACATTGTCATATAAACTATTCAAATATTGAACGGTGCAGCTCTAATGTAAGTAAAGTTTAAAAATTGCTTCGTAGACAAAAACACGCTGTCAGGATTATTTCAAATGCAAGTCGATTCGCACATTCTAAAGAATTATTCAAAAATCATCACATACTCAATGTTCTTCAGTTAAACCTTTATCAAATTCTTATTTTTATGTACAAGCTACATATTAAGTTAACTCATATAGTTTTTAATACATTTTTCAATAAAACTAATCACGTGTACCCTACAAGATTTTCAAATTACAATTACGAGCAACCTAAAATACACTATTTGGCTACTAAATTTTCTATTGCCATCAGAGGTCCTAAATTATGGAACACTTTATTAAATAACCAGCTGAAAAATTGTTCTTCATTTTCTCTATTTAAACAAAAACTTCTAAACGATTTTAATGAATTAAATTCTTTTTAAGATTCTTAATCTTCTTTTTTAACAACTATCTTATTAACTAGTCTAACCAATTTAAATTTTCTTTAATTATCCTATTAGCTTATCTTCAGTTTTTAAGTGTGATTGCTTTTTTTTTTTTTTTTTTTTAATTTTTTTTTTTTTGTTTTTACAATTTTCTTTTGATTATAGATTAGTAACTGATCTTAACATATTTGTATATAATTTTTAAATGGTACAAAGTAATTTTATGTCTTATGTTTACATTTTAATGGTTATACACGCTTGCTGATGAAAGGACGTCGGGGTGTAGTGATAAGGCAAATATTGTCTTCTTTTAGCCTCGGTCATGTAGATTTTATTTATATAACACGGCATTGTATTCTTTTTTTTAAAGACAAATAAAAAAAATAAAAAATAAAATAAAAAAAAACTATTTGGAAAAATTGTTGATGAGCTTATTTATTAGCAATATGCCAATGTAGAGCAAACTTAAATATGCCATATTTATCAGCAGCTTTTCTAGTTCTAAGTTCCTTTATACTCACGGCTAAAACTGCGTTTAATCCTATATTGGATGATTGATCTTTCTTATATAATTCTTACCATCTTTGTTTACATTAAACACTATTAATAATCAGGTTAAGTTATAAAAATAAGAATTTCTTTTGACTTATTACAATACTGTTTTTCTAAATAAGGAAAATAATATTTTAGATTAAAAATAAAATCATCAAACTGTAAACAGCATCACAAATGGTAGTAATATAGTCAATTATATAAATAACTTGTTGTCCCGATGCGCCCCACAAAAGTCATTTTACTGAAATTAATACTATTCAAAAAGTTTAGTTCCAGACATTTTTTTGAAAACTATTATTCAAAAATAGGATAAAAAATATTCTCTGAAAATTATTAACTTTTTATAAATAAAGCAAATTAGCAATAGTTTAAATAAACTTTTTGTCGTTGTATCGCTTAAGAAAATACGCAAATTTTGTTTTTTGCAAACTTATTGATGCATTTTAGTACTTTTAATATATTTTGATATCTCTAAAATTAACCCTATCTCGATTTAAAAAAATGATAGGGAAAAATGAATAACTTGCAATTTTTCTTTACAATTACACTCTACTCAATGTTTAGAGTAAGAATATTTTTTGCTTTTTATCCAAAAAATATTTTTCGCAAAATATTCTTTAAATAATTGAGGTAATACTGTACTTTTTTTTATACCTAAAAACTTAATTATTTAAAACAAAAAACTTTTTTTCTTTATGACTAAAGTTTTTTTTTTTTAATTTAACGAAGAGCTTATCAATTACAGAATTTAAAAACTTTTTTTTCTTATTTTGATTGCAAAAACTAATTACATATTTAAAAAGGAAATCAATCACCAAAATTTTTTGTTTTTACGGAAAACTGCATCGCCATTTTTTTAATAAGCGCACATTCTCAATAAAATCCTATCCTTAAATCAGCGTGCCACTTGCAACATTTTGCAAGCATATATTTTTTTAAGTTTTTTTATATTGTTTTAAAATACAAAATACTTTTAAAAATTAATAGAGAATATATAAAAACATATGTAACGATATTATACACTTTTACTAACGAAAAGGTTTTTGAAAAAGTTAAAAATTCTAAAGACATCAAAATACTGGGAGAAAAAATTTGTTGCGTATGTGTCATAATTGAGATACTTATTTTATTAATGTGATCAGGTAATCAGTCCTAATATGCTTCGGATGGTCTGAAAAAAAATTGTCTGAAACTTAATAAAGAAAAAATTTATTTTGACAATTAAAAGTTTTTTTTTGCAACATTTTTCTTTTTACTATAATTATATATATGATACAACGAATATATTGAAATGAATTAGACGCAAAATTTAAAAGCTCTTATCAAAAGCCACTAAACCAAAAAAATTAAAAGTAACTGCAGTTCAGTAAAAGTTAAAATTCACTAGTTAAATTTAGTTCAGT
>NC_061162.1:3648623-3651123 GCF_022113875.1 Hydra vulgaris
AATTACTCGTAAGATATTAAAAAATTTCCATATAACTGCTTGTATCTATGACGAGTTTTTTAATATTAGCTATTTTTCAAGAGGAGTTTATTAAGTGAGTATTGTTGAAGCCAAATTTTTTGCGTATGTGAGTCACTTTGTGGCAAAAAACTAATTTGAAATAAGATTTTGTTTAACTTTTTTAGAAAGTTCAATTTATTAAAAATGTTTATATTTTGTATTTACGCCTAATTATTACCTTTGGATTTATACTCAATAAACAAAAATAAATATATAATAAACTCTTTAATGATGTCATTTAAAACTTTAACAAATAAACA
Source organism: Hydra vulgaris (assembly GCF_022113875.1). Taxonomy (NCBI): domain Eukaryota; kingdom Metazoa; phylum Cnidaria; class Hydrozoa; order Anthoathecata; family Hydridae; genus Hydra; species Hydra vulgaris. Next base: position 3,648,944 of record NC_061162.1, read on the forward strand.
TTTTTTTAATTGACATGTGGGAAGCAATGTTAAATAGCAACCAGGTACCAGGAAATCTATAGTGAAATACCGCTATAAAGCTTTAAATAATTAGGAACGTTAAAATCAAATCGTTTTGAAAAAAAACTAAAAAATTTTTTTTATTTTTTTAAATAAGACTTTTGTAGTTTTTACACTCTCTTTCTTAACTTATAACGATTAATGAAAAGGTTTTTTAATAATTTATTACTATGAAAGAGAGATTTTTTTAAATCATAATTAAATATAACTTTTATTATTAGCCGTTTAAAACTAACCTAAACGCACTAATAAAAATTACAATTATTTTTAATTTACGTTCTGACATTTAGAATGTAACTTAACCCCAACTCAATTACTTTATTTATTTTTTAATTTTAAACTATACATGAATGTGTTTTAAACATAACACTTTAGTTCTTTAGCAAAAGATAAACGTATTCAGAATTAATATGACTTAAGTTGATACATTTAAACATCGCTTAAAATCAATTTTTTATAGCAAATTTACAAATTAAAAGCAAGCATATTTTTGTTTTCAAATGAAATCCCATACAAATGCCCTAAATAATGTATTGAAATATTCATGTGTATAATTACCTCATAAGTTATGAGTCATAACTTCCAAGTAGCCCACATGAGATATCTTATATGGGTTTGTAAGACATGATTTGCGTGTGTAAATTTTGCGAAAATACCCATATGGGTTTTATGTTACAAATTTCTAAATGATAACGACATCGGAAATTTATCCATTATGTTTGAAATCAAATTGGAAATTACTTAAAGTGTGAAATATTTATAATCATATACAAAATCTTTTATGCTATACATATTTAAAAAAAATAAAATTTTATACTTTAAAAAGTATTACAAGTTTAATAGTATTACAATGCACGCATAGAAACAAAGACCTATCTTCCCAATTTGGCTAAGTTTTATTTGAATTTATTCCACGGCGATTAAACAGTTTTTTCCGCTTTTTTTTTTTGATTTGTTTTGCCGTCAGAACTCAATCTATTCTTTTGTTTTTGTCAAAAAACGATGCTTTTTATTTGAGTATTTATGAATACAAGTTTGTAAAACATTTAAACAATAAATGTAAAAAAAAACAACAACAGTTTCTTTATCATTTTAGGGTTTTATCGTTTATTTTTCCTGCAAACGAAAATAGCATCATTTGTTAACTTACTTCAATAACATAATTTCACTTGTTAATCAAATGTAAAAATATTAAACTAGATTACTTTTTAACTTCACATGAGTTGCTTTTTAAACATTTACACATTTGCACAGTTTAAATGTTTTTAAATAAAATCTACAAAAATGAAGAAGAAGTGATTGACCAACATTTTATAACAAATACATTGATAAAAGAAACTTTTTTCTTTTAAAATTTTAACCTAATTTGTTATTAATTTAAAATTTAATTGTAATTACAAATAACATTAGGTTTAAGATAAGGGATAATTTCACTAGGATTTTACATTAATACTATTACGGCACATTTGACTTAATAAAACACTTATATTAAACTAAAAGTAATGTAGAAAATAGGAGGACTAGACTTGAATAATGTTTTATACAAACATAGTTTGTTATTACTAAAGTAAGGTTAAACATAAATAGATGTTAAAATATTTCTTATTTAGAATTTAAAAAACACAAGCTGCAAGTTTTTTTTTTCTTGTTTGTTTAATCGCTGTTTACTAATACTTTTAATGTAAATTTATATTAAGAAACCATTTAATTTCTGAGTTAAAGTTCTTTCTTCAATTATTTATATATTATTCTATTTAAGTTTTGAATGTATTCATAATCTTTAGAAACTTTTTCTACAAATAAGTTTCACAATATTAAATTGAGTATAATGCTAGGTTAATACTATCTTTTAAGATCTAAACTTTATCAAAAAGCAATAATAAAAAAGAAACTTCTTTGAGATTATTTAGATTATTTTTAGAAAAAAGTATAACAATTAAACAGTTTTATTCTTTAATGGTTATACTTTTTTATATACTTTTCTAATACTGTTTATATGAACACTCTGACGTGATTGTTCATTAGAAAAGTCTAACTTTTTTTTAAGTTTCTGTTTCATTTGTTATTAAATTTGGTACTTTAATGTGAAATTTTTAAGTTTATTTACTCAATGAAATATG
>NC_061162.1:3656123-3659597 GCF_022113875.1 Hydra vulgaris
CTAAGTGCCCAAAATTTCTAAAATGTCTAGTATATTAAACTAAATAAACTAGTTTATTAAACTAAATAAACTAGACATTTTAGAAACTTTTTTGCCTTTGTGTTTTTGACTTTTTTATGAAACACACGACAGTGTGTTTCATAAAAAAGTCAAAAACACAAAGGCAAAATAAAATTCTAAAGCACCTATGCAAACAATAAAAATATAAAGAAAAAGTTTTCTCCAAAACATACACGTATTGTAAAAGAATGCATTTTAGCTATATGAAGATTCACTCTAGGTTGAGTTTTGGTTAATGAAAAAAAAACAAGTTGTGACGAAGTATATAGTATTTGATAAGAAAGAGAAAGATATACAACTTCACGAAAACTGCACAAAGGCGTAGCAGTTAGAGCAAACTAAAATATATTTGTTTATCTGGAGCAAGTCAAATTATTTATTTTATTATTTTGGACCTCAAAGGTGATAAAATAGTTTCATACATGTTGTAGTTACTAATATTTTATTTCTTTTAACAAATGAAAAATTTTCTGAGCTTTCGTAAAAACAATTTTAATACTCTAAATTTTAAATCATTTAACAGAACTTTTAACTTTAGAAGCAGGAGTGAAACTGTTAAAAATAAAATTTAGTTTTCAGAAGTTGTACAAAATGTATTCAGTCACCAAGTTGCTTCTGAGATTAAAAAAAAAAGGTATGAAAAGTGACACTATTAAACCTAAAAACTAGTACTAATTACAAAGACTTACATATAACAACCTTCTTTCCCTTCGTTTTTGTAGGCACAACTGATGGTAAATGTAGTAACGAATCCCCGAGAAAGATAATCTTTAAAAAGCTCTACTGGAAGTATTAAATCGGAGTAAAAGAAAGATAACTCTATCATGCAAAACGTGTAATATGCATTAACAGGCTGCACAACACATTACCAGATTTTTATGATGTCAAAAACTAAAACAATTATTTTATTGAATAAAAAAGCCAGTTGTAATTTGGTATTCGTAAGTAATACCTCTGATTTAATTCTTATAATGATGAACGAAACAAGTTTGAATCCTTATTCTAAGTCATCACTTACACCGTGAGTGATGACTTTTAATTGAGGCCAAACAGGCTTTTCTTGACTTAATTGTAAATATTTTTAACTTACCTTGCAAATATTCAACTTTAAAGTTTTTAATAATTTTGATAAAAAAAGATAAAAAAACATAACATTATAGGAGTATACTGACTTTGGGATTATTCTCAATCTAATAATTACATCTACTGCTTCTCCCGTTATATCAGCAAAAGACTCAGCATTTTCAAATGATTTTCTGACAGTGTTTCCACCATTAGTGTTGCCAAACACCCTTTTGGGCAAAGCAACTATAAGCAATAGGACTTGGCTTCTCTCTAAACATTTTTTGACTACATTTTTTTTCGATTATTAACTAATGCTTTTTCAGCAAGTGATTTGGCAAAAGAATTTTCTAATCTCTAACTTATATCCTAAATGTAAAATATATTTAAAATATAGGAACCAGCAATGCAATGTAGAAGGGCCTGAAAATAATTTTTTTTTTATATATTGGTTTAGACCCAATAAATGCTGGGTTTTTAAATTCACTGGGCTCAGCTCCACAAATATTACACGATTCGGAGGACAGAGTTATAATGAATGTATTAATCACTTTTAAGCTCAAAGCATCTTAGGTTTTCATTTTTATCGAAAATCTTATCAACGTGCGTTTAATTTTATCAGAACTTGTAGCACTATTTAAGGAAAAAACAAAAGTTTTTTTGATAGGATTTTTTGTGACTTTTTTTATTGACGCTTATACCAATTCTTCTGCAGAACGTTTAACCAATTTGGCAGCCTTAAACAAGTAAACATTTAAAGTTTAGGCAACTAAATTATTATTTCATTTGTTTAGAGTTTGATTGATTTATTATTATTTTTGTCTTAAATTTTTTACTTTTTTTACCTAAACCTTTTTTAATATTTTCTCTTTTTACCTAGACCTGCTGCAACGTCTTTTTTGTCAATTGTTATATATTTGTCTAACCAACCCAAGAAACACAAAATGTTCGACAAACGTTTTGAAAGTTCAACAACGTTCTGTGAACGTTGTTGAAGTTCGACAACGTTCTGTGAACGTAAATTTTGTGGAAATATGTGTATACACAATTAAAAACTAACGTTTAAGAAAGGTCACTACAACGTTCTTTCAGGTTCGAGTACCGTTCGCTGCAAACTTTAAGTGATCCAACAATTTTGAACTTCTATTTACAGTGAGCATTTTTGAACGATCAAACATATACAAACATTAAAGTAACAAACAACAAACATTAACTTAATATTCACTGCATATGCTCTTTTGAAAGTTCTTGAACTTCAACCTCAAACTCACAACTAAAAACACGGATGTTTCCCCAAAGTTGTTACATTTTTTTTATTTTTAACTGAAGGGATAAATGTAAAAAATTAGGCGAACTTTCTGTTTAAAGCTATATTTGCTAGTTTTTGTGTAATGTAATGCTTTTTTGAACATACTTAACCCTTATTTATTCAACAATAAGTGTTACAATAAGTAACATAATTGTTAAATTAGTTTTTAAGTAAAAATTTATATGTACTTAACCACAAATTCACCATGTTTAACAACTCAATTACACAATATAAAGTTTATTTGAGAGCCCATAACTTAAATATTACATTTCAATTATAAGGCACACATTTGGCTTATTTTATACACAACACTAAGTCAAATATTTGGTATGAAATTTAAACAAAGAGCTAAACGGCACTATAATAGAAGTTATCATATGGCAATAATAACTTTGTTTCATATAAATATTGGAAATTATAACTATTAAAATTTATGTCTCTGCGCGTAAACTTTAGCCGCAGAGACATAATAAGTGCCGATTAGCTCTTTATTTTTGTTTTAGACCAAAAAACTTGCATAAAGGAAGCAATGTAAAGTTATAAACTGATATAAATTTTAAGGAAGTGATACAACCAATGTTTATAATTATCTCCCAATCTCTATGTTGCCTGTTTTTTCTAAAGTGAGAGAGAATTTTAGATAATGTAATCTACAATCAATTATCTTCGATCTATCAAAACAACTACGGTTTTAAAAAAAGTAATTCAAAAAAACGCGCAATACTCCAAATTATTCGCAGTATTGCTGAATCTTTTAAGAAAATTCGTTAATGAATATACGTTGGGAGTTTCCATTGACTAATCAGAAGCCTTTGATACATTTGATCACAAAATTCTATTAAAAAAATTAGAGTACAATGAAATCGAAGGAAACGTTTTGATGCTTCTAAAAAGTCATTTAAGCAACCGTAAATAGTTCTTTCATATTAATTTATCTGTATCTTCTAATTTATTAGATTTAACTTTTAGATTCCATCAGGGCTCTATACTAGGACTCCTTCTTTATTCTATTTATATTAATGATCTGCCTAGTGGCTCTAATT
>NC_061162.1:3670595-3708095 GCF_022113875.1 Hydra vulgaris
GCCTGTATACCATGCCAGATTTATGGCAAAGGGAATATACTTTCTGAAAATGTATCTCCTTCTAAACAACATTTCTAGCTTGACAGATTTTGAGAAGAAAGAAATAAATGATATGGCATTCTTCACAGCTGTATTTTACACTGAGTGGTTTATAAAGGCTGAAATTCCGGCTGTCGCTCCATATCAGGTGACATTTCTATGTTTTAAAAGTTTTTAATCATTTTGCTTTTTATTACTTTTTTTTCTTTGAAAATTTTGTGTAATATTTCATAGTCTAAAAATCTTTAGGATATGGAAGCTCTTTGGCAGATGATGAGATACTCAAAAATCAATCCTGTCCAGGCAAAACCTGTTATAGAGTCTCTAAAGAGACACACCTGGTACATAGACCCAAATATTTTAGTTATGTCTCTTGTTGACAAAAATGTACAAGAACGGAGTGACATTGCCAAGAAGTTGTACTCAACCCCAAGACCTACAACTTATGCCATAGAAAGACATCAAGTTAATTTAAATATACTCAACTCCCTTATGTTTAATGATGATACTCCCCCAAGTTTGACCCCGCTTATAACTGACCAGAGTTGGTTAATTTTTCATATCTTAAACCATGCAAATGCTGAATAACGGTGGCTTAAGACTCCATCTGAGACATGGGATCTAAATGACTATTACTTAGAATTCAAACAATTTGTGAATAATCTTGAAGTAGTAAATGACTGTAGTGAGAGGGCTATAAAACTAGTTCAGATAACTATTTTATATGTTTGGTCCTTAATGTTTATGTTAAAATCTTAATTTATTTTACAAGCTCATTAGTTTTAAATATTCTTTAATAGGAGTTGATCAATAAATCGCATAATAAGGATAAAAGACAAAGTACCTTCCTCGTATCAAACAAATATAAGAGTGAAAGAACAATTAAAAAAAAATGTGATTATGTAAAGATTTCTTTATTTACAAAATAAATTTATAAACATGAACTATGTTTGACAACTAATTTCTTCAGAAACTAATCATAAATATGATTTTATTATGTAAATATAAATATTTTAATACGTAAAGTATCTTGTTAATAAGCAGAACACTAATATAGTGCAAAAAAGCTTAAAAATGCCTTTTTTTTAATTTTTTTGGCTTCATTGTTTAAGTAAAAAAAAAAAAAAATTAAGCTTAACATTATATTTTTATTTCCTTCAAAAATATAAAACAACAAAAAAAAAGAAAGAAAAATTAATTTGGATAATGGTAACACTCCCCTCAGCTAGTCCGAAATATGGGCAAAAAACGGGCAAAAAATGACCTTTGGGCTCATTGAGGGAAGTCATGGAGTGATCTAATCATGAAAAAAAAAATTTATTAGTAATATCAAGGTTGGGGTACCTTATGAAAAGCAATGTTAGTTGAAATTCAAAAAAGTCATTTTTGGGAACACCCTAATATACATATATGCATTTATATACAGTTACATTATAAATAAATATATATTTTATAAATATAACAAGAAATAAGTTTTTGTTTCCATTAAGCAACATTACAGTGTAGTTTATGCCACGATAATCTTATTTTTCTAACTTTCACCTTTAATTGTTTTTTTTTACATAAAATATAGTAAGAATTTGTATTATTTGATGCTTTTAAAAGATTTAATATCTATATCTTCTAATCTATAACTATAAAACTTTGTTATAAGTCGATTACTTTATTTTCCAGAGTATTAATACAGAGGACTAATCAATGACCTTAAATTGATCATTGTATGTCGAAGCTTTGAAGTGCTTGCTTTGATCAAACTGTTAAGGGCTATATTTATTGGTTAGAGTTAGTGATTAAGGTTTAAAGGGTTGAAGTTAGGGATTCGGATAATGGTAAAGATAACGGGGTAGTGTTTCTAATAAAAGTTAGAGTTATAACGAGTTATAGGGCAAGGGATTTGCTTGCAATATATGGCACGTAAAAAAGAGTATTTTTGCGTTGTTATTGTTGTTAAGGGTAAAGTGCGTATGTGCACCTGAGCATCAGTAAAATGAGCTTAATAAAAATGCGTTCAATAATTGATTCTGTAAAAATTACAACATGTAAAACGCGTATGTGCCTCTGACGATTGCTAAAATGCGACATAGGGTTAGTGCCCGTACGAATATGTACGCTACCACTAGGTTAGTGCTAGTCAAATATTCAATGCTACATGGCTCTGGCCTAGTTGCACTAGTAGTGATTAACAATATAATATAATATTGGTATACAGAGCAGGCCAGGGTAGGGTCAGTTTAGATTAGAACATGCGCTCTAGGTTTGACTGCTAGTTCGATCAATTTGACGGCACTGCAAATAGTTCATTAAAAAGCAACATGGATTTATTCACCTATTGAACCTAACTATATTAATGATAAAACGCTGAAAGTATTAATATAATCTATAACGAAGAACAAAGCACATCAATTACGGATCTATTTACGCCATTTAAAAAATATAATGAACAGAAATAACAATGATTTACGCACCAATATTATGAACTACGCGTAATTTATCTGTCTAATGAATAATTTGAATATTACAACGTACGGTGTTGTAACAAAATGAAAATACGTTGTTAATATACCTATCAATAATGTTATATTACCATGGTTTCTGCTGTTTAAACTGATTTTACCGCTTGAGTATAACATACGTACGAACAAATTTTGGTTGATGCTATTAAACCACGGAGCTTTTTCCAATGGGTTGACGCTTCGTGTCATTTTTCTAAAGATACGCTCTCTTCAATTTTGGATTTCATTGGGTGATGAATATAGGTCCTGAGAAGTTAAATTATCGCTCTTGATATTTGTTGATTTTTTAGTATTCAATCAAATCATAAAATATTATATGACATGGTGTCTGGTCGTAAGTTATATCGGGGTTTCTATTTTTTTTATAAAATAAAGGAACTTATTATTATACACATGTGATATTTTTTATATAAATATCACATGTGTATAATAATAATTTCCCCACAGAGAATAAAAATGAATATAGATGAGTGGGGATATTTAGAGTGCCCGTATAAAGCCTGCCAGACAGCTATAACTGTTAGAGGCTGATTCACAGACACTGGCATAAATGAATGACAACGGTGATGATGAATGATGATGTGATGATAAATGACAACGGTGAAAATGACAATGAGATAAGAAACGTGAGCAAGGTCAAGAGGCAAAAGAACTGACAGAAGATAGGCCAACATTGACCAATAAATATATGGTCGATTAGTCTTGATAAACGTTAACAGAGCGCTTCACCAATTGCATCGCTGCATTTACATTTTTCGGTCAACACTTGGCCAAGCCGAAAAGAACATGTTCTATGCTGATCGCCGACAAATCAGCCAATTTTTCATGTCACACGAGTGAATTTTGTTGGCCGACACTGCCGGCCGACACTGCCATTGTTCAGCCAAAACCTTAAAACTGACCTTTTTGTGCGATCTTATTCCCATGTCTAATCTCCGTGAACTGACCGTTGCATCGCATATTATCATATTATTTGTACCGTGACCTTGTAGCTTACACAAACTATATGCTGGTTAATGCCACTAGTTTTTACATTACATTACTGCTGGCCGACAATATCAGCCGAGAAATGTTGTTTGTGTGTATAGCCGTAAAATTCGCGTGTACAGCCATAGAACGGCTTTCAGTAGATAGTCGTGATGATATGCTAGACTAGCGCTTTGTAGCTTTCACCTAATCAAATAGTATAAATTTTTAGCAACGCTAGGATCACCATCAAGCTCAGATGTATAACTGAACTGCATTTCATGCTTTGTCAGGCATTTGGTAGTCTGTCATGAGCCATAGTGGTAACCATTTGCAATGGTAAGCTATTTGCTTCTTTCCATCAGCAAACTACTTTGTCTTTGGTAGACTAGAGCTTAGCGTGGCTATACATATTACATAATAATTAGTACAACGAGAGCATGACTGTAAATGGCCACCAGCGTGTAAACTAGTTTAGTGGTCTGCCAAAACATGAGGCTGTAACTTGAAAGGCCATTCATGCAACATCAATTTCTGATGTCTGAACCTTGGACCCAAGGAGAGAAAAACTGCAAAGTTGGTCATATAATTGTCCACGGGCATTTTGTCATTATTTTGACAATATTTTATAAATTGTGTTATTGAATTGTTAAATGCACATGTATTTGCTATATTCGTGATGGGTTAATACACCTATAGTACTATAGTATAATAGTTTAGTGAATGTATGCCATATCACAACATAGATGCTATACAACTTGCTTATTCTTTGTAGTTGGTCAATGCTGCTTGATACAATGATGTAAGGAGCACAATATAAAAAATGAACCGATTGCCATTGAATGTATGCCATATTATAACATAGATGCTATACAACTTGCTTATTCTTTGTAGTTGGTCAATGCTGTTTGATACAATGATGTGAGGAGCACAATATCAAGAATGAACCGATTGCCACAGTACTCCGTCATTAAAATTCTCTTGGTGGTTAGCATTGCTTCTCTTGTGTGCCTTGCAACTTTACACGTTCAACTGGTCGTTTTCTACTCAAACGATTGTAATGGTGACTACATATTGTTGCTATTAGACAGTACTGGCTACAGCAAATACAACACAATACAATACAGTTTGTTTAACGAACTAGTCGGTTGACTTGCTGCACTTGACACAAAATAAAAATAAACATAATGAATAAGTTGTATACACCTCAAGTAGTATAGATAGATACTAGCAAGATTTACTCTATGTTTTCTGTTTCTTTCATCTGTATCATGAACATTTCAGACGATTACAAGGTTTTATAAAAATTGCACAGTTAAATATAAGAAATTGTTATGAAAATTGCTTAACCATGTTGTATTTTTGCCACTTTGTGTTTAAGAATCGTTTCAATTCTGAGAATGATGCTATTGGTTGTGTTTCAGATGTTGATGCGGATGGATGCCACTAGTTATGATAATGTTGGCAAACAATGTGGTAAGTTACAAAGTAACTTACCACATTGTTCAAAAAAAAAAGATTCATCGTGACTTCAAGATATCAATATTGAAGTCAAAAAATAAAAAGGATTCATCGTGACGTCAATATATCAATATTGAAGTCACGATGAATATTTTTTTGTTGCTAATGAACTTTCAACGGCGATTCTGTTAACTTTTAACTTTGTGTTGTTATTAGATAACGAAGTCATCGTTGTGATACTGTGAACTTTCTATTTAGTGCTAATGGATCGCTAAGTTGTGAAAATGATATTTTGATTTTAAATTTTTTGTTACTATTAGACAGCCAAGTTGTTGTGGTGATACAGTTAGGGGATGGGGCATGGGTGAACCTGGTGACTATACTGAACAATGAAACGGTATCTAGAAGATCTCCATTATTGTATTTACATTTATCTGGTAATAAATAAAGTGCATTATGTAGTATTGGGCAATACATGCTTACTTTATTAATACTATTATTAATAATAGTAACAATAATAATACACAGTTGGTAACGCTTCCTATATCTTTGTAGGAATGACGTTGAATTGCAGATGCAGTTTGTCTATTTTAATAAATTCTATGATATTGTTGGCGAACAATTTATTTTAATACTATAATCATGTTACAAGCAGTAAGACGTATTGTGATTGCATTATCGTATGTTGAGAATTGAAACTGATTTTTTTTATACCACACATATACAATAAAGCAGTTTCAATTCTCAACTACTAAGTTACTGACTGGCATAACTGCATTTAATGAGTTACCAAAATAATTACTGCATCTTTGTTGTTGGCATATAACTGCCTGTGACTAGCAATTCAAGTGTTGTGTTGGGTGTCGCTGATGTTAACATTGTTGTTGGTTTGTACGGTTTTGCTGTGGTCTCACCAAGTTCAGCCTAACTTGATGAATTATTTTGCTTAATTCTGCATCATTGTTTTTTGTGAAAGACATCAAAAGAAATTGTTGAAAGGTGGCACACAAAACACCGCCAAAAAGATCGACTCATGGCGGTACATCGTTCAATTAAAAGTACGGGGGACGTGTAATGTGTTCATTGGTCATAATAATTAAGAACGATCAACATATTTGATGAACGCAAGTTTGTTTTGTCATCCGCAATTCATAATGATTCATTTTTAATTTGTTGCAAATATTGCATCCGATTAATTTGAATATCTGCATTGCATAATTCATCAAAAAATGTGCGTACATTTAAATTAAATGTCCGCACAATTCATCAATAAATTGTGCACACTGTCAAATTGAATGTGTAATGGAATGTGTGATGATGAATATTAGTAATTTAAATTTGAGTACAAAATGTTGTCAGAATCTGAATTTCTGTTTCACATAGACGTCACCAGGGGTGAGTTGCTACACCAGCACATATAAAATTGCCAGCTGGAATAATGATCTATTTCATACCGTATGGCGTTGCACAAACCCAGATTTAAATAAATGCACATTTATGTCTTCTATCTTGTAAACTTAGTATGTCTTTTTTGGTGTTGCAGATCATGTTGCATTGGGTATCGTCGTTGATGGACAACAACATTGTGCTAGCTTCGATTTACAACGTTCTCTTTTAGTTGGTAAATCACGCTTCGTCATATGGCAGACTAGACACAGTCGTTATTGTTTCACTTCTTGGTACTGTTGGTGAAAGGCTGGCAGACAAAACCGTTCATATGATTGCCGAGAACTCCCTGACTTTGTTGCTATCGGTTTCATTCAAGTGATTCAAGAATCGATGAATTCCGACTCAACTGCAACCGCGAGCTGTCCAGCACACAATCAAAGTTCACATATTGTTGCTATGAAACTGGTGCGGCATTATGTTCCTGAAATAGCAGACAACTACGTGCACGTTGGCTTCACTGATGTTGATATTGCGCCACATTTTATGGATGGTATCAGAGAATTTTGTCAACATATGACCCAGAAGCAGCAGCATGGTAGTTCCTGGACAATAATCGACTTTAATTTATCAGCTGGTTACGACTTGTCTGGTGTACTCACGAGAGCAGCAGATGTAACGCAATTTGCTTTGTTTTTTTCTGATTTCTTCAGTGGCAACATACCCCTGATATACAGCAATTTTCTGAATATCGTCTCGCAGCAATCGCGAATTACTCGTCATCCGACTCTGTTCAGACGACATGACGACGACCAGGTCAGCGCTGACCTAGCTAAGCCATGGCCTGATTCGTCAGACCCCATTGCACCAATATTTTCATCCATGCACGGTGTTGGTCGACATTCCGTCGAAATGGCATATTCCAGGGGCGGTGACTACTTCAGGGCTTCTGGACCAGTGGCCGGCGTCTGGCTTACTCTAGTTTTTAATTGTGAAGTGTACATCAGCAAAAATAAAATCCAGACGGGTTTGCAGTCAGAGTTCCCACTTCTTGGTGGTACAGTCGAAGCCAGCCCGCGACTGCTGAAACTAGATGAAAGTATACCATTTGTGCTGTGCGCTGACTTTGTCCGTATAGGAGAGATAGGGGATGGCGATAGCACTAGCGAGTTCAACCATGTTCAACTGAAATTGTAAAGTCGACCAACACGATGTTTGTATATTAAGGTCACACTTGGCGATGGCTATGATGTTATGTTTTACCAAATTTCCGTGTTTAGTTGAGCCACATATGAGCACGGACATTTGGAACAATGTCTGTCTAGTATCTCTATAGTTTTGTGCGTGCTCTGAGCTCTTACAGTCAGAAAGCTGTCGGTTTGAGTCGGGTAATTTCATCTTGTTTGTCCGTTGCGTAATTCCATTAAAGAGCTTTCGTTATTATACTCTTCAGTTGTGCTACAAATGATCAAAGTGCTAGTCTTATGTATCTTTCCACGCCTATAAACAGCTTTGTGCTACATACGGGGTGCTGTTAGTTTTACGTACTTGCATACGTACGGTCAGTGATAAGATGACAAGTGTTTCGTATCAAATGTTTAATGAACTATTGCACTTACAGTCAAAAATATATAAATTTGTTTACTATGGCATGCGCTTGTATTATTATAGTTATTTGAGTCTGGTGTTTGCGCTGTATTACTTACATAAGGTCAATAAACAAGACAACTCCATTCCTTTTACACATAGGAAGTCTTGCTTCCTCCATTCTGTGACTTCGAATTACGAGCGTCCGCCTACGGCATAGCCTATTGCGTAGTTTTACGGTGGCCACCGACCAAGACTAGCTCAGTGACACGTGCACCGTAGTTAAGGCACGTCGGTCTTGGTTAGTACTTGCATGGGTGACCACTAAGGGTGACCGTGCACTATTGTGCTAGTGTGGACTTTAAACTGTGACTGACGGTCGTTAAAAATATAATTGTAATTAGAACTTGATAACGCGCCATGGTTACCCAGCCAATCAATTGGCATACTGCAGTAAGTTTTACGCAGTAATGCTATAATCGAAGTGCGTGTATAACGTGTGTGTATGTGTGTGTGTGTGTGTGCTCAGCTTCACATAACTAATTTTTATGCAAAAGCGGTCGTTGAGGGTCGACTCAGCCTCCAATCCTGCTCAGGTCCACTGCTTGGCTCCAAAATGCTTCTTTTTCAGCACATCATCGATACTGAAGGATTAGAAAATGAGCCCTCAACTCGGCCTGTTATCCTTTGATGCGCACCGGTTTAAATAGGCCGTGATCTCCTCCGATTGGTCGGCGAGCCCACTGGCGTGACTCATTTAGACTCATTTTCAAAAAAATTTTAAGGAATTACTTTGAAGATTTTTGCACTTAATTTTGTGACTTATTTTTGGGAAGAGTTTTTGGAAGATTTTGGGAAGATTTTGGGACTTACTTTTGAGAAGATTTTTAAGAAGATTTTTAGTAAGATTCTCGGGAATTATTTTTAGGATGATTTTTGGGACTTTTTTTTAGACTGAATTTGGGAAGATTTTTTAAAAGATTGTTGGGAAGATTTTTGAAATTTACTTATGGGTAAAAATTTCTCAAAAAACAAGGGGTTGCACACTGCATCACCAAATTTGCTGAAATTTGGCACAAATGTTCAAAGGTATAAGTTAGGAAAGACTGTAAAATTTTTTCAAAAAAAATTCTCAACCCTTTAAGGTTTAACAGCAACTTGAAGTTAGTTAGAGGGATAAAGCCGGAAATATATCAATTTACCATTACCCTTTTAACAAACTTGTAGTAACTTTGCGAAGCAAAACCTTGGTATCAAAGGAGTTTAAAACCTGCTAAATTTGAAAATCATAAACTTATATCTCTCAAACAATAAAATATAGTTTATTTTTAGATCCACAAAGCCCACTTGTTAATGACAATAAAAAAGGCCATTGATAACTATAGTTCTAAAAAAAACCTGAATGATGAAAAAAAGTTTTTATTTTCGTTATTTTAAATATTAAACATATATCTACTTTGCGAACTAATTTTTATTTCACCTTATGTTTTATCAAGGAGTTATTGATGTTTTAGTTTTTCAATTCTTCTAAAGATATTTTGCAAAAAAAAAAAAAAAAAAAAATTAGCTAATATATTTTGAATACAATTACAATTGTTTTTGTTTTGTAATAACTTTGTAAAAAATTTACGAAGTTATTACAAAACATAGTTGAACATATAAAATTTGTTTCTTTTTACTTTCATTACATAATAATAAGGTCATTTTCATTACATAATATCATGTCATTAAATTTAACAATATTATGTAACTTTTGTTGTTGATTGTTTTGTTGTAATAAAACAATTATTATCATCAATAAAAAAAGTAATAAAATGATACAATAATGTTTAATGTATATAAATATATAATAATATATATAATAGTTAACATTACCATGTTAAGTTACATAACTAATAAAATTATATTTAGTTATCTTTTACTTTTACACAACTTTTTGTAAGTTGTTAATAGAGAATTTACAATAATCAGTAGATAGTTAGGCATTTAAAGTATGTCTATTAAACTAATAGCTACTTGTTCAAGCAATATGTTCTTTATAAATACATATTGATATAATATTGTTTGTGTTCAAGTGCACTTCTCTTGTGAGGGACATTAAGATTATTTAAGATTTCTTGTATTAAGTGTTTAGACAGAGATTCCTCATTATATTTTTATATGGATAACAAAATTAATTGTTGCTTTGTAAATAATTATGGAGCTTGTTATAAACAATCATATACTCAAAAAAGAAATCTGATTGAAGATATTGACAGCAATGATCGTAATTACTTGAAAAACGAACAAATCTGAAACAAGAACAAATTACTAATATATGCACACACCATCATGATATGTTAGTTGTAAGATATAAGGGTAATCATAAAAGTTGCTGTAATCCATTTCTGAGTCACCAAAAGGTGTGTAGAGATAAAAATTTATATATTTTTATTTCATTAGGTAATATCATTATTAATAAGTCATATAAGTTTTTTTGGTAATAAGATTTGTTCAATGTTTTATAGTTATTAGTAAATCAAATTGTATGGTAGTATAATTACATAATATATATAATTAATGTTATTTAAGTAATGTAATTACTTTCTTTTTAAGCATCTCTACGTGTGATTAAAATGCATACTGTGTTTAAAGCAGAAACCATAGGTTTAAATCTTATACCTTGAAAAAAACTATTTACAACCTGTCAAAGTAAAGTTATGAAATGTTAATCAAAAAGTATAAGTGAAATAAAAATGATGAGGATTTTGATATTGTTAATGAAAGATCCATTCAAAACAAAAAAGAAAGTGTAAATACACACTTTGCATCTGCCGGAGTATCTCCAATTAAAGTCAAAGGATTGCACAAGTCTGGTAAAATCAGAGAAGGTAAACAAAAATTGACAGCATTAACAATCTCCATTAAAAAAAAGGTAGCCATTTCCCTTAATATATCAGAAGAAAGTTTTGAAGAACATTCAAGTTTTAATAATGAGCATATGGAAAAAGCAAACTCGTTTGATAACATGATTGTTAATTATCAAAATTGCAGAGTCTACACCAACATCAAAAAAAGTACAACTTGCGACACTTGCTACAACAGACTGGTCAATAAAAGAGGTATCTGAAACATTGCATGTAACGAACTATGTAGTTCTAACTGCACGTAAGGTAACATTTGAAAATGGTATTTTAACCATGCCTAATCCTAAATTAGGAAAAGCTCTTCCTGATGTAACAGTTCAACTGGTCAAAACCTTTTACAAAGACGATGAACATAGCCGTGTAATGCCTGGTAAAAAGGACTATATAAGCATAAAGAAAAATGTCCACATGCAAAAACGTTTGCTCTTATGTCATTTAAAGGAATTGTTTGTTGCCTTTAAAACCAAGAACCCAGAAATAGAAATAGAATTTTCAAGGTTTTGCACCTTGCGACCTAAATGGTGTATTACTGTTGGTGCCTCAGGAACACATACTGTATACGTCTGTGCTATTCATCAAAATTTGAAACTGCTTTTACATCCTCTTGGTGTTTCATACAAAAAATTGTTACCTTATATTGTCTGTGATATAACTAATAAAGACTGTATGATGAGGAAATGTGAAAAATGCTTAGCAAAGAGTCAAGCATTATACCCAAGATCAAGAAAGGAAGACATGAATGAGGCAACAGAACTATTTCTGGGCGATTTTTCAGAAAACTTTAAGTTTGTAGTTCAGGATGAAGTGCAAAGCTTTCATTGGACAAATTTACAATGTACACTTCATCCAGTGATTATTTATTTCAAAAAAAAAAGCATTCTCAAGCACAATTCCAATTGTATTATTTAGGATGATATGATCAATGATGTAAACATGGTTTATAAAATTATTATGGTTGTTTGCAATGATATAAAAACAAATTTGCCTTAAATAAAAAACGTTGAACTAAAATTGAATTGAAAAAATACTTTTTAGATGGGTGTGCAGGTTAATATAAGAATTGCAAAAATATGTCAAATCCTTGTTTCCATTGTGAAGATTTTGGTTTTACTGCTAAATGGAACTTTTTTGCAGCTAGTCAAAGAGATATGAATAATCATATTTTATCTCCACAAACAGTGTATAAATATTGCAATGAAAACATTGAAGGCATAAATTTCATATATATTTCATCAGAAGATTTAACTTTGGTGAGACTGCTAATACAATACCTGGAACACGTAGTTACCATCAGCTTGTACCACTTGGCCATCAAAAGGTAAATTATTATTTTTTAATTATATCTTTTACCATATTTTAAAATACACGCATAACTTTTATTGATAAACTCAAATAGATATTAGATTTTTGCAGAATCATTACCAAAAATATTTGTATTTTATTTTATTTCCTTTGCATTTGCTACCTATACATTTAATAAAACATGTTTAACAAGTAAAACGGAATAATTGCATATGTTACAATTTTGTTTAGGTAGGCACTAAACTATGCAGTGTTGATGAAGAATTTGCTTTAATTCATGACTTGGGAAATATCCGGATAACGGCTGTAAACCTTGTACCAGGTGATTCCTATGAGCAAAAGTGGTGGATAGGAGTCATTGAAGATATTAATTTAGAAGAAAAAGATGTGCTTGTAAAACTTATGTGTCCTAATAGTTGTGCACGGTCATATAAATGGCCACCAAAGGAAAGCCAATGCTGGATTCCTGATGTCCACATTATTTGCAAAGTTGAGGTACCGATAAGAAAAACAGGACTTTGCTACTATTTAGCCAAAGAGGACTTAAAAAAAATTACTTTTCTAAGGAAGTAGAGTTTTATATTTATGATTCTATTATGTCTTATCTATTCTTTTTTAAATATTATGTTTTGTGAACCAACTTGTAAATAATGTGAACGTAAAGCATATATAAAATCACTAAAGTTTAGTATTTTTAAAAAAAAATTTGTTTACGTTTAAATTTTGTTGTAAATATCATATGAAAATGAAAAAGTTAATAAAGTCACTAAACTTTATGTTTTTAATTTGATTGATTGGTAAAAGGTGGGGTTATATTAAGTGTCTAATTTAAAAAATATTAAAAAATTTTGTGTCTATATCAAATATCAATAGTTCCTCAAGTAAATATAAGGCCTAAACAAAATTTGTTCGACAAGTAGGTGTTGATCTTATTTTTAAGAAAATCGAAATTAGATTTTTTTTATATCAGTCAGATTTATTTTATAACTATAATTGTAAATGTCCTTCTCGGCGTTAAAAAGTGTATTTTATGGATCTTAAAATAAGCTACATTCCCTTGTTTTGACATATAAAAAACTATATTTTTCAAATTTAACAGGTTTTAAACTCTTTTCATACAAAGGTTCAGAATTGTGGCGTCACTACAAGCACCATATAAAGGTGAAAGTAAACAGAATGACTTTCGGCACCTTTCCCCCTCTCAGTTTTTAGTCAAAATCAAGGAAACTTCAAATTGCTGTAAATTATAAACGGTAAGGAATTTTATGAAAAACAAATTACAATCTTTTCTAACATATGTCTATAAACATTTGTGCCAAGTTTTAAAAATTTTGGTGATATAGGGTACAGATTTGTGTTTTTTTGTGTTTTTTGAGAAACATTTACCCTTATATCGGGGAATAGAGAGCAAATACGAATATATCAAAATAGCATATCCACAATACCAAACATTAGTAATCGAACTGTACAGTGGGTAGCACTACTGTGCTCGCTGCTTTTATTTGCTACAATTAATATTATTTACTCTAAAAGCTCGTGTTTTATTGTTAGCCTAATATTGTTAACCTCACCAATACTCTTCAATCGCACGATAGGTGGTGCTACTAGGCTCACCGATTGCATACATTGTGATTAGCATTATTTACACTAATAAACTCATTGTAATTACTTAACATTATTAATTTTACATTCAGTTAATACTGTTCACAACAAATTAGCAAATGTAGTGGCCAGAATTCTCCACAATATAAATAGGATTAGGCTTGAGTGGGCGAGAGCTATTATTTAACATGCTTTTGTCCGAACTCAGGTTATTATAATATAATACTCAGCACTGAATTTTTAATTGAATAAATAGGTGAAAGGAAGTCGATATGGAGAACACATCACATTCCGAACTTCAGTCAGACAACGCAAGGGCAGTCGCATTCACACCACGAAGCAAACGGGCTTTACTCATAGGTATCAACACATATATCAGCCCTCTTTTCAACAATCTCGCTGGTTGCGTCAATGACGTGTGGTTGATGTTCAAGCTATTAACCGAAACATTCCAGTTTCCGCCGGAGAACGTCGCCGTGCTGACCGACGACAGTGCCGAGACACCAACGAGGGACGGTATTCTGCGCGCACTCAGTCGACTTGTCTCTGAAACCGGCGATGACGACCTGGTCGTCGTTTTCTACGCAGGCCACGGATCCAGGCGCCGAAACTCCGCCAAAGCTGATGGTTACAATGAAACAATCGTGCCGAGAGACTCGGGAAGGACTCGCGGACATAACGCAGGTGAACAGTTTACCATTAACCGAGATATCACCGACGACGAACTGAACGAGCTGATGCTCCGTCCTCTCACGTCAAAAACTTCCAATTTAGTCTTGATATTCGACAGCTGTCATTCTGGTCATATTCTCAGAGAGGTAGATCTGCCTAGTGCGATGGCGCGTTTCGTGGAAGCCGACGAATGCGACGCGTTCACTAATGAATCTCTAGACGCTCCATCAGAACAGGTTTTTTCTGCTCGATCCGTGAGTCGTACCGTGAAAGGAGCTAGCGGCTGGTTACTTCCAAACGATCAATATGTTTTACTAGCAGCCTGTCAAGCTCACGAAAAAGCAAACGAGAAACACGTCACCTTCATTGATGCCCTCAATACAGAAGTTCTGATACACGGCGCTTGGACATATGAACTTTGCCGCGCAATTTTGGCTGACACACAGACAGAAAACAGCACATATCGTTCAGTTTTCGAACGGGCTTTCCCTTTGGTAACAGAAGCTTTTCCCGCGCAACATCCCACGATGGAGGGAGTTCTCAACCGTGCCGTCTTCGGTGTGCATACGGTGCTCACGATGCCTTACGCGGTTGTGGTGGCAAAAAGAGGGAAACAAGTGCAGCTATCCTGTGGAGCGGCGCATGGATTCAGTTTAGGCTCTCAGTTCGTTCTATGTTCAAAGGGAATCAAGATAAGGCCTTCAAATGATGACGCTGCTGTTATCGGAATGATCGCAATTTCTGAAGTCGGTGCGGTTACAAGCTGGGCATGCAGTATTGAATCTGATGCGGATTTAGATCAGGTAGATATTGGCAGTCCTGTGTTTGAATCGGCTCATGCGTTTGACGAGCTCAAAATTGGCGTTAGAGTTGTCATATCTCAGAGTTTGAGACAGTGGGTAGCAGCAAACGAACAGTCAACTCTTGAACTGGACAATCTGAATACTTATTGCTTGGAGATCGCAGCCTTTGTTAAAGGAAGCTCTGTTTTGTTCTTGGTTGAGGCCGAAGACAAAAGACATGATTGCATAACTATTCAGTTGTCATTGCTGCACGGAGCCAGTCAACGTACTGTTCCCGACTATAAATGCAAACCATATTTCTTCGTGTATGGAGCAGATGGTCAGTTAGAGATTGAGAAACCACTCGCAGTTGATTCTTTTGGTATTTGCGATTTGAAAAATAAGCTCGAATTATTAGGGAAATATCACAGGGTGTTGAGATTAAATAACAGTTATCAAAAAAATAATCCGATCCAAGATAGGGTGGAAATGCATTTGACCCGACGTATTACCGAGGACAGTGCTTGGATGGATGTATTGGACGAGCCGAAATCATTGTTCCCAACATTTTATGAAGATCAGTTCGTTGGGGCAAAAATAATTAATAAAAGTTTTTTATCCGTTGAAATTGCACTCATTGAACTTGCGGAAGACGGATCCGTCTGTGTTCTTCATCCTCCAAATGGCACTACTGAAACTATTGAACCTGGAAGTTCACTTTTTGTGGGCTCTGAATGGGGTGCACTTGAAGTAGCTTCGTCTTTAAGATCTCAGGAAATCTTGAAGCTTTTTGTTACAACTGAAAAAACGGACTTCGCGATATTAGAACAAGACCATTTCCGCGGAAACTTTGCATCTTCTTTGGAAGAACTTCTCGGTACGAACGCAATGCGACTTGTAGGTAAAAGAGCCAAGAAAGATAGTTTTTGGACCACAGTACAGAGAAGTTTTAAAATTTCAAAAAAAATGCAGCGTTCAATTGTTGCAGAAATTTATCATTCAAATGGTTCACCGAATGGTGAACACACAAGTCTACGTGAAACCTGTCAAGATAGTCAATTTATTAATTTCAGTGCTGATAACGAAATTGCTCTCGCAAATATGTCTCAGTGTACTTCATCTAAAACTATTGCATTGTTGCTGACAGCATTGTTCAATTCATTTGAGGTGGGCCACACCGAGAAGGCATCCAACTCGTGCGTGAATCATTTTTATGAACAGGTTAATCTGCATACCATGAACAATTCCTCAACAAATGCGGAAAACACAACATTATTTAAAGATTTCATAGGGCGTCTGTTATCCGAGCCAGACAATATTCCACCAGTCTACCAGATGGTTCGCGCAATATGGTTTGACGATGACTCTGCAAATAAAAACGGGTGTCAAGAACTGCAAAATCAATTGTCGTTTATTGGCTTTTCTGAACTTGTGCGCTATATGGATCCGTCACATTACAGTACTGAATATGCCAAAGCCCATTACAATATTGGCCTGATTTTGAGCCAAAATAGTTATGATCTTCTTAGCGCCAAAGAAGCTATTAAGCATTACGAACTAGCGCTTGAAGTCTGGAAAAAAGAAGTGTACGCTGTTGATTACGGTCAGACGTTGTTGGCAATTGCTGATGTTCACTCAAATCTGTTCGAACAAACTGAAACTATGATTGAAAAGTTACAACACGCCAAACAAGCTATTACACTGTATAAGAGTGCTTACGCAGTTCTACAAGCAGCGTCATCAACTGTAGTAATTAATGTTATTTATAACCTTACGTCTGTGCTAAGTAGACTAGCCGTAAGTGATCTAGGCGATGAATTCACCGAAGAAACCAATTTTGCTCTACTTCTAATAGAAAATACAATATCCTCGCTCAGAAGTCAACCACTAACAAATGACACTGCTGAAATGCTGGTCGATATAATAAATGCCGAATATGAACTGTTGAAACGTGACATAGCTCTACCCTGGCAAGAAAACATAATAAACATATGCGACGAAATACTCAGATCACAATGCATCGATAACCAATGTCGAATTAATTGCAACAAGCTGATGGGTGATGCATTTAGATCGAGACTGGTTGGAAGTCGGGATGAAAATTTGCAACGTGCTGCTGAGCATTTACTAGTGGCTGCCGAACTAGATTTGTGTCAGCTTGACCGTGACTATTCTAACGATCGTTTCGCTGAATGTGTTATAAACCTTGGAGCAACGGTCGACGAGCTGAGGCATATATCTATTTCGCCAGAAATAGATGTTTGCGTCGAAAAATCCAAGAAGTTGCTGGAATGGGTTGTCGGTGGTAGCCTCGCATTGACAAATGATGAGCTAAAAGCAGCTGCTCTTTATAATCTCAGTAGTTTTGTCGATGGTAATTTTGAACAACTGCAACATATATTGCCTATGGCTGCTGACTATGCACCACGTGTGTGCGCGCATATAAAAGCTGACCTCGCACTGGAGTTGCTCTCAAAGTCTTTCCCTAAAGTTGATGGATCATTGTTCGAAAAAGTCACCAATAACGCTGCAGAAAGCAGCACTTTTGATACAATCGGTATTTGTTGTTTACAGCCAGCGAAAGGATTTGACACAACGCGTTTCGAAGAATTAGAATGCCACGGAGGAACAGCATGTGGTCATACAGATAACGTTCTGCGCTATCTGCAAGAAGCGGAAGAACTGTTGCTTGTCGATAGAAACCTCGATATGGGTTACATAAAAAACCTTGGTACAATGGGAAGATACTGGGCTACGCACTGCAAGTTATCGTTAAGCGAAAAAATGAATCGGGCATGGGATTCGTATCTAAAGGCCATAGAGGAAGTGGAAAGATTGTGGCCGCTGTATAACGTTGACGCTCAAGTTACGTTAATGAATGAAATTGGTCAACTATGGGAAGATGCTTTGGACGTTGCAATAACTCGGTATTTCTCGCAAACTGAACAACATGCGCGAACAATATGTCAGCACATATTTTATATTTTATGTAGTGCCAAATCTCGCAATCTTCTAGCCGCCTTGCGCACATTGTCGTCCAGCGCCCTACACATATCACAAGTTATGCAGGCTTGTACGACGCCTTCTTCAACATCACTCTCTGCAGTTAAAACATTGGCAGTTGTTTCAACGTGGCGTTCAAGTGTCGGAACTTTTTCGGTTTTACAATCTGACGTCGTGCAAAATCTACAAGAAGATGAAGTAGTCGTGGAATGGTGGATGTCAAACAAGCATTTCGCATTTTGCATTGTTTATTCCAAAACTGGAAACTTTCACATATGCCGTATGTGGAACAGAGCAGAAATAGCTCAGCTATATAAGCTTTGTTTAGAAGCTCAAGGCAATCGAAACTTCCATTCTTGGACCCAAAAATTCATCCATCGCTTGTCCAAAGCCTTGTGTTTGGAAGAATTGTACAAGTTTTTGACTGGAAACTTCCCAACTGCTACCAAGCTGTTCCTTGTACCTCATGCCTATCTGCATTGCTGTCCAATTCACACTCTGCCTATCTTTGAAGATAAATTATTTTGCCTGCTTGACGTATTCCCCGGTGGAGTATCATTCTTACCAAATTGCAATATTTTGGAATATTTGCGTCAATCACATGTGAACAATACGCAATCAAAACTCCATGCGTTTTTATTTCAGGCAGATCCAAAACATGACCTTCCTTACTCACGCCAGGAAGTATGCAATATTGAGGATGTCGTAAAAGCAACTCAGATAACGTGCAACATAAGTATGAACACGACTGCTGAAACTTTCACAAGTATAATGCCATCTATGGCCGACGATCAACGTCATAGCGATGACCGTTTCGCTGCACCATTCCTGCTGCACGTCGCATGTCATGGAGAATACATTGACGATAAACCGGAAGATTCGTATTTGCTATTTGAAGACGGCAAGTTCACGATGACCCAGTTCCGTAGCATATCGCTGGCTTCCTGTCAACTGGCCGTGCTGTCCGCCTGTAAATCAGGACTTCGTGACTTCTCGCGCACGCACGTGACCGACATCTTCATCGGGTTTGGAGCTCAATTTATTGCTAAAGGCTGTAAAAACGTTCTGCTCGCTCTATCTCCAGTTGCCGATCAGTCGACAGCAGAGCTAATGAGACATTTTTACGAAGGATTTTTCAACGAAAAAAAATCAGTAGCTTCGTCTCTACGCAATGCTCAGATGAAACTTCGTGACCGCGCTTCATCGCTGCCTTCTGAAAAACGGGACAATGGCGTCGAGCGCCTTGTCGGAAAGAAAACTAGCACCATAGGAGCTCGAGCTGGCAGTCGATGGTCGTATGCTCCTTTCGTTCTCCTTGGAGCTGGCGAATACAAATTGAGCAGTGAAAACTAAGTTCAGCCAACTGACTGACTGGTATGACATGACATTAAAATTCGCAGGTGTATTGGCTTTTGTGAACCTATGTTGAGTGATATAATTTTGTGACAATATATCTTATGGCAAATGATATTAAGTTGATACTGTGTTAGTTATTCGTAACGTTATTACAATTAATGTGAAAAACTCACTAGAGTTTAACCGTTTGTGTGTATAATACTGCTTTATAACACGCCAATAACTGCAAAAATCAGTTTACTTTACATTAGAGTGATATTATTATATTAGAATGTATGCATATGCACATTCCTATATTAATGTTTTTATAATGTTAAATATAACTGATGTTTGCAGTTATTGACGTGCGGCGCCACCAGCCTGTTAACCAATCCTCATGAAATTTGGTACATTCGTAAATCACACATATATGGTTACGCTTGCCCAATTGTATGTGTTCGCAATAGCACAGTCAGGCTGCCACCATGTTTGAACATCTTGTTGCACACTTTACATGTAAATGAGTTTACACCTGTATGTGTTTGCAAATGAACGGTCAGACTGTAATTGGTTGTAAACTTCTTGTAGCACACTTTGCATGTAAATGGCTTTACACAAATATGCCTATGTGTTCGCATATGAACAGTCAGACTGCCACACTAAGTGAACTTCTTGTTTCACACACACATGTAAAAGGCTTTATACCTGCTTGCCTTCGCAAATGATAAATCAGCCCATTACCATTCGTGATCTTTTTGGTGTACACTTTACATGCGAACGGCTTTTAATAAGCGTGTTCGCAAATGTGCGTTCATACTACCTTAGCTCGCATACGTTTTGTCACAAACTTTGCAAACATAATAGCCATTACACCCTCGCTTCAGCTTACTCTGTGTTTCCTTGGCGTGCATTTTACATTCATGGAGACGAAGACCAATTGCGAGTTTGAATACTTTGCCACAGTATTTACATTTAATGGTTTTTTTATTCGTTTGTTGTAAAGTACTACTCGGCGTGCTAATAGATTCCGCAAACTAATAAATCGTTTTCATTATTCTCATCATCTGCCTTTGATAGTCGTTGTTTTAACTGGCGGATGACAACTGAACTTTTACTATTGGCTTTACGTTGGTAAAACTACAGCGTACAGGCATGTACTTACCGATACTTGCACGCCATTTTAAAAACGCGTTGACAAGTAAGAGATTCAGCTAATAAACTTTTAAAATGTATATTTATTTAATAAACATAAAAATGTAAACTGGTGAGAGTTTGAAACTTGAGATGATTGCCAATCATCAATCCATATTTACTAAATTTCTCAAAAATAAAAGTTTCATTTCACCCAAAACAGTTGCATTTCCAATAAATAAATAAATATATAATAAACACATATGTTTACCCACAGTTTCTGTATTTTGCCGGAATAGTAATTAAAACAATTGCTCAGCTATAAAACAAATTGTTATATTAGTAGAAAAAAAATTTAACTTTAATGTTCTAGATTTTTTAACTTAACATTCAAGAGTTTTCTGGTGGAATAATTATCCATTCATCATTAAGTAAGATTTGAGTTTTTTCTTATAAATAGTTGTATTATTTTCGGAATAAATGATATTTGCAAGTATATTTTAATGTTTAGGACCATAGTGGGATAATGTTCGATTACCAAAATGATTATTGCATTTTGTTTCCTTTATTTTTAGTGTTCTTTCTGACATTGAGTAGCGAATTAAGTTGCATAATGAGATTGGTGTTTTCAGTATAATAGATTTGTGCAATATTAAAATGACCTTGAATGAATTATATTCTTTCTCTAATTTTCAGATGATGCAATTTGTTTAATTCCTCGTTTACATGATTTTATATTCTAGTTTTAAATACCAGTAATGCTTCACAAACTGAAACAGACTACAGTTTTTTTTGAACAACGACTTTTCAATTCCAAAGTAGAGGGAGTTGCAATAATCTAGCTGTGCAAACATTAGTGAACATACTATGGTACACAAATCTTTGTGCGACATGAATTGTTTTATTTTGGATATTTTACTTAATATATTGTAGCAGTTTTTAACAATCTTATTTGTTAGTGTTTTTAAAGATAACTCATTGTCAAGCGTCACCCCTAAACCCTTTGCTGAGTCAATAAATTTAATGCATTCCTTGATAATAAAAGTACTTTTAATAGTAATTCTTTTTTGAATGCTAGTTGGAGCCATAACTAATATTTTGTTTTCGATTGGTTATTACATAAGAATGATTCACTCCTCAATTTAGATATGTATTGAAGACATTTTGGTATATCTGCGACTAGTGCATTATATTGAGATGAGGGAAGGAATGTTTTTAAAGTTTGATGATCATTTGAGTATTCAAAAATTGATTATGTTTAGATATTTGTATAGTGGTCAATTCAAAAATTGTTCTTTTTTTTCTGCTTACTGTCACTTATTATCCGTAATATAATTATCAACTTTAAAAAGCTTGTGGAATCAGTCCTATCTGGAAAATAACATTTAATAGCTGCAGCAGTTGTGGGATCAAATATTGCAAGAGCAAGTGGTACACTTTTTTTTTATAATCTCCAGGATGGAGTGATTTATATGATAACTTGAAACCATTATATATATTTGGCTGAAGTAATTGGTATTTATTTCATACAATACGAAGTAATTTTATAATATTTCACCATAATGTACATCAATAACATCATGAAACTGATCAAAATGAAAAGCAGGGAATAAAGAGCATTTAAAATATAGTAAATTGTTTTGTATGTTTTTGAGAATAAAGACAATCATGAAGGTCATTACGTCTGGACTGATGGACATTAAAGAATAAAGGAATATTGTAAAAGATTTGATAAAAGCTTTGGCCGATTAACTGGTTTTTTGTAATTTATTTTATTGAGTTCAGTTATTAAGTTGTTTGAGAATCTATTTTCTTCTACGTAATTTTTATATAGGCTGGAAAATTCTCCAAAATACATTTTATTTTGCAATACACAGCAAATATTTCGAAACAAATATTTTGAAAGGCAATAGAACATAAAATAATTTGAAAAAAATACTAAATGACCTAGATTTATTTCAAACTTAAATAAAATCCATTTGTCATTATATATTTTGAGCTGATACTCTCCAAGGTTAAAAATATTTAAATCATTTAAACAGCGAATTTCATCTTTTTTCAATTATCTGAAATCACTCCTCCATCCTGCATTTTCAGAAGCAGGCACTTTGACTTCACCTGTATATTTCGTCTGAAGGTTCTCATACTGACTGCAAATGTTATCAATAAACTCATAGTTTATATCTGGTTTCTGTGAGACTGTTGGAACACAGAAGTCAAGTAAATGTCGAAGAATCAAGTCAAGGATGTGGTGTTGAAACCTAATGTACTGCGGTCTAATAATACATTTTCTTTAAAGTTCTTTATAAAGCCGAGCGATTATTCCATTTCTGCTACCAGTGCTGACTGCTGTTGTATCGCAAACAATCATTTAATACTCTTCCACGCATCGAAGTCATCTAAGAGCTTCTTCAATCCAGAAAATAGGTTTGCAGCTAAACCATATGATGATACCTAAATTCATATTCATATATGATGATACCTAAAATCAATTTCCTTGAATAACTTTGTAAGCAAACAACTTCGTATTCTTTAAATGATAGTTTCTTTCCATCAAAATGCAAACAGAAATCATTTCCCTGCTGAAGAATGCGTTTTATTTCAGCAGCTTTTCTAATTCCATCTCTGACAACTCTTTTCCATTATCCAGTTTGTGATGTTGTGGGTAATAATTTTCTAGTTTATGATGGTGTTAGCAGAACATTCAGCAGCTAGACTAGAACAGACTCTGGATGATTGTTTTGTAGATAGAGAATATTTGGTAATCAGATTTGCAGCAGCCTTGATTTTTTGATATTTTTTCACCTAAGTTTCCACTTCAGGTATAAAATAATCACCAGGTGATATTTAAGCATCAGTTTCTTGCACAGATTCATCTGAAGTTACCATGACTTGTTACTCAACTGAAGATTGCATAACTTTTCGGCGTTTAGACGGATGAATTGTTGAGACTTTGCAGTTGTATATCCAACAGTACCATGAGATTCAATCTGCAGTAGGTAAAGTTGTTTGTATTCAGAAGACGACCTATTTCCATCAGTTTTGGTTATATCAAAGAAACATGCTAATTCCTCCAGGATTCTCTTACCTTTTTTTTTCTGTATCTCACATATGCATCAATTAGATTTGCAATTTTCGGGTGGACACGTTGCATTAATACAACAAGAAAATTAAACTTACCCCAAAGTAAATTCAGTTCCTTTGCAATAGTTTCTATTCTTATTTTCTTCTCCTTCATTTTATCATGTAATCCCAAAAAACGCCCAACAATGTCCTGTTAAGAGGCATTTTGCGGAGTTCATTTAATTCAGTAACTTGCAAACGTATTTATGAACTCCTGACATCTTTGCTTTTTATATTCTGCTGCCATGCATTGGAGCTTTTATTAACTAGGTTACGTGATAGTTTAGACATGTCTTTGATGAACTAAATGTTTTGGTTTAAAGATGTATCATTAATATAGAAACAGCTTAAAAATTTATTAGGTGATGATTTTGGGTTTAACGCTTGGTGTGTATCTGATACTTTGTTAGATTTATAGTTGACTGTTGACTGGAAGTTGATGTTGACTATGATAGGTCAATGGTTTTAACTTTTCTTGTATCTGTTGCCTTTTTATTGTCCACGAAGGAATGTTTTTCAACTCCATTGATAAATTTTTTGTGTGACGTCAATGCAACGAACGGAATCTTCGCGGACAACATATCGAAATAGGGCTGATTAAGTTTAAAAATGGCATTAAGTTCAAAATTTAGTTTCTTCTTTTTTAAGTTGAACTTGTTAAAGTTTTCTTGTTCTGATGGGGTGCGGTCAGGTCTAATGAAAATCTCTTTGTACTTTAAGTTAGCTAAGTTTCTCGCTGATGAAATAACTTTATTACAAGCTTCTACAGTGCGAAACTTAACTATAAGAGAAGGTAGCAAATTATTTGTTGTTGAATGTACAGATGTTCGGTTTGTGTTAGGTAGACGGTGAACTGATTTTATATTTGCAAATGAATTAATTGTTACAAGTATATCTCTAATTATTTTGGTGTCATCCTTTGAACTCTCTTTTTGAGTGCCTTTTTGTGAGTTTTTTACATCTACAACAACTATTTTGGTAGCTCTGTCGGCTTGCATGCGCTGAATTTTGTTAATTGTATTCATAAGAGCATAATTGTCAATTGTTCCAATTTTAGTTATATCTAGATAAGATGGCCTAGTAGAGTGTATCTGATGCGGAGAAGATTTCTTTTTTCGAAGACATCTGTTCGCTTGCGTATACTAGCGTTTTCATCTGAAAGCATTTGAATTTCATTTGCCATGGCTGTTTTAAAAGCAAGAAACTCATAGCATAGTTTTTCATTTTTACTTAAAACATAAGCCACTGAATTCGTTTTCAGGTGTAAGGCTGTTAAAAATGACATAGTTGATCTAACTTCTGCCTGATAATGCAGGAGAAAGGAGGGTTACCACCTTTAACAGTGGACTAGCTCCTGGTCGTGAATTATTTATTATATTATTATAATCTTATTAACACAAATAGAACTGTTAGTTTAAATTGTATTTTTTTTTTCCTTACCTGACATATTAGTTGACAAACAAAACTTTAACTTTTACAGTTAAATGTCAGTTAATATTTAAAAAAACTGCTATTTATTTATACTGTAAAATCAAAATGGGTAAGGGTAAATAAAAAGATATATGTGTATTTTAAATTTTATTACAAAAAAAAAAAAAAAACATTTGTGTTTTGGTAATCTAAATACAGATCGAACTTTGACTACTGTGAGCAATCTGTTCTCTATTTCAGTTTCATTAGAATATCTATGAATATTTTTTCCCTTCATACTTATTGGCCGTTCTAAATGGTCATTTACAAAAATCAAAGTTTTAGCATTTTGAAGCATGAAAACTTTTTGAAAACGTTTTAAGCATGACTGAGTATGCCAATAGTTTGAAGTGAGAGCCAGTCTTTACCTCGTTGCTTATCAAGCCCAATCATTTCAAAAATCAGTTAAGAAAAATCGTTATCCAACACAGACAAAGATGGTGGTTTTTTACCAATATTTCTATCCATTTTATAAATTTCTTTGATATCAACTTTTGCTTTGTTCTTAGGCTTATAGTAGTCAGAGCTAGACATAATAAATGACAGAATTGTTATATAAATATCTGTTAGTCAATTTAAAAAAATTGATGCCTTCATGGAAATAAATGAGTACTTTCCTATTACTCTCTTACTACCTGTTTCTCTTGTCTAGGAAATAACTTAAAAATTTGTGTGTAAATGAATCATTCTTCCATGACTTACATAACATTACA
Organism: Hydra vulgaris; assembly: GCF_022113875.1. Taxonomy (NCBI): domain Eukaryota; kingdom Metazoa; phylum Cnidaria; class Hydrozoa; order Anthoathecata; family Hydridae; genus Hydra; species Hydra vulgaris. Next base: position 3,696,587 of record NC_061162.1, read on the forward strand.
CGTTATGGTTGTTTAATTTCAGCATCAATTATTATTTCATCAAACTTGTTTTTTAGTGATATTGCATTAACATTCCTGCATTACAACAGACTGTATTTTCTTTGCAATTTACTCAGACTCTATTTACTCAAATACCATATTGAAAAGGCTTGTTGATTGTTTCTTCTCTAGCAAGTTTTCTTTTGCATTTGTTCCTCTCAACTACTAGTTCTTTTTTTTTTTTCATTTTAGTTCTATTTCATTTGGATTATTGTATACTTTTTAAAAGTTATTTAATGTCTTTTTAGCAGTTTTCAAAATTCATAATTTGTTTGCTGTTATTGGTTAATTCTACTAAAAACAAGCAGAATAATGTATGGTTACTAATTATGAAACGAATTCTTTTGACAATATTTTTATCTAGCTTGTTTTACTAAATAGGTTATTTACAAGCTTGGAGTCCTTCTCTTTATTGTTTTAAGTATCAATGCTCTTTGAGTTTGACAGTCCAACAACAATAACATTATTTTCTCACTTTATAATGCACTTAGTTAATTTAAAAATTGATTTTTTGGCTTGAAACTCTGGTTTAAAGTAATCTTTTCTTTGCAAGTAATTGCAAATCATTGTAACGTTTATATGTAATATATATATATATATATATATATATATATATATATATATATATATATATATATATATATATATATATGTATATATATATATATATATATATATATAAATTTATATTTATATATATATATATATATATATATATATATATATATATATATATATATATATATATATATATATATATACATATTACATATTTATATATATTACATAGTATAGACATATATAGTTTATTAATTTATTCAAGAAGTTTTTTATATAAAAAGGGTTTCATCAACAAATTGTAAATTTTTTTATGTAACTATGACAACACTCATAAAAATCATACAAAACTTAATTTGTGGTTTATGCTAACTCTAACCCTGACTTTGACCCTAACCCTAATCCTGGCGCCGGCTCTACCTAAAAAGGCAAAATTTTTAAAGACAAAATGGTGAACATTCTTGTAAAATGCTTCTTTGCAGCGCTCTGTGATAAGACCAATAGGTCGCCTTAGAGCACATTGATAACTAAAAAAAAGTTTTCATTACATGAAGAAAATTTAAAAACCCGTAATATTCATAACAATAATAAATCGTAGTTGTTGTGGTGTATTTTCAAATTATTGAAATTTTTTTTTTTGAAACTTAAAAAAAAAAATTCTGACTTTCAGAAGTTTCAACAGCATTGAAAAAAGTTAAAACATTTAACATTAACAATTAAACAAATAAAACACAATTAAAACAGCTAGATTTAAACAATATTTTTTGTTATTTACGTCTCAATAATTTTAATGATGTTAAATAAGCCTGATAAATAAAAATAATATATATATAGAGTTAATAATGAATATTAATTTAAACTTTGAAAATTTTAGTTACAAAGATTGGTTGCATAAATAACACCTACCATCTTGCAATACTTTTCAAAAGAAAAAATAATTATAAGTGCAGGCTAGGGTTGTTTGCCGTAAACAAAAACTTACGAAATTTTTATCATTTGTGTTTCAAGTTGTTATTGCAGAAGTTGTACATGCGCAAACATACGTCCCAAAATGCATTATACGAAAAAATTAAAGAATAATAATTCCGTAATAACCCTTTACGAAAAGAAACTTGCGAAGCAAAATATTTCAAAAGAATACTTGCGAAACAGTTCTTTACGGAAGGAGACTTTAGGAATGTGCGCTTACGGAATAGACTCGAAAATATTCATTAAACTGTTATACAAAATAATTTTATTACTTATTATTTAAATAATTTTTTTAATACATACATACATTTATAAATAAAATATTTTTTTATACAGTGACCTAGAAAGGTTAAGAAACATATGATAGGGGGGGGGGGGTAAGGGCTCAATCAGATGTTAAGGGGGCTAAACGCAGCAAAAATTTAAATAGAAAAAACTGAAACTTTTGAGTTAGTTTTGAGGGAAAGGGCAAAACTCCCTCCACAACATGTTTTTATACCCGTGTTTATGTATATTTATATTTATCAAATACGATTATGTTTACTTCCTACTTTCAATTGTTTATTGTCTTTGGCTTAGCAGAAATGGAGGTTTAATATTTTTTTTTTTTTTTTTCTATGTTTTTTTATTTTTAATTTTTTTTTTTTAAGTTTACAATGTTAGTCGTGTTACAAAATTTATAAGTCGTAATGTATAAACATAAGTCGTAATACATTTAAGTCGTACTAACAATATAAAACTAGGTTTCCGAAAGAAGATCATAAGGATCTTTATTTATAACATATATATATATATATATATATATATATATATATATATATATATATATATATATATATGTGTGTGTGTGTGTATATGTATATGTATATATATATATATATATATATATATATATATGTGTGTGTGTATATATATATATATATATGTATATGTGTATATATATATATATATATATATATATATATATATATATATATATATATATATATATATATATATATATATATATATATATATATATATATATATATATATATATATATATATATATATATATATATATATATATATATATAGAAAAAACTTAACGTGTTTACATTATGCAAAATACAACACATTTTAATATATAATAAGTTGAAGATTTAACAAATACATTTCACATACATTTTTAATAGAAATTTAGAATGTTGTCCATAAAGAGAATGAATTTTTTTAACTTAATTTTAAATACGGGAAAAGTAATAGAAGGATCAAAATTTGGTAATACTATTTTTTTCCAAAAATGGGGTGCACGATATGCAATACAAAATTAATTGAACTTAGTTCTACAAAAAGGTTCATTTAAAAAACTATTATTTATTAATGTGTATTTATTTATTGGTTTGAAAGAAAAAAGGTCGTTAAAAACAAATAAAGATAAATTGCTTTTCCATATAAAAGTAAAACATAAGACATTGAATATGTTCAGTTTATAAACATCTAGAACCTTCATATAATCAAAAAAATATTTTGATTGTGAAAAGCAATCCGCATAATTAACTACGCGGATTGCATGTTTCTGATGGCGATAAAGATGTTGTAATTTACTTTTATCCGTACTTCCCCAGGCGATAATTGCATAGTTTATATAGTTATGTATAAATGAATAATAGAGTTGCGTTAAATTTTTTTTGTTTAGAAAATTTCGGGCTCTGTATAAAATGCCAATATTTTTGGAAACTTTTGTGCTTATATAATCAATATGTTTTCTCCAAGTAATATTCTCATCAAGGTAAAAACCTAAGAATTTTATAGCAGTATCTCTTTTTAATATTGTTTTATCAATATAAATTTGAGGCATATTATTTGGTAAAAAACGTTTTTTTGCGCAGGAGTGAAAGATAATCCATTTTGTTTTGTAATATTTAAAGTTAATTTATTAGCTTTAAACCAATTAGAAATGTCATTTAGTTCTTTGTTTGTGGTTGAAAAGAGTTCATAAATATCAGAATGGGATAAAAAAAGATTAGCATCATCAGCGAACATTATACTTTTCAATTTGGAAGCTTTGTTTAAGTCGTTTACATAGATTAAAAATAGCAGTTATGCAACACCACAGGTTATGCTCAGGGGTTCACTTTTCTGACCATTATTACTATGAATAAGTTGTTTTCGATTTGTTAAATAGCTTTTAAATCATTTTAAGATTCTATTGTTTAAACCATAATGTTTAATTTTTTGGATTAAAATGTGATGATCGACCGTATCAAAAGCTTTTGATAGGTCAATAAAAACACCTAGTGTATATTGGGATTTTTCAAAAGATTTAGAGATGTTATGTATAAATTGAATAATGGCATGTTCAGTTGAACTCACTTTTGTGAAACCATACTGATTGTTATGAAGTAAGTTGTTGTAATTAAAATAATTGTATACCCTATTGAAGATAATTCTTACTAAAAGTTTAGAAAATATAGAAAGAACAGAGATGGGACGATAACTACTGATATTGGATCTGTCGCCTTCTTTATGGATAGGGGTAACCCTGGCAAGTTTTAAACGTTCAGGCAAAATGATTGATGGATAAATGCTCTGAAAATTTTAAAAAGTATATTTTTTAATTGTTCGTAGCAATCTATAACAATATTTTTGTTTATTTCATCTGCACCAGGTGCTTTATTTTTTTTAAGATTTAAAAGCTTTTTCAAACTCATCAAATGATAGTTCGGCAGATAATTCTTGAGAGCAAATATTTTTATCAATAGGTATCAAAAAATCATAAAATGAGGTTTGGGTTTTTGGTATTTTACTTGACAGAGTTGATCCAATTTCAGTGAAATATTTATTGAATTTATGAGCTATTATTTGTGGTTCATACAAGCTATTGTTATCGACTTTAAGCATTTGTGGCAAAGAGCTTGAGTATGATATTTGTTTTCCAGTAATTTCTTTCAATACTAGCCAAGTGCTTTTTGAGTCATTTTTAACTTTATTAATTAATTTTGAATAGTAAGTTTTTTTTTAATTTTTTCGAATTTTTTCGAAAAATTTTTTGTAATCTTTGTAGATTTTTTCGCTAGCAGGTGTTTTTGTTTTTAGATATTTTATGTATAGTTTTTGTTTAGTTTTGGATGATTTTTTGAATCCTTTGGTAATCCAGGGATTATTAAAGTGTTTTTTTTTTAAATGTAATTGTAACAATTGGGAAATTAGATTCGTAAACAGAGGTGAATGTTTCAAAGAACTTTTTATAAAGGTTGTTTGCGTTTTCATTAAAATTTAAGTGTTTCCAATGTAATAATGAGAGCTGTTTTTTGAAAGACTCGTTATTTGATGGTTTAAAAAAACGTTTTTTTATAACTTTATTTAATTTTTGTTTAGGCGGTTGGTCAGTGTTTATGGTTAGAAAAATAGGAAAGTGGTCAGAAATATCTGTTTTTAGGATGCCCAATTTTATATCACTGTTGAACAAGTCTGTAGAAATAATATTATCCAGCAAAGTTGCTGAATTTTTTGTTTCTTGTTGGACAATTTATTAAAGGAATTGCTCCAGATTCAAAAATGGCATCATAAAAGTTTCTAACTTTGTTATTGTCATTGTAGTCAAAACAATTCATATTAAGGTCGCCAACTAAAATTTTTTTTTTTCGTTGTTACCTTTCGCAATAACTTTTTGCTGTAAAAACATGCTCAAGTTCTCGCTCATGCCATCTGGCGGTCGATAACAACAGCTAATTAAAATGTTTTGTGTTCGTTCATTAATAATCTCAATTGTTAATATTTCTCCATCGCCGTCAGAAACACAAAGATCATTTCTACAACAATGGCTAGTATTTTCATGAACGTAAATTAGAACTCCACCACCGCGCTTACTTATTTGCCTTTCAAGAGAAATCGTTTCAAAATGAGAAATATAAAAATTAGAATTTTTATTCATGTCGTTTGAGGTAGCCCAAGTTTCAGTTAAGCAAATAATATTAAAAAAGTATTTAGTTTCCTCAAGTAAATTTTGGAACTTTTCAAAATTACAATTAATGCTTCTGATATTTGCGTGAAGAATTCTAATTTGATCGTTGCTTTCTTTAGTAACATTCTTAAATAGAATTCCTTTCAATTCATATAAATAATAGTAAGAACATTCGATTTTTGTATCGTGAAAGTAATTAATATCTGGGTCAGAGTTTTCGTATATAGAAAAAAATATCGTATCAAAAAAATTAAAGGTAAGAGTTTCAAAGTTACTTATTAAAGCCATGATCAGTTATAATAAATTGAAAAGGAGTTCTTTTTAAGAACGAACGCATTTACTTCCGTAATTCTCTAGAAAAAATTTTATCATGCTTTATAACTGCATACTTACCTTCAAGTCGCAGTTTTTTGACCTCTTCCCACAACTATTTTCGGCTTTCGATTGTTTCTTTTGCGAAATCCTCATTGACATATATCTTTGTTCCTCGCAAATTTTTTGTTACACTGAGTATTTTTGTTTTGTCTTGAAAATTTAATAATTTAAGGTGGTACAACACCAAAAAAACTAGAAAATTAAAATTTTTTTTGAGTTTTTCGATTTTGCATAAAATATGTGTCAAATTAAACAAAGAACGTTTAGCCAAAGTTTCAGAGCTAAACAATTTATTTTTTTTTAGATATAAGCATTTTATTAGAACACTGTGTATCTTTTTTTCCTTAGAAACGGAGATACTAAATATTTAACATGGTTGTTAGGGCAATTTCTCCCTAAAAATAAGCTCAATTTTACTGGAGTCTTTAAGCTTTGTAAGCTTGATGTCACTTCTATGTTTTCCGAATTGAAATTCAATTAAAAGTCATTGTTCTTAACCACTAAACACGTTTTGTAACAGCTAACAGATTTGAAAGAAAGTGTTATTGTTTGTTTACCCTTTGGATTTATACTATATATATATATTATTTAAATATATTTAAAAGAAATGCCAAATAAACAAAATAGTACTAGAAAGAAGAGCAGAAAATGGAATGGGTTTAAACCATCTGATATTCTTAAATCAAAACCTGCAGATCATGAGATTTCTTGTGTTAGCTCAAGAAAGTTAGATGTATCGTTCAGCTCGGATAAATGTGACTCTGACGACTATTTTATACTTATTAACTTTTTATTGTTAAAGAAATTTGCACACACTGTTTGCCCCAATTGCTTTATTGGAAATTTGTTAATCAAAGATAACGTTAATTCTCGCATGGGCTTTTGTCATTTACTTGAGATGAAGTGCACAAAGTGTAACTTTTCTAAAAATTTTAGAACTTCACCAAAGTCAAAGAATTCTTTAAACACAAATGAGTTTCCTATTGATACTGTATTTCCTATTTATAAAAAAGAACTTTCATCTCTAGAATCACCATATGAGATTAACCTGCGAGCTGTCATCGGATTGCGAGAAATAGGTGCTGGCCATGAGTCGATGAAAACTTTTTCCTTCTGTATGAATCTTTATTGTTTGTCGCCTAATGGCTTTAATAAGTTAAATAAAACTGCCATGTTAGTATACAAAATTGCTGCTGAGGAAAGTATGCAAAAAGCTGCTTTTGAAACCAAATCAATAAACAACTCTCTTGAAATGAAAGAAGTTAGAATTTCTATTGATGGTTCATGGCAAAAGCGAGGTCATAATTCGTTGAATGGTGTTGTAACTGCTGTTTGTAGTGATAAATGTATTGATGCAGAGATATTTACCAAACATTGCAATGGATGTAAAATGGGGAGATCTAAAAAAGGAACTCCAGAGTATCAGTGTTGGTTGGTTGATCACCAGTGTGAATCGAATCACAAGGGTTCATCGGGTAGTATAGAATCTGTAGGAGCTGTGGCTATGTTTAAGAGATCTTTACAAAAAAATAAGTTGATATATAAAGAATAACTAGGAGATGGGGATACATCTTCTTTTAATGATGTAATAGAAGCAGATCCTTACAAAGAGTATGGTATTATGCCTGTAAAACTGGAATGTGTTGGACATGTTCAAAAACGGTTAGGAACACGTCTACGAAACCTTGTCAAAGCCCAAAAAGGTACTAAAAAACCAATATCAGGCAGAGGTAAACTCACTGAAAACTGCATTAATTCAATGCAAAATTTCTATGGTCTTGCAATCAGATCTAATGTGGGAAACTTGTATTCAATGAAAAAAGCAGTTTAAGCCATACTTTTCCATTTCACCAATTTTCCTGATTCCTACACACGCCACCAGTTTTGTCCTCGTGGAAAATATAGTTGGTGCAAATACTGAGCTCTAAATCAAAAGAATTATAAACCCAAATCTACCATACCTCTGTGGATAAAAGATTTAATTCTACCAATAATTATAAATTTACAATCAGATGAATTGTTATCAAAATGTTTACATGGAAACTCACAAAATGCTAACGAGGCACTTAATGGACTTATTTGGGTTCGTGTACCAAAAAGAGTTTTTATTTCTAAATCAACACTGGAAATGGGAACGTATTCAGCTATTTTAGCATACAATGATGGTGCAAAGGGTGTTATTAGTGTTTTTAGACATTTTGGTTTACATGGTAAGGTATCAAATATTTCAGCGACTTCTAAAAATAAAAAAAGGATTAGTTAAATGAGGTGCAAGTCATCAGAGAAGGGGAAAAAAAGAAGGAAAACTCTTAGAGCCATTAAAAAAGGTCACCTAGATGAAGAGAAAGCAAAAAAATGTAATGACAGTTATGTTTCAGGAGGATTTTAAATTAATATTGTAAATATTATATCAAGAATTTTTCAATGCTGTTTATCTCAGTTCGCGTTTTTTTATTTTTGCTTAAACTTCAAAACACAGTTTCTTGAGTTAGCATTGTTCATTTAATCTAAAATTTTCAGTACTTGCTCGAAATACCTATAAAATTTATTTAACAGATGGATTTTTTTTTATGATCATTAATTTTTTTTTTTTTTAGTCAGATCTCTCTAAAACGTCAAAAAATAAATAAAATATGAGGAAAAACTACATAACTCATCATTTACTTTGATATTTAAAAAATCTATCTGTTAAATGGAATAAAATAGTGTTTAGAGTAAGTGTACAAAATTTCAGGTCATATAATGATGGCTAGTCTTAGATATTATGTTTTGAAATTTAGTCCAAAAACGCACTTTTTAATAGTTTTTCCGCCATTATGGTCCTAATGCTAATTAAAAAAAAATTTTTTTTTGCTTTTTTTTATTAAAATCATTTGAGTAAACTGTATTTAAAAGCATTTTTATTTTGGAGGTTTATTTCATTTTTTTATTTATTTAGTGTTGTACCACCTTAAGGACAATAGTTCTTGGTTTCTTGTCTTTTTTAGGGTGGCCTATTCTATGAGCTCTCTCTATGATAATATCATAGTTAATTTTAAGTTGTTTTTTGATCATTTCCATAACTGTGCATTTTCGCACTCAGCCCAATTTTCATTTCGTTTTTCATATATTCCGTCTATTCTTCAATTATTCCTTCGAGACCGGTTCTCTAAATCTAGGGGCTTTTTATTTAAGTAGTTTATTTCTTTTTCATAACGCTTCGTGATCTGATTTAATTTTCCCGTGATGATCTCTTGAAAGTTTTTTCTTTCTTTAAAATCGTGTAAGTCGTTTTCTATGTTCAAGACTTTTGATTTGTTAATGTCTATTTTTTTTTCAATTTTATCTAATCGATTAGTGAGTGTTTTTAAACTTGCACTAATTATACAAGTAAAAGGTTTTTCTTGATCTTTTAACAGGCGCTCCGTTTCTTTTAAATTACTCTTTTTTTGTTCTTCGAGTTTGTTTGTAATTAATTTCTCGATATTTTTCAATGTAATTTCCATTATTTCTTCTTCTACTTTATGACGATTAAGTTATTTTTCAGCAAATTCACCAGAAAACAGCAACAATCAGAAAACAATAACTTTTAACAACTGAATATATTGAACAACTTTACAACCAGAAAAAAATACAACAACAAGAAAACATTAACTTTCAAACAACTTTCAACAACTGAATATATTGATTATGTTCTTAATTCGTTTTTCTTTAATGATTGCTTTGATAACTACGGATTAAAGAAAAGTAAACTGATGCTTAGTTAAGGTTAGTTAGGGTTAGGGTTAGGGTTAGGGTATATATTCTCATATATAAAAACTTAGTAAAATATTTGGTTACATTACAAATTTTAATTGAATTTTTCGTGTTGTTTGGCCGTTGTCAGTTCTTACTGAGTCTTGCAATTAATTTATCACTACCTTTTAGATTAGCTACAGCTCTAAAACTTTCAGCGCTTGTATAGTCCTGCCTTACATGTTAAAATTGATTCCAGGGCCGTTTTCCAGGGCCGTTTTCCAGGGCTGACGATACAAGGGGCAACAAATGCGATCCCACCTTCCTAATCTGATTTTTTTTTTATATTGAGGAAAAAATTATAGAAAAAATCAATGAAAAGGATGTCTATAAACTTTTTTTAAATTTACTTGTTGTTATTGAGGTATTTGAAGGAAAAGCTTCATATAAAAGAGCACCTCAAAAATAAAAAAAATTAAACTGACTAAACATAAAATTATTCTATTTGAACACTAGTGAGAGCTTTTTTTAGGCATTTTATTATATAATTAAGTTTTAGCATTCATCACTTTAATAAATTTTTGTTTTGATTTCAATAATTGCATTGTTTTCCGATTACGCAACTGCATTCGTATGTTAATGTTGATCAAAATTATCTTCATTATTTAATTCTTATTCATTAAATGACATTCTAAAAAGCATATTTTATGAAAGTCTTGATTTTTTTATAAAGGTTTAAAACTGAAACTTATTAATATCATATATAAACATAGTAATTTAATTACTTAGCTAATTATACGACTTTGATTCCTAAAATGTAATTAAATATATTTATTATGCCGCGATTTGTAAGTTGTTTTTCGTTAAGAACTGTTTCGCAAGTTGCGGTGCACAAAGGGTTTCGTTTCAAAAGAAATTAGGTTTTTATCATTATCTTAAAAAATAAGATTTCAAAATCTTATATGTTGCAATACTGAAAATAAAATTTTATTTTAAATATTTTGGTATTTAAAAATTATATTTTTTACATAACCCTAACCCTGACTCCGTTTGGCCAACAAAATTTTTTTATAGACTTCCAAACATTGTTTAGCGAAAGAGCTCGTTTTGCAAGTGCGACTTCCGTAAGCGCGACTTTCGTATGTAGCAAAATAGTTTCATTTCGTAGTTAAACCTGTGAAAGGCTATATTTCGAAAGTAGCATTTGCGAAATGAACATCGACGTTTTTTTTTGTTTCGTAAAATTCAGTAAGAAAAAAAAAAAAAAAATTATTTTTCCGAAATTATACGAAATCATCCGGTTAACAACTCTAGTGCAGGCCTTGTTTTAGATAAAAAATGCCTAATGAATCAGCTTATTCACGGTTCTTATATACAGAGTATATTTTAAATGGCAACCGTGTTATTTGTTATTTGATCTATGTTGTAGACTTATTTTTATGTAGATCAGTATATTATTACAAAATTTTCACAAAAATATAAATAAAAAAAGGTTAAAAAATATCTTAACGTACTTACACTTTATTTTCAATTAACAATTTTTTAGTGTAACTCATTGATTTGTTTATTTATTTAAAATCAATTTTCTTAAAATCTGACTGTAGGATTTCAATAAATTTTTTTTCAAACTTCAGATAAATATGTTTTATATTTATGGTATTTTTCTGGTTACTGCTTCAACTTTTTTTCAATATAAAAACTTTTTTTTACCGTTATAACTATTTACTAATATACATATACATATAAGTATATATATCAGCGTAAACATATAAACATATATACATATAAGCATATATATATATATATGTATATACTTAAATATACATACATATATATATATATATATATATATATATATATATATATATATATATATATATATATATATATATATATATATATATATAT